>OV651826.1:25207911-25432915 GCA_927349885.1 Psylliodes chrysocephalus | reverse complement strand
AAGATCAAAAAGAACAAGTTAGAGCAGAATATTTGTCACTGATCATATTTTCATCCATTATCTGCATTAGATATCTTCAATCAATAGAAATAGAAATATGGAAATATTTTATTCTCAGTAATATAAACATGTTTACATAGTCGTCAGTACGCATAAATGGTAAAATACACCACATTTTACATACATTAACATACAGTATACTCGTATAAAATTTCAAATAAAATAGGATTTTAAAAGATCATGGTAACAATGAGTACCAGAATAAGCTTTTTAATAAAATAGTTGTTTCACAGTGGATTTCTTTTGACATATTCTTAATTTCTGTAATGTTGTTTAAATATTTATTGCAATTTACAGTCATTTTATTAGATTAAAATAAAATTACTTATTGTAAGAACAGTAGCTACTACCATAAAACACTAATTACTATAAAAGTAACACCCTGGCGATATTATCTAAGACAACCTAGCAACTTCTGGAATACACAGACACCAGAAGAAAGCAATTTTTACTTTCCTATCTGTATACAGATATAAGGAAAGTATAGGAATCATGATTTTTTTCGACCTCGAGTTTTCGACGGATTTTTACGTTTTGAGGTCCCCTGAATCCGTTTTGACTATTTTCGCGATGATGTCTGTGTGTGTGTTGTGTGTGTGAGTGTGCGAGTGTGTGAGTGCGTGTGTGAGTGTGGTGTGTGTGTGTGTGTGTGTGTGTGTGTGTGTGTGTGTGTGTGTGTGTGTGTCTGTGTGTCTGTGTGTCTGTGTGTCTGTGTGTCTGTGTGTCTGTGTGTCTGTGTGTCTGTGTGTCTGTGTGTCTGTGTGTCTGTGTGTCTGTATCCACCATAACTCATGAACCGAACCGATACACAGAAAAACACCAAATTTTAAACTTAAGCTTTGTTCTAGCGTCCAATGATATGATTAGATTTTGGGCAGAGTCGGAACATCTGGGGGGGTACTTTATAGGTGGCCATTTTTATATTTTATGGAATATATCTGTTATTTCCGTTTGGGGAAGAAAATTGTTCAAATAAAAGTTACTTCTAATATTATTATCTATAATTTTTGCTTTATGTCAAAATTTCTTGAAATGGTCCGTATTCGAGAAATTTGAAATTCTGATTTTTATGAAAATTGTTGAACTAAAAGTTGTTTGCGATATCGATCTCTATAATTTTTGTGTATACATGATTTTTCTAAAATGGACCGTAATGGAAAAATTGTAGGAAAAGTGCTAAATTTAAATTTTTCAGTATTTTCATTTTCAATGAATATCTATAGAAAAATGTTTCGAGGTAGATGTATGTGGAAAATGTATATATTTAGTTTAGCCTCTAAACATTTATAGATGTGCTGCAATAGGTTGTACAAAATAACCAGAAAAGCCTATAATAACTAGATAGGAAAGTCATGTGTTGGACACATCAGATTTTTGTTCTTGGAAATAGTTCTGCTGTAAAAGATTCTACATCATTCTGCAAGGTCTTCGACTACCTTATCCTTGCCCTACGTGTTTTGTGCACTGCAAGAGGTTTCTTCCCTGACACCTTCCATTGGTATACCTGTTTGAAATCTACCAAATAAACGTAGGTACCCTAGTAATTTATATTTTTGTTTTGTAGGATTTTTATACCTATATTGTTATATTTCGTTTAGCTTCAATTTAAAAAATTAGCAATTTATCTGTAATTGTTAGGATTAATATCGTAATAAAGCTTTTTTGAATGCAAATAAACCATTATGGTAGTTGACACCAATATGCATAACAATGATTAGCTGCGAAATATCAAAAAGTACTATAACGTATGCACTTATTTGAATATAATTTATGATATTAGATAACTACGTAAGTATAACCCTGTCAATAGTGCATGAAATGTTTGGTTATATACATATATTTTTTTCAATAGGCTTTTCGAAATTAGATAAGCAAGGAAATCTCTGTTTTAACAGGAATCAAAATAAAGATAGTAAGATGGTAATGTCTTAGTTTTCCTTTTTTCACTACACTTTTCAGACAATTTTAAATTTTTCTTAGCTAACCTTCTATTTATGTTTTTTTTCTGAATTATCTTGATTCTCAATCGTTTCTGCGTTATTTGGTGTCATTTGGATTCAACAAAAATCACACAGTTACAATAACACTGGCAAATGAGTGTGACATGTTCGGAAATGAACTTCATGCCATGAGTATTTAAAGATATAAATGTTGTGTTCTAAATAAAGTAAACAAATGAAATTAATCAAAGGGCCTACGACAATGTTGAGGAAGAGCATAAAATCGAGTAGTAGCAGTATAAACAGATATGTGGGCAAGCCAAGACCAAAAAATGGTTGAAGAGTTGGATAAATATAAGAATAAGAAATATTCTGCAATGCAGTGGTTTAACTGATTGAAATTTTGCTATTTGAATCTATTGTTTCAATTGTAGGAAACGGAAGAGTATAGAATAATTTGTGAATTTCGGAATATTGTCGGAAGGCTTACAATGGACAAAAAGATACTACAGTCTTTTATGTTATACAGAAAATATCAGGGAAATTGAAAAGTTGAACGCAACATAGACACTGAAAATGTTAACAAATCATCAAAACAGAAAAATATCAAAATTACCTCGATTATTACGAATTACGAATTATTCGAAAACGAAGACAAGGCACGTAATCTTAAAATCAATTACTATCATAATTAATAATTTTCGCGAATATGCAAGTACAAAATCAAAATATTAATACAGCAAATATTAATATAAAAACTATTGTAAAATATTATTATTTCACTAACCTTCAGCACAAGATTCTTTAATTATTTTTATTCAAAATGGTCTTTTAAATGTTTTATTTCGGATTATTTTGTTGTCGACGTTTCTGCATTTATTGTGCGCTCATTGGCATGCCAAAAAATAATTGCACTATTAAATATTTTACCACTAAACTTCGCGAGTAAACAATACAAATCCAAAATGTTAATACAGTAAATATTATTATTATAAAAACTTTACTGTATTGTAAAATAAATATTTCACTAACCATCAGTACAGGATTCTTTAATTATTTTTATTCAAAATGTCTTTTAAATGTTTTATTTCGAATTATTTTGTGGTCGACGTTTCTGCATTTATTGTGCGCTCATTGGACTGCCAAAAAATAATTGCACTGTTAAATATTTTACCACTAAACTTTGTGAGTAAACAATATAAATCCAAAATGTTAATATAGTAAATATTATTATAAAAATGTTACTGTATTATAATATATTAATATTTCACCAATCTTCTAAAGTACAGGATTCTTTAATTATTTTTATTCAAAATGGTCTTTTAAATGTTTTATTTCGGATTGTTCTGTTTTCGACGTTTTTGTATGTATTATGCGCTAATTGGTAAGCCAAAATAGAATTTTTTAATTATTTTTATTCAAAATGATCTGTTACAATAAAGATTTTACCAGTTAACTTCGTGAGTAAAAAAGTACAAATCCAAAATGTTAATACAGTTATTATAACAACTTTACTGTATGGTAAAATATTATTATTTCACTAACTTTCAGTACATGATTCTTTAATTATTTTTATTCAAAATTGTATTTGAAATGTTTTATTTTGGATTATTTTGTTGTCGACGTCTCTGCATTTATTGTGCGCTCATTGGCATGCCAAAAAACAATTGCACTGTTAAATATTTTACCACTAAACTTTGTGAGTAAACAATATAAATCCAAAATGTTTATACAGTAAATATTATTATAAAAATGTTACTGTATTATAAAATATTAATATTTCACTAACCTTCAGCACAAGAATCTTTAATTTATTTTTATTCAAAATGGTCTTTTACATGTTTTATTTCGGATTGTTTTGTAGTACACGTTTCTGCATTTATTGTGCGCTCATTGGCCTGTCAAAAAATAATTGCACTGTTAAATATTTTACCACTAAACTTCGTGAGTAAACAATACAAATCGAAAATGTTAATACAGTAAATATTATTATTATAAAAACTTTACTGTATTGTAAAATAAATATTTCACTAACCTTCAGTACAGGACTCTTTAATTATTTTTATTCGAAATGGTCTTTTAAATGTTTTATTTCAGTTTGTTTTGTTGTTGACGTTTCTGCATTTATTGTGCGCTCATTGGCCCGCCAAAATATGAATCAAAGATTTAACTATTCGAATCTCTGGAAATATTCAGGCTATTTTATTTTTGAATTTTCTGTTCGCAACTACCAAAGTTTAAAACAATAGAAAATACAGAAAAAATAGTTGTACAAGGTAGAATATCTATTATTTTTAACGAGTCTGTTGTGAAATTTATTTCAGAGAAAACACTACGTTTGGCGAAGGTCATTTAAAATGCTGTATTTGACATTAAAAAAAAAGTTAACGCAATAAGGTTTTACTTATTCAGTCACAAAATACACCTATTTACCTATAGATATAACTCGGTTAGGTAGTGTGCAACAGGTAGCATAAAAAATTCAAAACATTGCGTGAGAATGTAGGCATATTATTTATATTTTCGTTCTTGAAGTAATTATTTATTCTAGAGTTTATTTCTTATAAAACTGGGTACTCACCACTGATGTTTTACATATTGAAGTGCTCATTTCAGAAGAAAAATAGTTAAATTCGTATTTAAAAGGTATTCCTATCGTCGCTAGTAAACGAAAACAATAATATTTTTGAACTTTCTCCGATTAGCTTTCCATTCTGGTACGATGGTTCAGCCGTATCACGACTAATATCACCTAGTGGTTCAACTGTACTGACTATAACTTGCGCAAAGTTGACTGGCATGATGACGTTCTCAGGTACACACACAAACACAAATTCTACCTTGTGTAGTAGGTACTGTTTAAGTTTTTAATAAATTTCAATGATTTTGGTTGTGTGCTGCCAATTTATAATAAATTGATAAGATAGGAATTCTTCTATTTTTAAAAACAAGTAGAAATGAGATTGTTATCTCATATTTCTTAATCTTATGCATCGTAGTTTAATCTTTCTAAAATATAAATAAAAGTTGCCCAACGACATTTTGTATTCCTCTTAGTTGCTGAAAAAAAAAAAATTCAACTGTGCTGTGCTCCACCACAATCTAAATTTTATACCATGCAGTTCATTCACAGTATTCTCAGGTAGGTACTACAAAATCTTAAATCTTTTCAAAATAAAAAAATTGCGGGCAACTTTGCAGAAACGTTGCCATGTTGTGCTAAAATTCTTGAAAAATTGGTTAAAAAGTTTGTTATAGGTACCTACCGATTCAAAATTTGGAGTTTTAGGTATTTATTTGGGATTAAGTCAAATCATTTTATATCTAAAACAATGTAGACGAATAAGCTAGATAGATTAACATTTTATAACATTTTCTGAAAAATTACAAATAATTGCTATAGCAACCTTAAGATTTTATTGGTTGAACATTAAAGAAGTGAAATTTTCAATAAAACACATTCCTTTACTATCAAAAACCATATATTGTCAAAAACAAATCAGAATAATAATAAAAAATGAAATCTTGACATCCAAAGTGTTGTATCATTTATTTACAATATATCTTTTAAACATTTTTTATTTATTTAGACTTTCATCTGTAGGAAACTGCATGCCTTTACAAATTCATTGTAAAAATTGTAATAAAAATAAAAGACTTTGTGAAAGGTAATCTGACAAAAGTATTTTTGATTTTCAATCTTATGCTTCCATATTTTTATTGAATAATTTTGAAAACATTATAACAAATCTTCATCAATGCCTGTATTCCAAGTGATCTGGCAAAACAAGAAATTTAATGACAACGGCCGTTTTTAGTGACTTTTATGACAACTAAAATATCTGTCCTGTCAAATAAGTTAGTGATTTTATTTTAGGGTCACTACTGATTTTAGCCAACTGATGAAATCACTTGTGTTACGTGGGATACGGGTATTTTGAAGACTGTATTACATTATTTAGTTAGTCAACGTGACAACGCTGTCGGTTATTATCACAAAATCTACCAAATCCTTAACAAACCCTATAATGAAAAATCTCGCAGAGATCTGACATTAAAAAATAACTTTAATCGCAATCAACTGATATAACAAGTTTATGCCACCGCATTAAATTACTAATAAAATTAGCTTTCAAATGAAGTGTCACACTTTACAATACTTAACAGATTTTTATTTCGCTAGAGGGTACTAAAATCAAAAACCAGCCAATGAATAGTTATATTGCTGAATGCTCTATAAAATTACCTTTTTAATAATGTGTGACATTTAGTACTTTCTCTATTTAAATTGTATTTGTTAGATTGACGGGGGAGGGGAAAGACGTATGACAGTTGAGGATATGATAGAAAGATGTCCCCCTTTTAATAAAAAATTGTTTGTCTAAAATGTTTCTGATAATGGCTCTGGTACGTTTTCGTAGGGCCACCCTGTATACAGAGTGTTTTAAAAACATTTTTAATAGCTGGTAGAGTGATTCATTATCCAAAAATAAGACAAATCGTTTCTATTAACATTATATCCGCAAATGCTTTGTTTCAAAGATACATGGTGTTATAATTTTTAAGGGCTTTGACGATTTGAATTAAATTTTGGTCAAAAAATGTAGGTACCTAAAAAAACACATCCTGTATCTTCGAAACAAACCATCTGCGGATTCATCTATTATTTTCGGGTAATGAATGGTACATGTTTTTTAAAACAACCTGTATTTATGTATAAAGATATTACAGAAACAGTATTTTCATACACAATATTATTTGGAGACGTAGTATAATAATTGATTAACATTTGAAGGATAAACATACATATTGTATATTGTAGACCGTGATGTAGATAACTAGGTAAGATAGCATTTTTATGCATAAAAAATTACGCATGTCGGAGCGTAAAATTCTTCTTCTTTTTCGAATAACAGTTTGGATTTATTCCAGAGGTGTTTCTAGTTATCACGGACGTGACTCGAATGTATGTCTTTGTCAGTCATTGCTTATTTTAGAAACATTTTGATAATGATATAGATCAATGGTATTTAAATATTTATGAATATAATGACATTTAATTATTTCCAAATTCGTACCCCTGAAAGATTTAAGAATAAATATTGTGTAAGTTTATCTTTTTTTATTTAAACATCACAAATTACACAATGCATGTCTTCAGTTTTAAAATATCATATCATATCAATAGTCAAACATTTTTTTGTACAACTATTTCTTATAATTCGTCGTGCACATGCGGGAACTTCTTCATAATTGCAATATACAAATTATAAAACGCATAAATGCTAACAGACATGATAACGACTAGTGCAGTTCCGAATGTGACACTGAGAAAATTTCCATCAATAACTCCAACGCTGGCTTTCCTCCTGTCCTCATTGTAATCGCCTGGTCCAATCCTGTCTTTCATGAGCCGCCGCATGTTTTTTAACCTCAAACGGAGTTCATCCACCGATTCTGCCGTTGCTGAAAATATATTGAAAACTAAGGAACAAGTATGGGTAACACAATCATGTATCCAATTTTGACTTTGTACAGCTCTTACTTATTAGTGGCATAGTAGAAGTATTCTATAAAAAAATTATCAAGAAATAGGTTTGTTCCCTAAGCGAGTTCCTAACATATTGAGTTCAAAATAACTGTTCCAGCAGAGGAAAGTTCCAAACAAATTGAACTTGTTTGGTGTTCCCGCTAGAATAAAAACATGTTCATAACATGCTTGTTATTAGTTCTAATAATTCCTAAATAAAATACAAACTTTTACTTTCTCGCATAGGTGCTTATTTCAAATCATTTTCTTCTTTTTCTCCTTTGTTTTTAATTTGATTTTTGATTATTTTTGTGGGTGCCATTATCTTTAATTTAGATTAAAATCTTACAGCGTTGTAACAGCAAAACATATAATAAGGAGGGTTGTTTTTATTTGAGCAATTTTGAGTTGAACATAAAATTTTCTTTTTTTAATAAATTTAATAGAACGACTTGTATTTAGTTAAAACACTCAGCCACATTTATTTTATTAACGTTCCAGCACACATTTATTCGGAATTCATTCAGAACATTATTCTGATCACGCATGCGTATCAGATAATGTTAGTAACAAGTTTGGAACTTGCTTCGAGAACAAACCTACTGTATAGAGTTATCCGCGAAAAATGTTTCTAAAGTATACCTTGGAACGTACAATTCTTATTCTTTTTGAGTGTCAGTTTGGATTTAATTTAGAGCCGTGCGTAGTTATCACGGACATGAATCGTTTTTCTTTCTTTGTTGGTCATGGCCTACTCTAGAAACATTTTTTGTGGATCGCTTAGGGAATTTATTACATTGTTGATCTTGGATTTTTTTTAAATATAGTATAAGTATTATTAGTACTTTAGAAATTCTACTATATTTATTGCTTGGCATTCTATATTATACTCTTCACAGTTTAACAGAGAAGAGAAGAAAGCTCGACAAGCTTCGACAACCTACCTTGGCTGGGGAAACCATTCCTGTTGCGGAGGAGGTGAAATATCTGGGATCACCTTAGATAAGAAACTTACCTGGAACCCTCAATTGGATAAAAAGAGCCAGATTATTCCTCTGGACCCTTAGAAGGATATGCGGCAAAGCATGGGGGATCAGTCCTCAACTGATCTACTGGATTTATCAAACAGTGGTAAAACACATGGTTACGTACGGCTCTGTCGTCTGGTGAGACAAGGGACTTCAACGGACGGCCAGAGAAAAGCTGGCTGGAATACAGCAGCTTGCGTGCCTAGTCATAACTGGAGCAATGTCAACTACACCTACGGGAGCCATGGAAACCATGCTGGACCTAACCCCTCTCCACATTCTGCTGGAAAGGGAAGCCCGAATGGTCTCCTATAGACTCCTGAAGGTGGGTAGTCAATACTACGAAGAACTGCGATGGGACAAGACAAGGCTGATGAATGAAATTAATAACCACCCCATCCTCGGTATGGTCTCGGACTCGCTAGTTCCCCGACAGCACATAGAAAAGCCATACAGCGTCCTGATCCCAGAGAGAGACGCATGGAGCAGAGGGGAAAAACCCTCTCCCAGGCAGACTATGCGTTGTACAAGGACGGCTCCAAAACTGAAAAAGGAGTAGAAGCGGAAGTTTTCGGCCAGAGGCCTAGAGTTGACATATCAATAAACCTAGGCTCTCTGACCACGATCTTCCAAGCAGAAATGATTGCT
Organism: Psylliodes chrysocephalus; assembly: GCA_927349885.1. Classification (NCBI taxonomy): domain Eukaryota; kingdom Metazoa; phylum Arthropoda; class Insecta; order Coleoptera; family Chrysomelidae; genus Psylliodes; species Psylliodes chrysocephalus. The sequence continues at coordinate 25,423,709 of OV651826.1, read as the reverse complement.
ATAGAATTGGGAGCAAACAAGACTATAAAGATCTTTTCAGATAGCCAGGCAGTCCTTAAGGCCCTGAGCTCCAATCGAGTTGACTCGAAGCTGGTTTGGAACTATATAAATATCCTTGAATGCTCGGAACAAAGTTACTTTGATCTGGGTTCCGGGGCACAGTGGTGTGGAGTGCAACGTAAAAGCCGACGCGCTTGCTAAAAGAGGAACCGAATCTATGTTCATAGGACCAGAACCATTCCTGGGCATTGCAAAGACCACTGTCAAAGGAATTATCTCAAAATGGACGGAGGGTGCAACACTCACGAACTGGCGAGATACCCCAGGGCTAACTCATTTGAAGGCGTTTATAACTAACCCTTCTATGAACGCCTCTGCTCAGATCCGAGACTAGTGTAGGAAAGATCTACGCATTTTCACTAGACTGATGACAGGATACTGCCGTCTGGCAACCACATGAGAAGGATAGGTCTGCAACAAACATCGAACTGTCGATGCACATTCTATGTACCTGCTCCGCTCTGGAAATAACTAGGTTCCAGATCTTCGGATTTACCCGACTGGAGCCTACCGACTATAAACAAGTCTCACCCAATTCAACCGTGGCCTTCATTAAAAGGTGTGGCTTGTACGGTGAACTATAAGTTAGTCATGAGCCACAATAGATCCATCTGGGTCGCAGTGGAAGGCGATAAGATCATCCCACTCATTTTCAACCTAACCTAGAGTACGAACACAAACAAGAAAGACAATATATATTTTACACGTCAACACTGCTGCACGCTGGAGAAGAAAAAGTACTAGATTTTGCTTCGAGTGTACTAGAGTAACAGATTCTTAGAGAATGTACTATAACTGTACTAGATTGGCAACACTGCCTTATAGAGCTTGAAGTTTTCTAGAAATTTCAAGTTGATTTCTATTTTTTTTTATTTTAACCCTTCCTCCCTTCCATCCCCTTATTTCACTATTTATTTCAGATTTTTTTTAATGGATAGGCCTTGTCCTCTTAATATTTGTTAAAAATTTCAATTTGATATTTTTTGGTTTTGAGTTACGATTTTTTTATTATTATTTCAACACCCCCTTAACCTCCACTTTTATTCAGATTTTTTCAGAATCAATATGCTTCATCTCCTTATATAACTTGAGTTTTACTAAAAATTTCATGTTGATATAGCTTTTGGTTTTTGATTTATGATTTTTTAAATTTCAATCCCCCTTAAACCCACAACTTTTAATCAGATTTTTTCAAAATCAAAGGGCTTCTTCTTATAGAGCTTGATTTTTTTACAAATTTCAAGTAGATATCATTTTTCGTTTTTAATTTACGATTTTTTTTTACTTTCAACCCCCTTAACTCCCCATTTTTAATCATATTTTTTTAAATCAGTAGGCTTTGCCTCCTTAAAGAGTTGATTTTTACCAAAAATTTCAAGTTGATATTATTTTCAATTCAACCCCCCTTAACTTCTCCATATTTTTTAGATTATTTTCAAAATCAATAGGCTTCGTCCCAATATAGAACTTGAATTTTCCTGAAATTTTCAAGTTGATATCATTTTTCGTTTTTGAGTCAAGATTTTTTTTAATATTTCAACCTCCCTTAGCCCCCCATTTATTCAGATTTTTTCAAAATCAGTATGCTTCGTCCCAATATAAAACTTGATTTTTCCTGAAATTTTCAAGTTGATATCATTTTTCGTTTTTGAGTCAAGATTTTTTTTTAATATTTCAACCTCCCTTAGCCCCCCATTTATTCAGATTTGTTCAAAATCAATATGCTTCGTCCCAATATAGAACTTGATTTTTGCTGAAATTTTCAAATTCTTTAAAATTTGATGCTAATGATTTTGGCACAAATATTTTTAAATTTGGATCAATATTAAAACTTTTAGTTCCTTGAAAGTAAACCTGGTAATACTCTTCACAGCCTACTGTGTGAAAAGTATAATTATGGTTTATCATTGTCCTATAGATTATTTAATAATGAATTTTACAAATAATTAGCCTAAGATCTATCTTGTTTTAAAGAAACAAATACTTTTTTAGCACTTTATATTAAATTAATGATAGAAACTTTCTACGTTTTCTATAATTTTAAACCCAATCTAAATATTGTCATAGTTTATTTACTTTTTAGTAAAATAATAAAATTGTTTCAAATAGTTAAGCATTCTAAAAAAAATTATAATTTAAAATATTTTAAATAAGAATGTCGTTATTAAAACATTTTATGGTGGATTTCACTGGGCATTGAGCGGGGGGGGGGGGGTTAATTTGAAGAAGTGGAAGACAGATTACACGTTAAAAATGTTGACTTCATAATTATCCATTTAGGTGCTCATTAAAAAATAACTTTGTGAGACAAAAATGACTTATACGGTTACCCCCACCTTTAATTATTATAATGTTATCCAGTTGAACATATTAAAAAATCAGCTTTCATACTATAATGTTTGTGCCTGATATTTTTAAGTACCCTGAGATATGTTACCTGCCAAGGTTCATAACATCCTAATATTAGTGTACACATGAAAAATCTTATAATGTATGTATTTATAACAATTTTGTATTAAAAGAGCAAGTATTATAAATATTATATTGAGGTAGGCCCATTTTCTGGCTGTGCCACTGCCCCTGGGTGCATTGTCTCTTAAAAATTCAAATATAATGTACGAAATATTAAAATAAAAAATAGCCATGCCTTATGATTAATATAAGTTAATATTCATATAAAATATTTCGACAAAACAAATTAATAAGATAATTAATTGTAAATATTCTTACGTGGTTCAAGGGGGTCCATGAATGGGTATTTTGATGAGCCCGAGATCAGCTGAGTTGACTGAAATATCTAGCTGGATGTATTTATTGATCACTTGAGTGGTAAAATACAACTGGACCAAAGGGAGGCAAAGCGGATCGAAAAGATAAAATCCCGCCCCCGACAACGCGAAAGCATGCGCCGCCGTTTTCCATATATATACAACATCATTCAGTTGCCAATTTTGCTAAAAATCCATCAAAATCGCGTAATAGTTAGTGTTTGAACCGTGGTAACGAAAAACCTAACAAAATTATCAGTGAATTTATAACTAAATTTTGGTGTAAGTTGCAAGGCAGAAAAAATCTATGTTTTACTTTGATTTTGCACTAATCATTGTCGTAAACCACCTTTCTTCTCGATTTGGATTCTTGGAAACAAAAAAAGATTAATGATTTGATTCAATCTGAAATGAAATTTGTTTTATTGTTGATGTTTGGGTGTTAATCAGTTGTTAATCGGATGATTAGAAGTGTTTGGTCGATGTTGAGTAGTTAAATGGAAAGTGTTAGATGTAATATTTGTTGCTGACTCAGCTATATGTAGCATTTAAAACTTGAGGATTGAGGAAGAAGAGCAGTGAGCGCACGTACGGAAGATACGCTATATCGATCACAGACTGTTAATAAAATAATAGAGACCAATGTACATCACAACCGCAGGTTTATTAAATATGCGTTCTATTCAAAACATGCGATGTAAGTAAGCATCATAAGTAGGTAAATTACCCGCTCGCGAGTGTATATATTAAAAGTATATATTATAAAGTAAAGATGTTATTGATCACCAGGATGTTGGGGTCTAGCCACGTGTTCTTATGTTCTTGTAGAGTCTTTCAGTTATTCTTTACTTTCTACCACTATTGATCTGTAATGGAATAACGAAGCTGCCCCCAATGTTGAAGATACCCGCACGTTTTAAACAATGTGACCTCAGTGTATCCCTTGCCTTTGATTATTGTGACTGCATTGTCAACATGGGTACAAGGGCTGCTGCATGTAAGATACTTTTACCTTATATGTTTAAACCACAATTTCTTATTTTCTATTTTCTTTTTTATTTTATTTATGTGTCTATTATGCGTAACTATTTTGCTTATTTTCAAGTGCCGACCAGAACCAAACTTACTACTTACTTACTATTAAGTTTCTTTTCCTAAAAATATGTTATTTATTGATAAACTGGATTAAGACCCATTAATTGATGATTATTTTTTTATTTTACACTACATACACTGAAATCATCTTCAAGTAAAACCTACCTAATCCTAATAAAAAGAAAACATATTTTTATAAAAAAGTATATCTATCTGAATTTCTAAAAGCAGATTAATATAGAATTTAAAGAAATCAAACATTTTTGTTGGTTTTAAAAAATTTACTGTACCTAGAAAAAATTGTTGATGATGAAATTTAGGAAAAGAAACTTTTTTCTCCATATAATTTAAGGTATGTTTAAATGTTGAGCATGATATGTTAGGTGTTCAATATTAAACGATGTGTAGGTTTTACTATGTGTTACTAGAAATATAAGCCAATTTCATATATAGGTTATTAAGAAAGAATTTACTCAAAAAAAAATTAAATAGCTCTGAAAATGAAAACGAATTGATTTTTTTTAGATAATAATTAAGGAGGGTATTTGAGGATACGTTTCTAGTTTAAAGTTTAAATAAAATATTTGTTTACACCAGATACAATTAACAAGTATATTTGAACTTATTTTATATGTATGTATCTCAAAAAATATTTGAGATGTCGATATCAATGTCTGGTTTTTAAAATAATTTTATATAAATAAAAATTTCACACGATGAAACAGAAAGATAGGGTTTCTGTTATTTTAAAAATGTTTTAATTTGTTTTCGAAACATATGTAGTGTGCTAAACAATTGAAAATAAAAAAATCTGATGTGTCCAACACATGACTTTCCTATCTAGTTATAGGCTTTCTCCAGTTATTTTGTACAACCTATTGCAGAACCTCTATAAATATTTAGAAGATAAACTAAATATATACATTTTCCACATACATCTACCTCGACATTTTTCTATAGATATTCATTGAAAACGAAAATACTGAAAAATTGAAATTTAGCACTCTTTCTCCAATTTTTCCATTACAGTCCATTTTAGAAAAATCATATATAAACAAAAATTATAGAGATCGATATCGCAAACAACTTTTAATTCAACAATTTTCATAAAAATCAGAATTTTGCACATTTTGTCAAATTTCTCGAATACGGACCATTTCAGGAAATTTTGACATAAAACAAAAATTATAGATAATAATATTAGAAGTAACTTTTATTTGAACAATTTTCTTCTCCAAACATAAATAACAGACATATTCCATAAAATTTAAAAATGACCACCTATAAAGTACCCCCCCAGATGTTCCGACTCTGCCCAAAAACTAATCAGTTCATTGGACGATGGAATAAAGCTTAAGTTTAAACACACACACACACACACACACACACACACACACATCATCGCGATAATAGTCATAACGGATTCAGGGGACCTCAAAACGTAAAAATCCGTCGAAAACTCGAGGTCGAAAAAAATCATGATTCCTATACTTTCCTTATATCTGTATACGGATAGGAAAGTAAAAAGACCGAATAAACCAAGGAAATTTTTATTTATATAAAATTCTGCTACGGTCAAGAACTTATTCTTATCTATACAAATTTAAAAATTATGTTTTTTTCATTTTTTATTTTTTAATCCATACAAGCTAATTTAGCTTAATTACATGACTTACTAATTTTTAATATAAAATAAACAAGGAAAAAACAATTTAATTTGTTCCTATCCGAGATTTGAACCCGGGCCTTCCGCATGAAAGGCAAGTGCTCTGAACTCACCACCATCTACACGCTTACTATTTTTGGTTTAATACTCGTAATTATTTATCGATTCTACTAAAAATATACTGACAAATAGTTTGACAGAATTGTAACTTATTTAAAATTTTAAAAATAATAGCAGTCGATTGACCAAAATATCAACTGGTGGATTTCAGTTTTTGCAGTGTTCTCACTACCTAGAATGGATATGAAATATATCCGTTCACTTGAACACAATAGCATACTTTTTCGTTTTGTAGTATGTGTGTAGATAAGCAAATATCCATGTGGATGTAGAAAAAATTGTTTTAAATTCATTTTCGAAAGAGGAACTAAAAATATATAGGGCGGTCAAAAAGCTTATATGAAACTGAAAATGCTCTACCCATATGGACATATTCCTCCAACTTTAACAAAAATGTTATTAGAATATTTCCTGATTTGAGTAATTTTAATTTTTATGATACAGTTTATGGCCCTGTTGACATAGTGCATAGAATTCATAGAGTACAGAAATATTGTCAAATCTTTCATATGGATTCCTGAAATTTGATAGAATTTCAAACTGGCTAGATATGAAATCATAGTTATTTCCAGTGTTGTTCCTGGTTGTACAATTTTAGAAAAAGTTGTACAATCAGTTATGTGGTTGTACTGTTGTACCCACTTTTGAAAAATGGTAAAAATGTTGTACAATTTGAAGTTGCTAAATATTTATGTAAAATCTGGTATATATTAGGTTTACTTCTGCTCAAAAAGTCTACGATTCAACAAATCGTATGCATTAAAATTAATAAAAAAAATAAAGTTTAAATTTAGCGCCATTTACAACCAACCAGTACACTGTTTTATATCGAAAATATTTTTTAAACTAGAAAAAATAATTTTAAGCATCGGGAAGTAGTAGGCCATAGGCTACCAATAAAAAAGAAGATTAATTAGTGGTTGTACAATCGAACGTAAAAGTGTACAATTTTGACATTAAAAGTTGTACAATTCAAAAATCCCTAGGAACAACACTGGTTATTTCCAATGTAACCGAAAGTTGCAGCATAAAGCTGAAATATGCCCAAAAAATTTAATTATTTTTAAAAATGTTCAGTGAAAACCTAATATTGATATCTCAAAAACTTATTGAAATACACGATTTTAAAATAGGTTCAACCATATTTATCAATATATATCAATCAAAAATGTGTTCTTAGACTACATTATTTTTGTAATCACTAAGTATTACTGTATAATTTATTGCTTAACTATTATGTGAGAGCCCTTTTTAATTAATAATTAATTTAATATTAAAAAAAATAATATTTTTTACAAAAAATATGTTAATATCGCTTTTCGTTTTTGATTTATGATTTTTTAAATTTCAACCCCCTTGATCTCCCATTTTTAGCCAAAAATTTCAAATTGATATAATATTTCGTTTTTGAGTTAGAATTTTTTTAAATGGTTCAACCCCCTCATTTTTATTCATTTTTTTTTTTTTCAGAATCAATAGGCTTCCTCCCCTTATAGAACTTGATTTTTACTGAAAATTTCAAGGTGATATCGTTTTTCGTTTTAGATTTATGATTTTTTTTTTTAATTTCAACCCCCCTTATTTTTAATCAGATTTTTTCAAAATCAATATGCTTCGTCCATTTATAAAACTTGATTTTTACAAAAAATTTATAGTTAATATCATTTTTCGTTTTTGAGTTTTTTAAATATTTCCCTTAACTTCCCTTAACCCCCATTTTTATTCAGTTGTTGTCAGAATCAATAGACTTCGTCCCTTCGTAAGTTGATATCGCTTTTTGTTGATTTATTTTTTTAAATTCAATCCCCTTTATTCATAGACCTTGTCCCCTTGTAAAACTTGATTTTTATTGAAAATTTCAAGTTTATCGTTTTAGATTTATGATTTTTTTAAATTTCAACCCCCCTTAACCCCCCATTTTAATCAGGTTTTCTAAAATCGATAAGCTTCATCCCCTTATGTAGCTTGATTTTTTTAATGTGAAGTTTTTCTTTCTTGAGTTATGATTTTTTTTTTAAATATATAAACTCCTCTTAACTTCCCATTCTTATTCAGTTTTTTTTTTCAAAATCAATAGGCTTTGTCCCCTTATATAGCTTGATTTTTTTTTTGAATTTCTAGTTGATATCATTTTTGAGTTAGGATTTTTTTAAATAGTTAAACCCCTCTCAACCCCCCATTTTTATTCAGTTTTTCAAAATCAGTAGGCCTCGACCCTTTATAGAGTTTATAAAATTTTTCGTATTTGAGTTAGGATTTCTTTAATATTTCAACCTCCATTTTTATTTGGCTCTTCCGTAACCCCTTGCTTTTAACGAACTGAACTAATAATATAATTGATAATAATTATATAAGATAATATGTTTTCAAATTAAAATACTAATGTGTGCCAAACAAACATATTTAATGAAACATGTATTTTTTGGACGGAAAATAATTTTAATGATTATTTTAAACATTTACTTAAATTAGAACACACTTTTGAATGGCTAAATTTCCATCATTTATCACTGCCTAGGTACTGATACTGATAAAAACAAAAAATAAACCATTTGACACGAAAATAAATGAAATTGATATTGGCATGGTAGGTACCTAAGTGGCGCATGGTACAAAATTAATGGTAGAACCGCTATATCAAGAAAGTAGGGCGTTTAACGAATTGTAAGTGCAATGCAACAAACAATTTACAATATTTTAATATACCGTAGGCATCAAAAAATGTTTAAATGTGCGTTGCCTTCCTATGGTGTGAGAATTATGCAGTGCTACTACACTTTTACCAAGACTGTTCGGAAAGTAGAAAAACTTTTCAACATAGTCAATGTTTTATGATGATACAAACAATCCATTTTTTTATGGGTAAAAACCATTTCGCAGGATAACTACAGCTGTCACAATTTTCCTGATGAAAAACTAGTCTTTTGCTTTATTTTTCTGATTTAATCAGTCTATTTAATTATGTTTTAGCTGTACTTTATTTTAGGTTGGTATTTTCCATCATTTTGATTTCCAATATAATTTTTCCCTTCTTTTCATATTTTTTATTGTTATTCTCTTTTTCTTCTAACCTCATTATTTATAAGACTTTTGGAATTTGAAATGAGTGTCAGGATAACTTCTAATGTGTTGCACAACTCTCACTTGTAGTTATAAACCTTAACCTTCTTAATATAGTACTTTGTGGGGATTTATTCTCACAAAGTTTGACTGGTTTTTGATCTATTTGTTAATTATTGAGTATTTTATTGTTTTTTGTTGTTTGATTACGAACCACTTATATCTGTGAACATTGATGTGTATTATTTTAAAAGATTGTCTATTGTTGAATTTGCACGAATTTTTCATCCCTCATATGTTATTTTATTACATTAACAATATCTTGCAGATGTATCAAAATCTGATTTATACTACCACGTAAAAAATCTAATTTATAGCACCTCGAGATATACCAATTAAATTGGTATTACTTACGTACTTTACGTAGTTATTCCAGTTTAAATTTGACCATACCTCGTATATGTCGAGGCGCTATAAATCCGGTTCGATAAGTGTTTTTATTGTTTACAATTTATGACACCAATAGTTAAATTTCTTTTTATTATAATGAAATAATCGTATTTTTCGTCTGTACTTATCAACAAAATATTAAGTAGGTACAAACATATTTAATTGCCGTTAAACATTAATTTCGTGCTAGTATATTTGCTGTATAATTAATCACTCTATTATTCCTATATAAATATCTATAATGACAATAAATAATCCATTGTTCAATTAACGTTTTAATATTTGGTGTCTCATATTTCGATAACAATTAGTTTTCAATAAACTATCTGCTTTTACACGATAGTCTATTGTAGCTCAGAAAAATTATGCGAAATTAGAAGAGTAAGTAGTTATTTGTGAACCAAGGCTCATAACCAGGGTTGGCAAATATGATATTTCAATTAACTTTTTAGAAAATCCATCTAGAGAGTAATAGGTACAAACTGGTTGATATGAAAAGAAAGACGTATATATAAAGAAGTGTGTTATAATGAAATAATATATCAATATATTTTTCAATTTTTACAGTTTTTACACTATAAAATATTTAATATTGTTTAATCTGATGTGTCCAACACATGACTTTCCTATCAGATATTACAGGATTTTTACGGTTATTTTTCACAACCTATTGCATCACCCCTGTAAATGGTTAGAGGATGAACTAAATACATAATATATTTTCCACATACACACATCTTACTCGAAAATACTGAAAAATTAAAATTTTACACTTTTCGTCAAACTTATCCATTATCGTCCATTTTAGAGAAATATATAGAACAAAAATTATACAGAATTATATCGCAACCCACTTTTATTTAAATAATTTTCTTAAAAATTCAAATTTTGCACTATTTGTCAAATTTCTCAAATACGGATCACTTTAATTTTCTTCCTTTAAACATTCCACTATGCTAAATTTTTATTAAATGAAGGAAAGTGAATGAGAAAAATCGGTTTAGATCCGAAAACCAAATGCAGATTTTTTGGAAATTCTGAAAATGAAAAATTCCTAATTCCCTAGGAAATAATGAAAATTACACCCTCATATCTCCATAGTAAAAACAAACAAAAGAAAAATAAAAAAACTGTAAATTAAAGAAAAAAAAGGAAACAAAAAGTAAACATAAAGAAAAAAGAGAATAAAAAGAAGAAAAAAATTTAATTTGTGAAAGAAATAGTGCATTAAAAAAGGGTGGGACGAAACAAACTATTTAAATATTAAGAACCAGCTAAAGATTTCTGTGATCAAATAGAATTTGACATAAGTAGTCTGGGCAAAAAGAGTGGATATGGACAATCCACTCGAGTTGCACAGTATACTTTTTCTACGACCCACTAACGAAAATCTACAAATTTAAAAAAATATTTTATGTTATTAAGACAAAATAACTAATTTTAAAATAATTTATGACTTTTAATAATTTATAAAAAAAAAAATTAAAAAAGAAGATTTAATTTAATTAGTCCCCAGCCCAAATTTGAATCCAGGCCTCTCGCATGTCGGCCAACCGCCCTGGTTTCACCTTTATTAATTTTAATACTCGTAATTCAATTAGTTTTATACAGTTTAATTAAAATTTATGAATTTAGACGAAATAATTTTTACATATATTTAACTCAATAACTAAAAAAAAAAAAAAATATTCTGATAATTAGATTGACAGAAATGTCATTTATTTCAAATTTAAAAAAATAATAGTAGACGGGTAACCAAAATATGAACTCTGATTGGTGGATTTCATTTTTTACCGTGTTCTTACTAGGTAGAATGGATATGAAATATATTTATTCAGTTGAACTCGATGGCATACTTTTTCGTTTTATAGTATCTATGTGCGTATAATTGCTAATATCCATGTAGCATATTATGCACAGTCTATTGCATTACGAGTGTGAAAAATCACTTTTACACAAGTGGTGTACAATATTTTTACTACGTCCATAAAATAATTTCATTAAAAAAATGTAAAACCAAGAAATATGGCTATTGACGTTCAATCAAGATGTCGCTGGTTCTAGATTTGTTTTTATCTGATATCTAGGTACACAAATCAATGTTAACAATTACATCGATTTTACTATGAATATGGGTATTACATAGATTAAAATAGAAATGATACGTCTGGCAGCAGTAGTCTGACACCTGCGGAAAGTAGATTATTATCAAAGAGTACAAAATATAACTATAAAAGGAAATCGCGCTTCAAATGCGGGCCGACAAGTCGGCGTTTTTTCAAAGAGTACAGAGCTAATTGGGCTATACCGGGGTTAAGCGGTAAGACGCGGCGGCGGCGGCGGCATTTTAATTTTGTCATTTTCAATTTTCACACCTACTTTCAGAACAATAAATATTGATTGGTCCATTTCGATTTTTTTTTCTGTAAATTGTTTCATTGGGTTTTTATGAAAAATACCTAGATATATTTTATTCCGGAACAACATTTCTCAAAAGCTTGTTTTTGTAACTATTTTGTATAGTGTGATCTTTCACTGTGTTACAGGGTTTCATAACTTTTATACACGTATTACTCTAGCCTAGACTGAACTTCTGGAATTCAAACGAGATAAGAACATTTTTCTACCTATCTTAGTAACAAAGGTGTAGCGTCATAAAATGAATGAATAAGAAATTGATTTTTCGCCATATTTTTGTCTCGACCATGGATAATGAATAATGGATTAAATTTAAATATTTTATCCTAAAAAACTGCCTATTTTATGTCGATTACCATGAAAATGTCATTTTTAAAAAACAGTTTATACATTTTTCTTAAATTGACAGGTTTGGCAACTACTATTTCGAATAAAAATTGCGTCCAAGATTGAAGACTACCCCCGTAGGTATACCAGCCCTGCCCTTTGGCAGCAATTATTTGACAGGTCATTGGAATGCCTAATTAGGCGAAACACGGACGAAAAAGAGTTTTTTTAGACTACTACGAATTGCCCTTTTCGTCCTTATAACATAAACTACTATATTACTAGTTAGATCGATCGTCACACACCCTACAGGATCCTAGAAAAGAGTTAGGTGGATAGCATTGGGGAAGGCAGAAAAAAACAATTAAAACAACATATTGGCATTCGATTTGTTATAAAGATATACAAAACCTTTATGATTGTTTCATCATATGGGAGGCAATTTACTAGTCCTTTAAATAAGTGTTAAACGCCCTCTTTCGGAAAAATAATATCTAACAATAGTAGACTCTGGATCTAGGTCGGTACCATGTATTTCCCATTGATAATTTTTTGTGAAATTTAGTTACAGCCAAAATTCGCAGCCTATATGACTACCAACTACGGCTCATGCAAGGAGTCATGCCCCCTCCATCCGGGGTTGACATAGCAAACACAATCAAATATTTCTCGCAAACTCTTTTAAGTAAATAAAGTTGAATTCGTTATGTATGGCTCAAAATTAATTGCATAATGTTTTAGCTGTTCTCAAAGATGTACCTAATTCTCCATTTGAACTCCTTAAAAATCCAGACATGGACACTGTCAGAATGGGACTCTTTCCCAGTTTAGATTACAAAGGACTTTATAACTCACTCATTCCTTTGATAGAGGTTGCGCCACTCATCACCTATGGGATACTTCGTAAGGACAAAATTGCTTTCAAAATAATAATTTGATACACAATGCTTCTAACAGACAAATTATATAAGAAAAATGCATTATAGTTAACTGAAATTTGGCGTTATATTCCTACAGACCTTTCCGTTATTGATGATCTCTATTACTCATGCGCAAATCCTACTTCCTGTTAAAATCATCAAAATTTGTTATATTTCCTACCCTGATTTCCAATTACACATCTCTAAATGTAATTTTTAATTTTTATTATTGGTAGGGGAGCCAATGACATTTTTAGGTGTATTATTTGCTCAAGGCAAAATTACAAAAATTTGGTCCATTATTACCTTGTGGAACGAAGTCGTCTTAAAAAAATCTGTTTAGAAAATGCAAATATATTCCAAAAAAAGTGTCTCTGGTTCCCCTATTGTCGAGTAAAAGGCAGCCCTGGGCTTTGTTTACTCCTTGCCTGCGGTATGAAGTCTAGCGCGCTGGCAATATAGAGACAAACGTACCGCTTCGAGAAACTACCAGAACAAGCTGTACGTGCCGTTGAGTCATAGAGATGGAATTCTCGGACAGAGTTGGGCTTGGTATAAATAGCGCGAGTTGTCGACGGACGAGAAGATTGAATTTAAGAGTTGGAGAGAAGATATAAATTGTAATAAATAAATTAGAATTGTGATAGTGCTAAAGTATTATATAAATTAATTAGTATTAAATAAATAAACTATAAATAAATTAAATAAACGTCACCCTATTATATAGACTAGATGACAGTTGTTTAAAGTAACGATGACAAGGGGTAATCGTCGTAGCCAACCCAACAGTTGTAAGGCGAAGATAAGGGAAAGATAGAAAATAAGTTGTATGGAAAATTACCAGATTCAAAGTCCCGCGCTTTTTTCGCGCATGAGTAATGCAAAATTGTCAAATAACGGGAAAGGTGGATTGAAGAAAATTGTCTGTTACAATAATTGTCGACGTTTCAAATGATTTCAAATACCTGTCTAATAAAAAAAGGGCGATTACATCAAATTTATATTTGTTTCAGCATTTGGTCAGTCTATGCTCCAATGTCTAGGCTGTCTTCTACCATTTTTGGAACATGATCTAATTGATAATTTGCTATATTTAGCTGCATCTACAATATCAGTTCTTCCACAAAACTTACATCAGGAAATTCTTAACACATTATGTTTCTATATCTTACCTTTTACAATAAGTAAGTATGTAAAACAAAGGTATAACCGTACGCATTAAACAAAGATATAAAATAGCCTGCGTATAATATTTATAGTATTTAAAATAATTAATTTAATATTTATAGTGTTGGGCATAATTAGCAAAAAATACTAGAAATGCATTAGAATGTAGTAATCTCCAAATAATAACATTTATAACATCTTTTAATTTAAACATAAATTGTTATTAATAATTGTTTTATTTTTTTCAGCAAGGCATAGTGAACGTGATAATGATATCTGTCAATCTGTATCAACTGTCATAATGATGGTATTCCAATATTCAACAAATCCTGCACATCACTGCCAATTATTGGAATGCCTTATGACGTTGAAACAGAACATTTTAAAAGATATTCTCAGTGTAATAGCCTACGGTACCTCAACAGCTCGATCGTCAGCAGCTAAATTGTTATTTTATTATTGGCCAACTTTCAATGCTAATTTGTTTGACCGCAAGAATCTCATATGCAAATTTGCAGGTAACTATCTAGGTACTTTTATTTTATCCTCATTAGTTTCCTTTCCTAAACATTTTAATATTCAGTCTAAGAATTGGGTAGATCAGTAGATTAGATTAGATTTAAAAGAAGTTGGATATTATTTATTATTGTTCAGCGCACTATTATGGGACCTAAGAGCGACTCCAGGAGCCATGCCCCCCCCCCCCCCCCCCCCCCCCCCCCTCCCGAGATGAAAATTATTACGATTTATGGGCCTTTTATTCAAAAAAATATGCCAAAAAGGGAATGGCTAAAGGGAATGGCTAAAGGGAATGGCTAAAGGGAATGGCTTAAGGGAATGGCTAAAGGGAATGCCCCCCTCCCCCGAAAATTCGTCTTGGAGCCGCCCTTGATGCGACCCTTGTCTAGCTTGGTCTTTTTTATTGTTAATAGCATTTTTTGCCTTCTTAGGCAACAGCGTCAGGCAAGAATCCCTACTGTTATTCTAACTATTTATCGTTTTTGAGGCAGTAGAGTAGGTCTTTAGTGAATCTTAGCAAGTCCACAGAAAGGTTCTGGGCCTGACATGGCCTAATTGGAGCCTTTTGGAGCTAGTTTGGCATTTTCATCAACTGATATTATTCGTGGTTTGGTACCCCAGGCTAAGGTCACGTTGTTCTGACTAATAAGCTCTGTTAGGTCTTCTAGGCAGTCTATACCAGTCGTGATTTATTATATTTCTGGAGAAAAAATTGCCTTTAGAGCTGCTTGGCTACCAAAGTAGATGACAATAATTTTGCCTGATACTTGCCGATTTATTATTTATCTTGCACAGTGTTGTAGTTGTATGGCTATTAGCTCAGCCTGCAACACTGTTGCGTATTCTCCTAGACAGCGAAATCATTGTTTTTGACTTAAGTTCAAATATTCCAACATTGGATCCTTCCTTTTTGAACCGTCTGTATACCAGACGAGTTCAACATGTATGGGAAGTCCCTGCTTCCATGATTTATGGACTGGTATCTGTATGTGTGGTTATAGCTATATCAGTAGGCATTCCCAGAATTGTATCCTTCTTCATATGGCCCCAATTTGTCCAGCATATTCTCCTACAGCTTATGTAGCTTTGTATGAGAGTATTCTGAGATGTTGATTCCACGTCAGCCTTTGGTTAACTATGTCTCCAAGAAATAGATAAAATGTAGGTATTTTATTCAGTATGAAATATAATGCGGGGAAACAAAATATGATTATCCTTTTAGGCATTGGGATAATTATTATTTATATGTCTAGAACAAGGACATAAGAGAGTGGAAAGCGCCGCAAAAAAGCTTTCAACACATTTGCAGGAATTTTAACATTTAAAGAGCTCGTTGTTGATGCTACTTAGCTGCCTAATTACCCATATAACATTGAATACATTATATTTTTAATATCCGCCATTTTGAAGCCAGTAAAATATCATTTTTATTTAAAAGGTCAAATATAACTGTCAATCATTTATTACATGCAAGATAACGATAATTTGCGTTTATTAAAATATTAAACGTTTTGTGAAACACTCCACATAATTATATAGGTACCTTGAAGCTTTTATCTCATAAAACCAGATCATTTCATTTGTCTATTAATTACCTATCATGTTTCTTATTTCTTTCTTATAATTCTAAATTTCACAAATAATTTGATATTATTTTGTAAAAAAATTGAACATGAGATATTTAAGACTGTTATCTTTTAAATTAGATTTAACTCATGGCTATGGTAGTAATATAATAATGTCTAACTCAAAAAGTATTCAAACTATTTTATAATGAATGCTTAAAACTTTTATTAACGCGATAAAAATGTCTGCAATCTTTATTGATATATAAATAAGAAACCAGATATGTTTGTTGTGCTATGAAAATGTATATTAAATAATGAGAAAACTGCGTGGATTTTTTTAGTTCAATATCCACTTGATATTTATTTTTTGTAGATCCTACTCCTTTTGTTTGTCAACGAGACATGTGTCCGAACACAGGAAACGCGGAAGCTGCCAAAGTTTGTTATGACCATTGTATATCTATAACTTTCGCAAGTGATACACCACCACCTCTCTATCTTTGCATTGAATGCGCGAATGAAATCCACAGAGAACACCCCAACCAGATGTTTTTCGACATCCTTCACCCTATGCAACAGGTATCGATGGTATGCGAAAATAAGGTACCATTGCTTAGTCAATATGATGAAAAATATTCTCTTTGAACCGATATTTGTTTCAGAACTGCAGGTCAACCGATAAATCAGCAATATCTATATGTTTTTCAACGGAATGTGCTAGTTACAACGGTAATCATCCAATAAGATACTGCGAACAGTGTCACAACAACAGACATAACAATCGAAGAGGTGGTGACCATGTTGTACATAAAAGTATTCCACCAACATGGTCCATGGAATCTGAAATGCAGACATATATGGTTGAAGCAATTGTAAGGTAAAATTTTCTTTAAACAACCAATAACGTAACTTACATGGTTCATATCTAAATGTAGTACCACCTCTCATGCGATTCATCTAGAATCTTCTAAATAGTATGTGGAAATCTTTTGTATATACAAGTATAGATGCAACAATTTTAAATAGGTATCTCTATAATTGCAACACTTTTGCATTTATCAAACGATATGTTTGACATTTACTGTAAAAAGTAACCCTTTTTGTCAGAACTTCTTATATATTTTGTGTATCTACACTAATGTCTATAAATTGTCTTTATTACCTCTTGGATCTTGTTCTAATTGTTAAGAGACCAGCTAAGTAAAGTTTATTTTTGTGTTCCAACTGCCACGTACTTATCATATCCCTTTTAATCAAAATGTTTGTATCTTCCTATTTTAATCCAAACTTAAATGTTTTTTGTTAGAAAGAGCATTTTCGCGTAGTTAGTTAAACATTACAGTTTTTAAAAATAAACTTATAGTTTACTTAAGGAAGCCAAAGTACCTCAATTAGAAAATAAAGAAGAAAAGAAGGACGAAGTGAAAGAAGGCAGAGAAAGTAGAGAGGGCAAAGAAAGAAAAAGTCCTGTACCAGTATTAGATAATATAACCATAGAGGAAAGGCAACTTTTAGGACGGTATGGTGTGTGGTTACTAGTAGGAAGATGTACACCTACAGATAATACATCGGTGGAAGTTTTGGGTCGTCTACTAACTATGATTTTCCATTGGTTTCACATGACAGCCTACTCGTATGATGGTAAATATTAATAACAAATCCAGGGTGGATCCAGGAAGATGTTAAAGGTTACAAAAGATTACCATTGAATTTTTTACAAATACCAGAAACAAGGGTCTATAAACACTCTTAAAAAGTATAAATTCATTGCCCGGTTCATTTTGTTTGATTGATATAATTTCGACTAGAAGAAGAAAAAACATTTCCCTGGACCCCCCCATGAAAACTAACGAACATAATATTATATTAAGTAATTATCGGTTATAGGACAAGAAGAAAGTACTTTAGAGAAATTAAAGACTGAAATCGTATGTAACTGGCTAAGAAGCATTAGCCAGACTCATTACAACCTATTTATTTCTTGCCTTTTACCCCATCCTCCTGAGTACGCCCGAATTGGGGGACACTGGGACATTCTATCATCAAGAACCACGCATTTAAAAGACGGACTGAACAGACTGTTTTGTCTAGTCCCGTACGAAGTGATAACTCAAGAGATTTGGGATTACGTAATGCCTCACTGGATGGAAGCTATTGTAAATGATGTGCCAGAAAAAGAATTATTCGAACTGCGAATTATTTTAAGTAAAATTCTGGATACAGAAATGAGTCCATTGGGATTTAATTCAAAAAAGATGTATCAGTTTGTTTCTGTCAGATTTCAAAAAACCAGTGCTAAAGTACAGCAGCAGGCACTGCAATGGTTACAGGTAAGAAGCATTTTTTTGAATACAATTATTAACGATTCCAATTTCAATATGTGGCTTCAATAAGAAATACATTATTAAACTATCGCTATTATTCTATGACATGGGTCTTCAAACTACAGTCCCCGAGCACTACCAAGTTTGGGGGTAGTTATGTCCATCCGCCTTCACCAACAGTAGTTGCCTCTATAACCAAACCCTTCAGGGTACATTTTCGTATCATTTGTCTCCATTAATGGATTTGAACCATCATCTTTTTCTGTGGCCTTTGATACGAGAACAACGATAACTTAATTTTAATACACAAGTTTTTCCATTAGAGATTGTTTTTCAACTTCATAGATACCTCACTCGTCGGCTAGTCCCAAACGAAAATTTGCTTGTAATTCTAAACTAAAGTATGCATATTGGTCTTGTCCCTTTTGGGAGTCAGTATGGCGCTCAGACTAAAAAGTTTGGAGACCACTGTTCTATTATAATTAATGTCCAACGTGTTGAAAGACAATTTTTTTTAATGTTTCCAGACTCTTACCTTACTGGAAATTTTAATTCCTTTAAATCTATTATTTACTATCTTTGGAGAAGGTGTATCATACATGAAAGAAGGTATAGTGGAAAGCGAGGGTGAACCAGTAACATCTCACGATTTAGAGATACCTGGTAGGCCAGAAAAAGAACAGAAAAGAGGATCTATTTGTAAGTTATTTACTTATGAGTCAGTGTCTACCACAACGCTATTTTTAGTCCTTTAGTTAATGTCATAAGAAGTCATAATTTTTGTAGCGTTGCTAGAAATCAATGATGGTGAATAATATAGGATCGATTAGTCCTCTAATCAATAAGCACTTAAAAATTGTCAACCTTCTAGCAATAGATAAAATCTTAAACTAAATGTTATCGAAATAATATTGCTTTTAACCTCTAACAATTTTTTAATTAGGTATTGTTCGTCTCTTACACGTGCGATTCTAATAATTCATAGTGAAACCATTCTTCTCCAAAGCTTTCAACAATTTAAGAACTGCAACACCTGTATTTTTTCCTTTAAAAGTATATTTGTGTTTCTCTGGGAGCCTGAATTGTTAACTAAATAATTTGTGCTAACTGATGGTAGCACCAATCTATCCTATAAATAACCTGCTATTGTTAAGTAGAGACTGGCTCAGTTGCTAGAGTAGAAAGTGTGAACGAGTTTCACACATGATTTCACTCTTGCAGCACTTCTTAATGAAGATGGCGATTCAGCAAAGACATCATTTTCAGATGAGGAAAATCGCTTATCACCACAAGCAGAATTCGAAACAGACGCCGAACATAACCTATTCTGTTGCTTACTCATGCTAGACATCTTACTGAAGCAAATGGAACTGCAAGATACAGATAAGCATACCGGATTGAATTCATCGCTTTGCAAAGATGTTTGTTGGTTGCTGAAGTGTATGATTACAGCAGCGTGGATAGGGAATCACTCATGTTCATTAAAATCTGAGTGTACTTACTGTGAATCTAGCATCATGTGGCATCAATTATCATTACAATTACTGAAATACCTTTCACCTATTCATCCAGCTCATCCACCTGATGTAAGTTGCAAATCTTGTGTGATTGATCACATCATTGAGTTCATACTGACGTTTTCTAGATATATTTTCAAAATATAGGCGTAATAATAGTTTAAAATGTTTTCTAAAAAAAAATTGAAATATTTCACGCTTCATCCTAAACAAATCAATATTTTGCAGATACAGGATGGCTGTTATAAATGCTACCTTTTCAAAAAGAGGGAAGATTAAATTACAAAGTTGCCTTATATCTGAAAAATATGCTTATTTCCGGTTTTAATTATCTCAAATACTTTTTAGTAACTAAATATTGTATAATAGAATGTATGTTTGGGTCTTTTGCAATGGCTATGTGTTTATTGTTCAAAATATTGAATGTATCTAAAGGATTACAAAAAAATAGCAGTGTATACGTTTATATAAATTCTTGAAATGAGTCTGCTCGTGGTTCATGATTTATTAATTTATAAATTGTTAATCGATTTCAGCCCCCTTTGGAAGAAAACTACGAAGACGCTCATAGCCGAAAGAGTCCTCCAGAGAGTGACAAGAAAGAAGCGAAAAGTGACGCCGTTATAAGCATGCCAATACCAGAAGTACACTCTGTCGGAGGAGTTATAGTGCACATGCCACACGTGTGTTCTGTACGAGGAGTATTAAAACTCAAACCAACCAAAAATTGGCTTGGGTTTAGACACATTTTCTTTGAAATCGTCCAATAAACATTAATAAAAACGATATATTTCCAAAACCTGTTAACTGTATTAAACAATACCAATATAATTTTTTAAATAATATCGTAAGTAGGTATATCAAATGATATCTTTTTCACAGATTTTGTCAGTTAGCAGGTTTTAGCAGTATATCAATTAACCATCATTTATCCTATCGTACATCAACTCAAATATAATATTCCTAGGTCAAGATAAGAAAGACAGACAGAGCGAACGATCTTATAATTTCATTAGCATATCATCTTCAACCTATATTTTTGTTTGACCCTAGAAACGTCTCCCCAAATTTTTCGATACTTTCATACATTTTTGTTCTAAGCAAAGTATTTTTAATTGATTGTGGAAGAGCTATTATTGCTAACGTTTTCTTTCCTAATCCCTTGAACTATTAAAAACCACATTTCCAGGTGTGATACGCAGTGGTGTAGCGTAGGTTTCTGTCGCCCGGGGCAGATACCACATTTGCCGCTCCCTCCCCCATAGAGGTTTTAATAAAATGTATTTTTATCCAAAACTTAAAATTTTAAAAAACTACAAAAAAAAATTATGTAAAAGCTTCTTTTGGTAGTTTAATAATAATCAATTTTTATCCAAAAACAATATTAGTCTAAGAATATTTATTATTAGTCAAATATTATGAAACAACAAATTTTTTAATAGCTATATCAATATATTGCATCAGTCATTTCTTGTTCAATAGACAGATTAGTCAATATTAATGCATACATTATAGATAGATCGTGTGAGGAATGTTCAAAGCATTATTATTATTAGGCAGGCAGGCAGGCAAGCTAACTTCCAGCCTAAATTGTAATTTTTATAACTCAAGTGAGCTTGAATTAACAAATTCATTTTTGTTCCGTCTGTAGTATCTACAACATTCCTCAATCGTGAGACGTGTTCTAGATTGCACTCCAGGTTGTCAATGCCCAGCAACTTGGCTGGCGTAAGAAAGGCAAATTTGTTCACCAAATTCTGAAGCTGTAGAAACTATATAGTTATCTTATTTAGCGAAAATAGTAACTGTTTTATCATTGGAACAAGGCAGAATCTTTACTTCAATCACGAAAAATTTGCTTCCTTGTAATTTTTCATTGAAGTTCCATTAAAATGCCAAAGTCTTCAAACACATTTTTAGCACATCTACCAATTCTCTCGTTTTTTCTGTAAAAAGCATTTGTAAAGTAATGCACGTTGAGTCCTTCTGTTTGTAAATAATTTTGGGCATCATTGACTTCATGCAGCACAGGTTTCCAGAAGCCCAAAAAGACAATGCGACTAAGCATCTGTCCATGTGTTTTAAGCTTTCGTTTTTTGGAAAAAGAAGACTATCCTTAATTAGTAAGTAATATTTTCTAAAACTGCCGCCCCTACGCTACGCCACTGGTGATACGATATTCTGAAATATGTTCCTTAAAATTTCCTTGAATCCTTGATCATTTAAGTTTATTGTGATAATAAAAAAAGTATTTTATGGTGTGAGCATTCAAAGAAAATGTTGCTACCGAGAAATAAATGACGCACTTTAGACAACATAGATTTTTTAGATCATGACTGCAACTGTTGAGACCGTCTCGGAACAATTAGACTTACCTATTATTCCAGTCGAAAGGGTGCCAGCGGGTTTCGCTAGAGCTATAACTTTATCCGAATCAGACGTAGGTGAGTTCAACCAACTTCATCACTTTTTTTTGTTTACCCATTCTCGATGCGTTTTTCAGCTATGGCGAAAGCCCAAATAGTAAAAGCGCAAGTCATAGGGGAAAATGATGAACCGGTCGAAACTGATTCAGGAGATGATGTCGACAACTTCTGGCAAACTTCCGTTGGGAAATTTAAATTTTCCGTACCAGATCTACCGCAACCTTTACAGTATATACACCAACTACTCCAGGAATTATCAAAAGTGGACAAACCAGATGTTCTTTATTATATGTTACAGTGTCTGAATGTTTTGATATTACATGGGGACGCTTGCACGATTGCTTCCAAGGAGCATAGAGGATTTTTTATATGGTGCCAAGAAAATTTGCTTATTAAAAAGTTGGTTAATATAAACAGTTTTCATTCTTTTACTGATCTTCATTGTTTTAGTTTGTGGGAACTTTGCAATTCGAAACACTCACATATTTGCCAAACTGTCGTTCCTTTACTTTTGCACTGCATCACTTTACCAGCTGGGTCTGACGTATTCTGGAGAGTCATACAAGAAGCATTCCACAGTAGCAATTGGTGTATCAGATACACAGCAGTCGAAAGAGTCACTGTTATCACCAGGTTCATGGATTCCAGCCCCTTGCGTAATGTACACCAACTACAGGCAGCGCTTGCTAATGCGTTTTGTTATTTAATATCTAGCATGGATGACAACAATGTATGTGTAGCTCAAAGAGCTACTCTTTATTTGGGGACCATCCACGATGCTGCTGTTAAGGTGATTAATGCACATCTTTGTATATTATTTATTAGTATTAGTCTAGAATGTCACCAAGCCTTGGTCGAAGTAGCCACAAGTAATGTGATCACCTTAAGATGGATCATTACATTACCGACTCTACTTCTAGCCAGGCAACACCGCAGCGCTATGAAGCGATGTGAAATATTTAGCCTATTAAAACAGATTCTTTCAGTACCTTACATGATTTTCTGGGAGTAGGTGCAGGTTTTGAAAAATATTTAGGCAGATTTAGAAAAATACAGGGGCATGTATTTGGTTTAAGCTTAGTTTTTACAGACATTCTTATTAAATTTCCATCGGATTGCAAATAATTATCACCACTTTCATGTTCTTATTTTAAAACACTATTATATTGGACTTACAGCCAGGAATACAGTAGATACTAGGCATAATTATTAAAGTTATTATTTACCTTGTAACAGGTTAATAACGGGCCACCATACACTTTTTTACACTTATTTTAATTATATGATTAAAAGTCGGGTTAAAAACACCACGGGAAGATATCCAATGAGCCATTACGCGGGAGCTACAGGTGTAAAAATAACTTTTGACTCTATGTTAATAAACATTTTTAACAACTAATTAAAGAAACAACTATTTTAATTTCATTTAATTTGAAGAAAAATGCCGAAAACAAGACGTTAAGTGAATTAAAATGTAAGTGAAACAAACTCGATCGCCGCGTTGCCAGATTTATCTTTACTAGGCTAGAAGTAAAGTCGGCAATAATCAAGGCAACGCTACACCGAAAGGTAACCGATTCATTAACCAACCAAATTTTGGACCCTTTCTTTGGCCTAAGAGACATCATTCGTGACATACTAAATTGAAAATATTATCTTGTAAAATTTAAAGAAAGTAAGGCTGGTAACCGTGACCGGTTAACCGGTTCCGTAGGACCATTAAACCGTTAAAGAAAGTAACCGGTTTAACCAGAACCGGTTTATAACTGGTTTAACCGTAACCGGTGTAACTCTAATCGAACCGGTTAAACCTGTCACTGAGCCGTAACTGGTTTAACCGTACCCGAAACCGGTTTTAGTGGAACCGTAAACATAAATGAATAAGTATAGTTTGATGCGCATATTTCCTAAAAACGTCGATACTGATATCGAATGATACACCAAAAACAAAGTATCGATGGCAACAAAATGACCGAATTGAAAAAAACAATATTTATAAACATCGATGTTTTTAAAACTTATACATTTAAAAGTAAGTAAAACAAAATGAGACTGTATTTATTTTATAAAAAATACAAACAAATATAAACATTCCAAATGTAATAATAAAACAACGCAAAACTAAAAAAATTATTATTTTTCAATAAATTTACATTACTTTTATCCAAAATATGCCACGATTAAGCCGGTGATGGTTACTTTTAAACCAGTAATGGATAAACCAATGACGGGTTTAACTGGTCACTGTTACGGTTAAACCGCCGAATTCGGTCCGGTTCGACCGGCTCGGTTTGATCGGACCGGTTAACCAGATAATCTGGCCAATTAACCGGATATCCGGACTGGTTAACCAGATATACGGACCGGTTATAATAGTAAAAATTCGGTTAAAACCGAAACCGGTCAAAATCAGTCGAACCGGTTAACTGTTTATCACATCAGGAATTGACAGCCTTAAAGGAAAGATTGGATAAAACAAGAATATGCATCTCTTAAGTTACCCTAACAACACAACAGTAAACAAATACTGATGCAAACCGTCCACAACTTATTATTATTATTGTTTCAGTCATTGATCATGTGTTTGGAAACACAGTTCGATTCTGTCATAATGGACCGTCCAATGGTCCTACAATCGCTATATCAACTACATAACTCTTTAAGCGAGCGCAAAATTATGACATGGGATTTTTTCCTGAACCGTTTCGACACTCTCTTCATAGAAGCACAAATAACTCTAGAAAAATCCGGTGAGATCAGCTATTTACGAGGTAAATCAAAATTGTTCGATTGAGCTTCAATATTACTTAAAATTTCTATAATTATTTATTATTTTAGATTTAAGGAATTCCGATTCAAACAGCGAAACTTTACTAAGGAAAATTCAGAGGGCACACGAAGCTTTATCTCAATGTGATGGAAGCGCGAAGACCTCGGTGAAGACTTTAATTGCTAGTTTTGGAACCAAATGGCCTTACAAACGAACCATGTCTGCACCAGCTTCTATAATAACCAGACACGAAAACAAAGGTAACATAGAATTAAAAACGAACTAGTACCAATTTGAAGAGATTATATTTTTATAGAAACAAAGGAGAAGGTGTACAGTCGCCAATATTCAGCGCCAATTTTAAAAAGGAAAAGTTCTCGATTCGGACTAGGTCAGTTTTTAGCCACTATAGTAACACAAGTAGAGAGATCTGGTTGTATTGCCCTGCTGTAATTCTGTATGCATATAGTTCTTACGTTTCTATAGTAGGCAGTTATCTACGTATAGCGGTTTTAAATAATTATAGCTTGAAAATTGTTTATAGAAATAAGCATGCGTTTTGAAAAGTTTGATATTTCTAAAAAATAAACTGTATATATTTTTTCAGATGGCCACATGCATTCGCTGAACGTAGTAGATGACCAAAACATCACAGCCTTTCTTCAAAGGGTCATAGACTTGGAGGAAGCCGATAAAGAAACTATGCATCTCTTGGTGTTTCTCCTTATGCAGTTTTTGTCCCGATCTGACCAGGCATATCCAGCTGAAGAAAAGAATTTAGCAAAAACTCAAGGGATAGTATTGAGACATCTTTATCTCCTGTTAGGGTATAGTCAAAATGATAGAGGACTATACTTACCACCTCAGCGATTACGATCGTCTCCAGCATTTAGCGTTTTTCTTTCAAATTTACCTCAACTTATGGATCAAAACCATTTGATGGGACGTCTACTGCTTCCTACCTGCCTTATTCTACTTCAATATGCCCCTTCTCCGTATTATATTCCCAATACTATGGAATTTCAACAACCTACGTACAGTCTTTGGGCTTTGGAATCGCATTTTCGTAAAAACTGGCTCATGTCCCTCGTGGTTTTATTATATAAGGTATTCAGTATATTGTTTTTCTACATTAAAATGCTTAACTGTTTATCATTTTAGTATCAATACAATCAGCAGCCACATTGTATGCAGCTTACATCATTGATAAGGATAGTATTAAATACTTTAGACTCTCAACATCATCATTGCAGAAGAATACCAGCCACAATCATAATGGGACAACCCCCTTCTAGATCCAGAGGTTAGTGTATCGACACAGGCTTAAATATTTCATAAATGAACTATTTAATGTTATTATTTCAGATGTAAGTCAACCATCTCTAGGGGCAGAAATGGAACACCCAGAACGTGCAACACCTCCACCCTCACCAATATATTCCTCAGATGGACAATCGATCCAAGTTTCAGGTAGTTCTAGATGTGGAAAAATCCAAGTGGCATACGGCAAACCAACTTCAGCCACAAGTATGGAAACCCATTGGGAAGAAGCTATTCACTGCGTTCATCCCGAAAAAAGAGTTAGGAAGCTGCCGGAAATGAGTATTGATGATGACACCGAATCTGAATTAATTGTAATACCGGAAAGCGATATGTCGGACAGCACGCTCCAAGGAAGTGTCCAAGGTTCTTTTGATGAAGGAATAACAGATAGCGGTTGCGAAAATTACGTAAGATCTCCTAAAGATACGTACATCAATCCCTTGGTTAAATTACCTAATAAGAGTAGACCGACGTGGACCATAGGAAGCGAAGAAGACTCTTCCAAATCTAATGACAATAAATTGCATCATTCGGAGCTAGTTAAACATTGTTCCAAGTTGAATTCATCGTCTTCTGTCAACGGGATTCAAGTAGCCAAAACTGTAACTATAGATTTTCATAAACAAGTTGCTTCAACGTTTGTTGATACTTATCATTCAGGAAAACCAAAGCACAAAAAAATTATTGAGCCGAGTATTACCCCGGTTGGTACTCCCGTTTCAGACTGTGATGATTGCTATAGAAATAATCACGGGGTTCTACCTACACCTTCTCTAGAAAGATTATTACCGATTGGATCATCTAGAATACTAGATTCGCCTCTTCAAGACGATGTTTTCGCTCCAGCTCTTGATTCGCAATTAGAAATTCCTAATCAAGAGCGATTATTACCAATTGGCCAGCACCCAACTCCTCAACTATTAGAAAAATTAAAGCAAGCTTTAGGTATTAACACCCAACTAGCAACAAAGGTAGAAAGTAAAAAGTCAGAAAAATTACCAGACCATCATCCCCATCCAACATCTTCTCATTCTCACAGCCCTAGGAAGTTAACCAAACAAGTTGCATTGGAAAGTCCTCCAAATCAATCAGAATTTGACGAAAATGGCCATTTTAAATCGATAAAAATGGAAAATCAAAGTAAGAACACAAATTTATGTACTGTTAAATGTTTAAGTTGCAACTTTTATGTTTTCAGGGGATTTAATGCTAAATCACAGACAACGTATGCGCAAAGTAGGTCCTTTTGCGATGAATTCCTATTCTATACATGATCCCCGAAAGCCTGGTGCCTGGCTAAGTCCCCTAATGTCGCCAAAACTCGAAGAATTTGATATGAAACAGAGTTCATTCAGGATTGGTGACGATTGCGTTACGGAAAGATGTTCGGAATGCGGACTAGTCAAAGAAGAATACAGCGACGAAGAGATTGGACTCTGTATTGTTACGTTAGGAACTTTTATACACCGAGAACCTGCGCTTGCTGCTCCTATGCTGCCCGATATTCTTAGCATTGTGGCTAAGTAAGTAACTTTAGATCGTTTTAAAAAGGACCTTAGAGCCTAGTTTGCATAACCAGAGTAATAATGTTTTTCATACAACAGTCTATAATACTCAATAAAATTACAAGAACTTTATAAATTACAGGCACTCAACACTGTCAAAATATTTTAAATGAGGGTTTCTCTTTTGTATTTCAGGGTGGCAACGAATGCAAGGTATCCCTGGCAAACAGAAAGTAATATTCATTTGCCTGGTGGAGCAATAAGTGTAGCACATCAATTTTTACGATGCGTTTTACACCAACTAGCACCGAACGGAATTTTCACGCAGATGTTCCAAACAAATGCTCCTGGTAAGTACTTAGTTGTGTTAATGCGTACATACTTATTTGATTCAAAGCCATTAAATCAAAATTGCTTTACTGTTTACTAACTTTTACTCTACAAAACTGGTACAAGCATATGTTATTGCTAAAACCTTGCTCATAAACGTGAATTACATTCGAATATAGACATGTTGGAATTTCAATTAGATTAAAACAATCCAGTGTATCTAATTTTGAATTTAAAGTTCCGAAAAAAAGTAACAGAACAGAAGTTTATTGAGAAACGACGACCAAAGAGAAGATTAAGAAAGAGTTGGCTATAAAACGAGAACACACAAACAGAAATAGGAAATAGTTCATAAGCCACAGATCAACAGCTGTCGAGTAAAAAGGAGTACCTAAAGGGGGGAATTTAATTTTAATCATTATTTCTTGGCAATGAAAGTCCACAAACTTATTAGGTGGAAATGGTCGAAATCTTAAAATGCAAATTGAACAAATTAAATGTCTTCGTCTTGTAAATATATCACGGATTATTGTTTCAGAAAATATCAAAGTACAATTTTTTAAGAGTGTTATTCAAGCATTAATTGATTTCAACGAATTAAATCCAGTAGCTCCCATTCAACTTTTGTTGGAAGTAAGTAGATTAAAACTAAATTTGCCCAGCAATAACTTGTTTTTGTGTTTTTTCAGACGATGAACTCCAAAAAGACATTGCCTGTAGATATATTGCCTACTATTTTACAAAACATGGCATGTTATTTGAACTGCCTTCCTCTCGAAGTTGCCTTAGGCGCCAGCACGCCAATGTGGGGTACTGTATTGCAACAAGTAGAAGTTTTATACAGAAAATTGGTATTTTTGTTAAATACTATGGAGGATTTGTTGCCTTTGTTGAAAATTATGTCTTCTTTATTTAAAATTCCTTTAATATCTCAATTCAAGGGACTCTTGGATCCGTTTTCTAAAGTCCTGAGTTATGCAATACAAACTCAGACCTTGAAATATGGTTGCCTTATTGAAATTTGTTATTTGTGTTACAAAGCATTTGCGAAGGTAAAATAAATTACGTGGAAATACAAATGTGCTTATAATAAATAATAATTGATATTTTTAGGAAAGAGACAAATTATATCTAAGTCGCATGGTTGTATTTGAATTGGTTCAAGCGCTCAAATTCAAAACTACAATTCCAGATTCCAATCTATTAATGTTGATAAATCTCATTTTACAGGTAAATCCATGGTTTATGATAAATAATGCCATAGGCGCCTTTTCTAATAGAATTTCTGTAGCAAGTTATAGTATGGGAGCTAACACCAAAAAAATCAAAAATATTTTTTTAACTTTATTTTCAGGATATAGGGGGCTCTATTCCATCAAATGTTGTAATAAAAGACTGTTCTTCTTTAGCATTAGAATACGGGCCAGGATTTACAACCGGTATATCCGACTGTATGAAATTAAATCTAGGCGATATTTTAGAATTTTTAACAGATTTTCATGCCATATCCAAAATGAAGGTAAATAAAATTCATTTTTTTCGTAATGTATACTTACAGAAAAAACTTTTCTCCTATCAGTCGATAAAATATCAATTTTCCTCTTGTTTTTAATGTTTTTTTTTTAATTGTTACAAAATATCAAATCGTCGTTGTTACTGCAATAGGTGGTATGTGAAAAAAGACGAATTTTTCAAGAGATACAAAAATATTAATAACGACAAAATAGATATTAGCTAAGATATGCAAGCCGCTTTATTATTGGGTAATCGTAAATTAGCTTTTTCAGTACGTTAGACGCGGTTATTTTGCTTTAGAATAAATCTTGAGTAAAAAGTGTATTTTTTGACATACAACCTATTGCAATAACAGCGACGAAATATTAATGTAACACACTTAATAATTATATACTCGTAATACACAATGTCAGCAGTAACCTCAAAACAATGCCACTGACGTATTTGACGTAACTGACAATTAAGTTGTCAAAAAAATCATCAACAAAAGGAATTTTCAGTCCATTTATTGTTTTACCAGATCACTTGGGATACGGGAATTGTTGAAGGTACTGTGTAATGAACTTATAAACCAAGACCCGACCACAACAATTGAATAGGAAGTCACAAAAAATGTTTCTAAAGTAGGCTTTGGAAAAATCACGCATGTCAAAGCGTACGATTCTTCTTATTTTTAAGTGTCAGTTTGGATTTAATTTAGAGCTGTGATTATTTATCACGGACACGACTCGTAACTATATCGCTGTCACTCATAGCTCACTTATAACTTTGGAAACATTTATTGAGAGAATCATTTATCTCTGTGTCTCTTATAAACCTCAACATAAGTATTTTTTTTCTATTCGTTTTATTATTTATTTTCTCCTTCTGTTTTCTAATGTCATTTGCAAGAAGAAAAGTGATATTGTACACCTTAATGATATTTGAAGGTATTTTTTTATTTTTAGAGCTATTGTAAAGGAGTTAGTGTCGGTTTAAACGACGACACATTAGGTGGTATCATAAAATGTAGTCTTGCTCAATATTTAGCATTAGAAATAACAAAGGGTAATGGTAGAGATAATAGAGCTGTAACACGATACTTTCCCTGGTTATGTAGCACATCAATAACGCAACAAAGGTTTATATAAATGTAAAAAAATATACCATAGATGATTTATTAAGTTTCTTTTTAGTCCCAGGGAATTTGTAGAATGTATAGGCCATATAAGACTCCTCTCTTGGCTTCTATTAGGATCTTTAACACATACGGCATTACAGGGTAACAGTAACTGTCAAATTTTAAGTCAGCCGATTCCTCAAGAAGCTTCTTGTCAAATTGCCGATCATATTCAAGTCATAATGGCTGGATTTGCCGAACAACCAAAAGCATCCGTTTTACACATGTCGTCTTTGTTTCACACGTTCATATTGTGTCAGGTAACGTATTTAGGAACTAATAAAATAATTAAGTTATCAATATTAGTTTTTTTTTTGAAAACTATACATTTTTAAATTTTTCAGCTCTGGACAATCTATTTAGAACAAGGTTTAAGTAGTAACATACCAATAACAGAAGCATATAACGTAACCATGAACATTCTTTTCGATTTTTGGGGCAAAGTAACACCCTGCATTTTACAACTTATTCAGCAATCGAAAATGCTCTGCGAAATAGTGAGTCTACATTTTTTAAGTATGTTAGAGGCATTACTGGAATGCCAATCGACGTTTGTAGGAAAACTGTTACCATTATGGACACCTGTGCTTTGTTCCAATCAATTACAGGTAAAATAAATGTTTGCTATACATAAAATGTTCTCTTAAAGTTTAGAAACTTTTACACGTATCTTATACGGGGTAGCAAAAATGTCTGACAAGATATTTTCTTTGAAACAAATTAGGTATAATTCATGAAATTGTAGGGTGATCAGCGTAACTGTATTATCTACATTATTATTTTTTTCTGATCATGTATATAAAGAGTATAGCAAAAGTCTGATAAGGTATTTTAGGTTAATGAATGGGACTGTATTACATTAGTAATGTGGTAATTTTTTAGTATTCATAAAAAGAGGAAAAATAAGCTTTTCTCTGATATATCACTCGACCTACGTTGACCATTTAAAAAAAAATCAAGATGGAGGCGGTACGCAAATCGAATTCTATTTCATTTATATAACCTACATTTCCTCTGAAAGTTTTAGCTTTGTAGAAACACGTTAATTTTAATAACTTTGACATTTTAAAAATTTAAATATAGGTGTCGTCTTTGTGCTAAACACATTACTCAAAATGACCGATAGCTTTTGGCTGGCATGAAATACAACAGGTGAATTGTGGCCCAGTTAGTTTTCTCAGTCTTCTGATATTCCTACGTTTCTCTGCTACACACTGTTCTTTACATTTGATATTTAAAAAAAAGCATACCAAAGTACACTCTTGTTGTTTTTTTAGTTACCAGGCCATTTGCAAGTAAGACTGGAGAATTGCCGTAATTTTCCACCAACTATCATTCATGAAGCTATTCCTGAAAAGTTAAAAGTGGCGAATTTGCACAACCCGATGCTACTCAAATGGCTTCAGAGACTCCAATTTAAAATGGGACAAATAGAATTGCAATCATCGACAGCAACACAATTCTATTCATTGTAAATAACCGCACATGTTATATATGTATAGGTAAAAGGGTGGGCCACCGATAACGCCTCGGTCTGTAGAGCTAAACCTATTTGATATTTTTAAATGTTTTCACAGCGAGATGTATACCAAAAAAGGCAACAATTTAAAATTAATTTCAGTTATACATGGTTCTCCAAGAAAGTGATACATATCCAATTTAGATTTTTTTTAATGTCCTCTATTTTATTTTATATAGAGAAAGTAAAAGTTGAAAAGTCTTTTGGTAGGTAGAGAGGGGGTAAACGTCAAATCACGTCGGGCGACTCCGAGAATTTCACAGTAATGTTTACCTGCCAGTGTCGTTTCATAGAATAAGTAATTTTAAATTGTTATCGGCGGAACCGGACAATCGCATGTATTTATGGATTATAAATAATTATTAAACATGTATTATAATATTCTAATTATAATTTTACAAAATTTCAACAGCTATTCACAATTTATTAAACTATTTACTCGAAATTGTTATTAACATCTATAAAATAATTTTGTACGCTAATGTATCGCGTCCACTTCGGTGAGATCCGCTGACAACCTGTCAATTTATGTGTATAAAGTGGGAGAACTGGCAAAAGCATTTCCAACTTTTACTTCTGTTCTATTTGAATTGCTCTCGTTTTTCCCATTATAACAGTACCAAATAAAATGGGATTATACAGGGTATTTCACAAGCTATATATGAAAATCGTATTGATTTCAACGATCTGTTTACTGCAAAATAAACAATTGAAAACCACAGTAAAAGTTTTTCGATATTATTCAACATTTATGCCGACACACTCCCTATATCTAAAGTAAATAATTATGAGATATTTTTAAATTTAAATGACAAAAACAATTCTAAATTACTTTAATATTAACTGGTCACTGGTTAATAGTAAATAGACTGTTAATTGGTAATAAGAAATTAACCAGTTATAATTTATTATCGACTGAATAAGTTTTTGACAATACCTAATGCGACTTTTACATTCAGCAAAAAAATAAAAATAGCAACCAAAAACTTCTCATATTATCTAGTTTATTCTACTCGTAATTTTAATAAGTGTTATTTTGACAGATTTTATTTAATAAGAAAAGATTTCTAAGTAGCTTCCAATAATATTTATGAAAGTCTAAAGGTCGTTTTCAAATTATTAGTTACAGTTGTTAATCCACATAATACGTTAATTAAGGAATTACTGTATTTGAACCTGTTGTTTTTGTTCATGTTTACTGTTATACAATAAACAATTTAGAGTGTACAGAAGTTATTTTCCCGAGGACGCCAGGAAAACCTGTTTCTTTTGCAGTATAGGAGTCATTGAATACAATTTTCATATACATATTGTATTGCACAACCCAACGTATTGTTATAATGTATAAATGGACGACAATTTAAATATAAAATAAAATACAGGGTGTCCCACTGAAAAACCCCAACTTTGATATGTATCATTTTCCTGGAGGACCCTGTATAATTGAATTATTTTCAAATTGTTACCTTTTCTGATATACACATTTCGCTGTGAAAACAGATTTAAAAAATCAAATAGTTCTGGCTCTACAGACCAAGGCCATACCGGTGGTCCATGCTGTATAAAATTAAAAGTTCGGATATTTTTATGTTCTTAAAAAGAAAATACGAGTTTATACAGAAAGTTGTAATAAATTAAATAAATTTTATCAACAATAACAATTTTTATTTAACAAAATCCTAGATTTCCTTTTTCAGCAAATCCATCAGTTCTCTGGATGCTGCAGAGCCTAAAGGATATAGCTAAAAAAATAAAAATTACGATAATAAAAAGGGAAATCAAAACAATTATTTACTCAAAGGTGGTTTAGTAGTAGGTTGTGAATTTCAAAATGTATTAATTACCTTTTGCAAAAAATAGGCAACGTCAAGTTTTATTTGTTCTCTAATTTTCATTTCGTCAGATCCTGTATCTGATTGATGAGCGATCTCTTCTGATACGGCGACATTTCTATTTTTTAATCTTCTTAAAGATTCCTCAGTTTTACAAACTGATCTTAGCACACCTTGGACTAATTTTAAAAACCTGATAAAAAGTTGAAACATATTAATTACTCTGTGAACATAACATATTTATACTTACTGTTCAGTAACTTCCAAAATGACTTCATTCAAAATCTCAGTAGATTTGTTGCTTATGACATGCTGGAAGGTACTGTGGAAGTTAATGACAGGTTTCACAGCTTCAATCATATAAGAACTAGGTTCTTTAGGTGTGCTTCTATTAGTTCTTCTGTATAATCTTGGAATAGCCCCGACACGATGTAAATGACTGCACATCTCATCTACTTTCATTTTAACCAAATTACTTTTCAATGTATCTTGAATGTTGTCTATTGATTTTTTGTTTGATTTTATTATGTTTGGTATTAGGGAAACAACATTTTTATCAAATATTTTGAAAATTGTTGCTTCAACGTCAGCTGGATTCAATATTAGAGGGCATAAGAATTTTTCAACTATGTTTAAATCGATCAAAGAGTCCATTATGAATTTTTCTTTTGATGAATTTGTTGAGAAACTATTCTAAAATATTATTATATACCTTTTAAATTAAATATAATTAATAAAAGATAAATTTATAATAATAACCAGCATATTAAATTTTACAGAATTGTTGCTAAATTTTTTTTAATTCTAAGGCCAAATTCTAAGAATCTAAAACTTTATAGTAATGTGATTTTTGATGAAGATAGGATTTTTTTACATGATTTTTTTAATTTTTCTGAAACACTTATAAGAACAGTTTTTTATCTAAATACATAGTAACTTATCAATCTACCAAAAAACTATATATGGAATTTTCAACACAGAAACTATATACCTAATAATAAGTTGCACAAAGTTTAATAGGAACAATTTAGAGTGATTTTTTTTTTCGACTATTTTTTTTATTTTCGCTCCCGTCCTGAAATTTTGTTGAAAATGCCCCAAAAAAAATTCCCTGAAAGTTTGAGCCCTTAATATTAATATTAAGTCCTCGACCAAGGCGTGCAAAGATTTTCTATTTCAAATACATGTAAAATTAGAGTTTTTTTCTTCAGATTTCTATAGCTTAGCGGCATTTCATGGTATTATTTCGACCATAGACATGTATTTCTCCAAATTGAACGCTCTACAAAAGTATCTATTGCGGCGATGTCGTAACTCACATCGGCGAGGTAGTACGGGTCACTAAATCAATTTTTTTCATGAAATTCACGTTATTTCGACCCTATGTCACAATTGAGAAGAGTTACAGAAAAAATGTAAATGACAAAGTTGTAGGATATTTAATTTACTACAAAAAATGTCCTGAGAACCAAATCGCTAAGATCAATACTTGGAGATTTCAATATTGATTTTTTAAAAGATTCACGAGAAAAAGTTTTATTAGTTGATTTGATGGAGTATTTTAACTTGCGTTGTTTAAATAGAGAACCAACTAGAATTTGTACTGACAAAAACGGTAAAACGTCGCATACTAAAATTGATTATTTTCTCACAAACTACCTTTCTGCATATACGGAAACCGTGGTAGACCTCTGTATTGGAGATCACCTAGCAATTGACGTGTCATTAAATTATATAAAGGAAAAATGTTATGTAACTGATATCAATGAAAAAATACATTTTAGAGACTTATCAGAGGCGAACTTACTTAATCTGCAGCAAAAAATAAGTTCTGAACATTTTGATTCTGTGTATGAATATTTTGATAACATAAATCTTGCCTATGAAACATTCTTAAATATTCTAAATTACTATATAGAAGTAAATTGTCCGGTTGTCACAAGAGCTGTAAAGACAAATAAAAAAAAATAACTGGATAACTCCAGATAGTTTGAGGATGGGAGCTGATATAAGGAATTTATTTTGGTTAGTAAAAAATTCTAATGATGTGAATATACATATTAGATACAAAGAAGCAAAGAGACAATATGTCAATAATATAAATGGAGCAAAAAGCTCTCATTTTCAAAAGGGATTGCACAATAAAACTTTTCAGCAAAAACAAAAATATATATGGAAACAGGTAAATCACCAAGATGGTAAAACATCAAAAGGTTCTTAAATTAAACAAATTGAAGAAGGAGGACTGTCAATTATTGAACCAAAACAAATAGCTAAAGTTTTTGCAGAGCATTTTGCCACCTCATTTATAAAACGTTGCTATATGCTAAACGCAACATACACCAATTTTTACAAAATTCAAATTACCATGAATACTCAACTAGGAATGCAAATTTATTTAGAACCCCAAGACATTCAACAGCATTATTTGAGAAATCGCCTGAATTTGTTGGAATTAAATTTTTTAATCAATTCCCTGATTTCATTAAATCTGAAAAGAAATATGAACCTTTTAAAAGAAAACTTAAAAACTATTTAGTAGATTCATGTTTTTATAATTTATCTGAATACCACCATATTTTAAGGTAAATGTTTTTTTAATTGTATATTTTTAATGTGCATGTCTTTTTGTATACTGTACCTATATTTATTTGTATTTTAATATTTTTTATTCATATATAGTATGACTTATCCTATATCATGTAACATGATCCTAAAGGACAAATAAACTATTATTATTATCATGTGTTTTCGTAAAAATCTTCAATAAGAATGGCCATCAAAAAATAAATTTTGTCATGGTTCTGGGTAAATAATCCAGAACAGCTGAGCCCAAATAAAGATAAAGAAGATGGTATTATATGGTTTGTGTGGAATATTGATATACACACAGTGACGTCAGTGAAAAAGGTAATCATTCAAGTCAATTAGAGACAGGGACATTATATCTGGATATAATTACAGTACATTGGGAATAGGATCAGTGAAGCTAAGAGAGGCATTGGACAGGTCCATTAGTACATGATAGATGTACATGTAATCAATTTTATTTAGTTATGTGAATAGAGGCAACCGGGAAAGCTATAAGGAAAAAAGGTTGTCACTTTAAAATTTTTAGATCTTTCAGTGTATGACAGATCAATATATTTTCAGTGCTGAAAATTCCTTATCTTTATAAACCTATAAAAACGCAAAAAAATATTAATCTTGTATATTTAATAATTTAAAAGAATACTTACCTTGAGAGTAGCCTCAAACCATCTCAAATATCTTGAGAGAAGCAACATTGATAATTTAACAAACTGATCTGCTAGCTGTTCTAAATACACATCTGAATGAAAACATTGGGATATTGCAAACCAAAGAGCCAATGTTGGTTTTAAATTGCAAGAAATATCATTTTTGGCTGCATAAAATTCATTATTATCAATAAATATGGAAGTTTCAAAATCTCCTGCAATTTTTTGATACCTAATTTCGAAATAAACTGGCAAATTGAATCTTTTTATATGTTCCTGAAATGAATCATCATCTTTTAATAAATTTTCGTTATTGCATGTCTTAGCAATAGTTAGTAAAATTTTCCAAGTACTTTTAAATCTTTTTTGAAATAATTCAGGATTTCCAGGTGCTGTTATTAAGGGTAAACCTTCACGTGATTGTTTGTCAAATTCTGTCCAAAGACTATACAGTACAAAGTTATATGATTGTAAATCTGCATTCTTATTTAATACTTCAAGAAGAACATTCATTTTGGTGTCCATAAAATACAAGACTTCCTCATATAACTTCTCCAAATTTTGATTGTGTCTTTCAAGACTTTTTTCAGTAAATAACTTCTGTAAATATGGTCTAACTACTTTAATCCTATAAGTCTCTTGAGCTTCTGTTTGTTTTTTCAAGTTGTCATAGAGTCTTAAACATCTTGTAACTGTTTCTGAATCACCTTTATTAACAGCTGCTAAAAATTTTCGGTTCATAATTTCTAGTAATTTATTTTCTACATTCACCATGATATCTTTCAATTCTGTAGACACAATTTTCAACTCATCCATGTAATTTCTTTGGAATGAATATTTTCCTACTATGCGTTCTAGAATAACTAGATCTTCAAATGAGTCTGCTGAAGATTTTAACATTTTATCTATATACATAGAACATGCAATAATTCCCAACTTCAAGTTTAGGTGATTGTGAGTGGTGTTGTTGTCTTTAATATTGTCCAACATCAATTTATAGCTAGCCTCGGTTGTGTTAATCAGTTTAAATAAGGCCTAAAATACATTTT
This sequence comes from Psylliodes chrysocephalus, assembly GCA_927349885.1. Taxonomy (NCBI): domain Eukaryota; kingdom Metazoa; phylum Arthropoda; class Insecta; order Coleoptera; family Chrysomelidae; genus Psylliodes; species Psylliodes chrysocephalus. Next base: position 25,385,063 of record OV651826.1, on the reverse strand, counting down.
TGATGGAAACTGATAGATAAATAACATACACTTACCATTATTTCTTCTCTAAGCTGGAAAAATGGAAGGGACAAATGTTCAATTTTTGAATTTAAATTTGTTAAGTATTCAGCCAAATTAACGATTGCCTCGGTCTCATTTCTGAGAATTTCAGTCATCTGTTGTTGTAAATCCGTTCCATAATTTTTTAAATCTCTTCTAAGAGTTTCTAAATCGGATTTTTGAGTGTATTTTGAAAGACTATTATCAACACTAAAGTTGTCCTAAAAATATTTTAAAATGAAGAACAGCCTACTAATTGTATAACTTACTTTAAAAAATGACTCCTTCCATTCTGTATCATCATTTAGAGGCATTTTAATATAGTTAGTATGTAGTTTTTGATATTATTTATTTTGATGTAAAGTAAAATTTGGAATACGTCAACAACAATTACAGAACACAGGAACACACAAAACTTCTTCTGTCATCTGTCAACGATAATTTGTCAGTTAAGGTGAGTTCGACAATTCCTACTTTTATGTGGGAGAGAGTAGGGCGTGCACAGGTTGTTTTATTGAGAAGTTTTTTGACTATATCAAGCTAGCGGGCACTCTATGGCAGCACAATACAAGACCTGGTGGGTTTTTTGTCACGCTATTTGCGAATTTGTAGCTTAGCCCAGGTCCGAAAAAACAGCGGATCCGCTAGCTTGAATTTCCATAGTAGCGGCATAGATTCAGACCCAGCTGGTTTTTGGTAACTTTTTTGTAGCTTTTTTGTTACGCCAGTCTCCCTTTTGTAGCTTGTACTGAACCTAAAAAAAGCGCGGATCCGCTAGCTTAGCGGATATTTGTAGCGGCACCAGCTTAGTATTTAACTGTTATCATGCATTACGTTCGGTCTGCCAAGTTCCTTTAACTCCTTTAACACTTTTTACTCCAAACGACCCTTTTAGCGTTCGGTTTAGTCCAATGAACAGAACAATGAGTGGGGTAGAATGCTTGTCAATAGGCTTGAGATGCGTAGAATGCTTGTCAATAGGCTTGAGATGCGACTCTATGGGCAAAGACAGGTTATTTTTCATCTCACTCGAAAGTATTTATAATAACCATTTTCTATTTCACTTTGTTATTGTCTGATCCACCAGCTTGTGGATTGAACAATAACAATGTGAAACAGAAAATGGTTATTAGAAATACTCCCGAGTGAGATGAGAAATAAAAATGGCTGCGCCCAAAGAGTCGCATCTTGTTCTATTGATACAATATGCACATTGGCTTTCTACCCCACTCCAGTTCATTGGTTTAGTCCGATTAGTGACAGTTTAACACGCTTAAATGTCATTTAAAAGCACCCTAAAAAACTCCACTTTTGTCCCGCTCTAGCCCCTGACTATCCGAACTCGCCTATTGTTGTCATCGTGATGTCACGATCGCGTCGTAGTGGTTTATTGGTCACTATTAGTCAGGTGGTTATTTTTTGTGATTTCGATTGGTGAACTTGGTGAAGTGATGCCAGAACTCTCCAATAACATAAAGGTAAGTGTTTAACAAAAAAAAAAAACCTTGAAAATTGTTGCCAAATGCCTTGCGCTAGTTGCGCTTCTTTTGTTGTGTCAAAATAAGCTGTGTTGCCCGTTGCCCGTTTAGCCAGTCACAGCAGCTGCTAAATTTAATTTGCAATTTGTAGCGTAAAAACCTTAAATACCAAAAATGTGTTTATAGTACCAAATTTACCGACACGTGAGTCAATTTCAAAGAATTATTGGTGTCACATGGTGCAATCTTTCTTGAAATTACATAACCTAATTGTCATTTTTTTGCAGTTTTCTAATTATTATAATTTTGTATGTCGACAGTGAAAGTACAAGATGCTGAAATTATCCTTCTTGAATCAAATGCTTCTAAAGAGTTGACGACAACAACAATGGTTACTATCAAAAATCCAACAACAAAACAAACTGGCTCCTCAGTATTAAGTCATTTTAAATATCAGCATCTATTAGCAGGCATATCAGGAGGCGCAATATCAACATTAATATTACATCCTTTAGATCTTATGAAAATTCGATTTGCAGGTATAAACATCAGTACACGCGGTAAAAATTACATGCCGTCATATTTTTATATATTTGGTATTTTTTGGTGAAATAAGATTTTTGGCTTTTTAGTTAGTGATGGACGAACGTCAATACCTCAGTACAGTAGCTTGACAAGTGCATTTTATACAATAATTAGGCAAGAAGGTGTCAAAGGACTGTATAGAGGTGTAGCACCAAATGTTTGGGGTTCTGGAAGTGCCTGGGGATTTTATTTTTTATTGTAAGTATGCATGTATTTTTTAACAAATCAAATTTTAAAAAACTTTAAATTATTAAAGTATCTGTTGCCTAAGATGCAACAATAGGTATCTAGTCAGACTAAACATTTTGATTTTCATCTCCAAGATACCAGCTTTATTGTTCTTAAAAAAATATATAGAGGCAACTATTCATGACAATCTATATGCGCATGGTATAGGTAAATGTATTGACATGAAAACACCCTACACTGCATTGATGCAAATCTTAAAAAAAATAAGCAATTAAAAAAATATTCAGATTTCTTGCTGTTGCTCCTTTCATATTCTGAAGATCTCCGATCACTGATTTTCATGCACTGACTTACTATGCTGCTCTTGTCTTCCTCTCTGATTTCTCCTGCACATACTTAGTTGGTCTAATAATCTATGAAATAACATTCTTACCCTTTTTTGATTTTATTTATTAAATTTATTCAACTCTTCTACTATGTACAATTTCAAAACAATCCTATTCTTATAAATTTTCCAAGCTTTTTCTATCTAACTTTGCATCTTCCAAAATCCAACATATTTCTTTTTCTTGATCTTCCAAAGTTCCACTGACAATTTTTTTTCAACCATTTTATTTTAATTTACTAATTTTGTCCTTTCAAAACCTTTGCCAGCTAAGTATTGCTAAATGATGACACAATAGACTTATTATCATCATAATTTAGATACCTACCTATAAATTTCCGTATCAGTATATACAATTACAATTATATGCCTACAACTTTTGATTAAACTCAGACTGACATAATTTGATGTAGCTATATTGAATAATTAGATCCATTTTTCATTTATATGACATAAAAATCCAAAATGACTGACTTCTGGGGGTACAAAAAAAATGGATATTTCACTTTGACTTGTGTCCAATAGTAGCACAATGCTGGATGGTTGTTCTAGGTTTTAGTTTCCCTTTTAAATATGTTGGTTGTGGAGAGTTTCTGAGTAACAATTTATCATAAAGTTAAGTATTGGTATCGAGCATTGCCTTACAAAAAAAAATGTTTTAATATTTCTTCTTGTTTTACCTATTGGTTTTTCATTTCTTTTTTATAATTTATTTGAAATTTTAAAGTTTACTTATTGTGCTTAAAACCAAAATTGTGTTCTTGTTAAAATTGATTTTATTGATATTTTAATTGTATTTTCTTTATATTTAAACTGTTTTTTTTTTAATTGATATTTTAATAATTGTTTTGTTTTTGTTATTGATATCTTAATTTCTATATTTAATTATTTAGATAATAGGACTTTATAATATACGTATAAGGTGCTACACTCTAGTTAAAATAAATTAAATCGATTATTTTAATAAACTATAAATGCCCATGCACAGCCAGTAGTGGCTCTAATGGGCTTGTCTACCTTTTGTTTATATTTGTCTAATTACCATACTATATTATTGATAAATGAATGTACTTTTTTGCAAATAAACATTAAACAAAATAATATATTCAAATAAATATATTTGTTAAATACTAAAGCCTTTTCAATCAAGTACAAAACATGTATATGAGGTCATATTTCCTCAAATTTTCTCATTCTTTTTGCAAAAATAGCAGTTTTGAAAATAGACAACTAATTTTCAATAGTTTAGTGGATAAAAAAACTCTATAAATACCAAAGCCATTTCAATCAAATAAAAAACATGTATATGAGGTCATATTTCTTCAAATTGTGGATTAATTAGTAACATGTTTCCTCATTATTTTTTTTTTGCAATAATAGCAGTTTGGAAAATAGACAATTACTTTTCAATAGTTTACTGGATAACAAAAAACAAAACGTTCTAAATAGTTGATATTATATCATTTACAGTTAAGTTTCTGTCATAAAAAACATACAGAAATGTAAGTAATCAAATGAAGCGATAGAACGCAAACAACAATTATGTAGTGATAAATTTTGCAAATTGTAGTTAAAAGGATGCCTTTTATATTATCTTTAAATAATATTACTGCTATCTCTAAACAATTTTAATCATTTTGTAATAATATTTAAAAAGATGTGATTGCAGTCAAAATAGTTTTATAATGACATTTTTTGTTTTGTTGCATTTTTGTTTCACTGTTATAATTTCTTATAAATGAAATTAATTTATTGATTGCTTTATCTTTGTGATTAATATAAAACTAAGAAACCTTTGAGTAAAATCTATATTGCAATAGATATATTTTTGAAGAATACTTTTCTGTTTTTCATAACAAAATTTATAAATTGAAAAAAAAAAAACTATTCCATAATAATACATTTTCGGCAACTATGAATGAACCAATTTTCTCAACACTTGTGTTGCAGAAGATCAAGATCTTTACTGCCAGTACCACATAAGTACCGCCCAAAGCCTACCTTTTTGATAATACAGTACTCAACATTTAAAATAACATATTTTTGCAACATTTAATATACATACATCTTGTTAATAATAAAAAATTGTGATTTGGGATGTGTATTTAGAATATGTTATAGGTGTTTTTAAGTTTATCCAGTATTATATTACATAAATAAATAGTACATTTGATATAATGGTACAGTACCCATACAGTGTCTTAATTTACTTAAGAAAGTTTGGATAAATTCCTTTTTAAAAGGATATCGATCAGATAAAGGTTTCAATAACATCCTTGTAGATGCCAAATTGAAAAGTCAAAAAACTTTAGAAGGTGGCACTATGGAATTCAAGAATTAAAATTTGAGGTCAATTGTTTTTTGGACATCACTATTTTTCGTAAATTAAAGATTGAATTTTTTATCCTCTTATTCTGACTTTTTCAATTTTTTATTCATAATTGATGAATAAAAAGACCAATTTAATTTATTGGTACCTATTTTTTGGTCAAAGATTTTCTCAAATTTAATGTATTTTTGAGGAAAGAAGTCCTCTCGAATGTGTGGCTCAATGCACATAAAGGTGTATATCGGTACTTCTCGTGAATAATAATAAGATTAAATGTTTTTTATTGAATTCACAATTTATTATACCAATGACCAAATTATTTCCGCCTTTTACTTATGAAATTTTATAAAAATAGATAACAATTAAAAGCTATGCATAAATAAAACTGTTGTAAAATGTAAAGTATCATAACATACATTTGAGTATAAATCAACTGATAAATGTAATAATAATTATCAAATGAAATTGATGCTAATCCATTAACAATCTTGATTATTATTATTATTTTCAGTTACAATTCTATAAAAAATTGGATTCAACAAGGAGACTCGCGGTACCCCTTAGGACCTAGCTTACATATGTTAGCTGCATCTGAAGCAGGCATATTAACTCTAATAGTAACAAATCCAATATGGGTAGTGAAAACAAGGCTGTGTTTACAATATGGTAATGAGGATATGTACCTTTCAAAAGGAGGTCAGTTCTACCATGGAGTGTCTGACGCTTTAGCAAAAATTTATCGTACGGAAGGATTCAGGGGGCTTTACAGGGTCAGTTGAGGATCTCTTGATAGGGGATCGGGTTTTCCTTATCTGCTATTTGTAGGGTTTTGTTCCTGGCATGTTTGGAGTCGTCCATGGAGCTTTACAGTTTATGACTTATGAAGAAATGAAGGCATTTTACAATAAATATAGGAAATTACCCCATGACAACAAATTGGTGAGTAGTAGAAAGACTGAATCTATAAATTGGGGACTGAAATCGATAAAATGCTGTTTTCTCATTCACTTTTAATTATTTGAAAACATGTTCTGCTACTTTGAATTCTACCAAACATTGAAATTAATTACCTAAAAATATGATATATGAAAAATATTCTAATATTTAAAATTTAACATTCACATAAACAAATTGTATGTGATTATTTTGAATTTCAGATACTCAATTTGTGGACTTTAAACCTTTATGTACAATTTTTTAACAAATATTGAATCAAGGCATGTTTTAATGGGTTTGAGGACAGAGCATAATAAGTGGAATTCAAATTTGTGTCTATGTTTCATTCATTTCTTTTCAATATAAACATTTAATCAACAAAAAAATATTTACCAACTAATCTTTCATATTTTTTTGATGAAGCTTTCCATTTAAACATCTTGGAAAAAATATTGGAAACAACTCATTTACAGTAGAGATAACCTTTTCGCTAAAAAAAATACATTTATTATCCAAACAGATCAGTAGTCCAATTGCAGGATAAAATTAACATTTAGTTACCGAGTGCTTTATTTAAAATATTATTTTGAAACTAATAGCAGAAGCCATAAAACATTTTGTTTGGAAATAGGTACTAAAGTCCGATTACAATAAGAAGAACACCGCTACGTCATAACTATTATTTCTATCAATAAATAAATAATTTTTGACTTGTTTGATTTAAAAATATTATTTCCACATTTTTGTAATAATAACACGCCACTAAACCTCCAGTAGGCGGCGATAGTCAACAAATTACTCAACCAACTGATGACATAGCTGTGTCCATCTTATTGTATTTGGACCCTACACCTGATAACACATTTTATTAAATTTGTTTTCATAAGCTCGTTTATATCTTCATTTTTTATAAGAAGCCATAAATGACAATTCATCTTATTTAAAAATAAAATTACTCTAATTATCCATGTAAATAAAATATTGCCATATTCAGCTAAAAAAAATATTGCAAATATTCATTAAATCCTGAAACTAATTCAGACTATTCTTCTGCAAATATGTTTAGTGTCCTCAAATCTATGAAACCTTGCGTTGGCTAAAAACTAATAAATTCCTCAATATTCTTGGTTAATAGTCTATTTCGATAAACCAGATTTGTCAGTATTTAATAATGAAATATTAAATACCTGTTTATCACTAAATAGATAATTATATAGACAGATTAATGAGGTGTCACATGATACCTTTACTATTTACCTAGACTGAAAACTTTTTATTATTTTTTTCAAAATAATCAGCAGTTCTTCAAACTAGCTAATTACGTATTTACGATGCTTACTGATATTTTTAAGAACTGTTAGTTTTTTATGTAAATTAAATTAATTTAACATATTGTGAGTCATATACAAAAATTCTTATATTTTAATTTGAATAATTAAGATTGTACTTGTTGGTTCTACATTAGTTCTTTTATTATCATTAACTGATACTGACAAACGGTGTTGTGTATGTCGTCCAGTCTAGTATAGTTGTAAATGTTTTTGTTTTTATTTATACAGCGGCTTTCAAGATAAAGCCAGTTTACTATTTCTACAGGGTGTTCCATTGCAAGCAATATTTGAAAAGTCTTGTTCTTAAAAAGTAACTTTTCGTCGTTAATCCTAAAGATGGTAATTCATGTTTTTTTTTTGTGTATAACTTTACTTGCAAAATTAGTATTTTTAGTGACAGTATGAAATAATGTTTTGTAATGATTTAATAATCTGAATATATTTTTCTTTTCATTCGGCTTTAAGTAGCTGGTATTATGGGCTCACAATTGACCCCAATTTGAAACTGTTAAAAGAAGAAAACATAAGGTAAACTTTTTTTGTAGAGAATATAAACTTGTTTCTGAAAAACAAGACGGTAAGTACCAACCTAGATATCACTTGTAAATGTAAATATTAGGCATTCCAAGCCACGTGACCGTTTGACAATTAAAATGGTAGTCGGTAGGCACACAAATAACAGAATAGCATTGAGTTGATTTTGTTTTCGTGAAATACTCCTTAATATTTATAAGATAGCTTATTTTAATTTAGTGTATAGTAATGATTAGTGATTTGTTTTTGAGGGTGAGTTTAAGAATGACCAAAAATTTTAAAAAATATGTCCGCGGAGGGATAGAATTTTTATTGAAATTGAATTATTGCAGTATAAACTTTAATTTTTTTTCAGTTTGGGGGTTAAAATTTTTTTTTCATTATTTTGTAGGGGGTATTTTTGTACTTTATTTGGGAATTTGCAAATAATTTATATACTTTGTTTTCGGATCAATAACCGATAGTTTTTCGGTAACGTAAAAAACTGTTTCGATATACTTAATGTAAACAAACTTTTGTTTACCCTACGGATGGCCACATTGAATTTTTTTGACAGTAAGTTGGAACAAGCGTGTAGCTAGGTTGTTTTCTTGGGGGGTAACACTTTTCACATTATTGGTGAATGCGCAGCGTGTTATCTTAGAATATGGTACCAATGCAACATTTAGAGTTCATGTGTGTATTTCCAGAAAAAGTTATGTTTATAATGAAGTTTTTAATTTTTTATATATTTATACAGAGTGTTTCACAATAAAGTACCGTAATTTTGGGTATTTGTAGATCTTAATCAATTATAAAGAAAAGCTAAATATAATTTTCCTATAAACGTCCCAGTTTTCATTCTACAGAGTGATAAAGTGAATTTCATAAATATATATTTTCTAAATATCTTCCCTTACAGTAAAGACTTTAACTTAAAAATATGTATATTATAGGTAATCGTTATTATTAGTTAACACACTATTACGATAAATTACCATAACCCATTGGCGTAGAATGAAGGACTAAAGAAACAATTTTATTCTAAACTTTTTGAACACCCTACATTTCATAAAACTTAAGATTAATAAATATTTCTTACGCCATTTGTCACAAAAAAGGAACTTCTAGTTGATCTTTGTAGACTATTCCATTTTTGAGGTGATAGAACTGATTTATTTTATACAGAGTGTTTTGAAACATGTCTTAAATATGGCTAATTTTAGGTTCAATTTACTCAATTTTGTCAAATGCAACACACTGTATATTATTTTCGCATATTCCTTACAAATTTACCTATCCAACGATACCAACATGTCCCAATAGTGCGTAATTGATCGATAGCTGTTTTATTATTGGAAATAGGAAAAACAAATTAATATAAAAGTTGTATGAACAAGTTTAATAAATATTCTTAAATATACAGGGTGGTCCATAAACGAGAGGCTGGCCAAACTTATACATTTTTATATTTGTTTTCACATCGTCAAACAACTTTAATAAACTTCATTTAATTGCTATGTTGTATATAGGGTGTTTCAAAATGAGGGGTAACGATTTTCTCATATTTTTAAATGGAATACCCTATATGTCATACCACCAATTAATTTGTACAGGGTATTCCATTTAAAAAATTGAGAAAATCGTAACCTCACGTTTTGAGACACTCTATATATAACATAGCAAATGAATGAAGTCAATTAAAATTGGTTGACGATGTAAAAATAATCAAATATGTATTACTACCTGCAGGGTGTTTTGCTTTAAAATAGTATAGATTTGGTCAGCACCTCGTTTATGGATCACTCTGTATATTTAAGAATATGTATTAAATATGGTCATACAACTTTTATATTAAACATTTCTTCGTATTTCTAGTAATAAAACAGCTATCAATTAATTATGCACTGATGGGATATGTAATATTGACTAATACAATGGTATTGTTACATGGGCAAATTTATAGGGAATTTTATGCCAAGAGAATATACAGTGTGTCGCGTTTGAAAAAATTGATTAAATTGAACTTAAAATTAGCCATATTTAAGACATGTTTCAAAACACTCTGTATAGAATAAACCAGTTGTATCAACTCTATTCGTTAGCTTAGTATTTTATAAGTCTGTATATTAAACAATTTTGAAATTAATGTAAACCTACCTAAATTATGATAATTTAATTTGAGGTCTGCAACATTCTCTAATTTAAAAAAAAATTGTTTGACAACACTGTAATATTTTTTAAAAACATTCTAGGGTTAAATACAGTATTCCCAAGCCATTCTAATAATAAAATATAGGGTGTTCTATTTAAAAACATACATTTTTATTTGTCAGGCAAAAACGCAACACCCTGTATATCCAAAAATATTTTTAAAACATGTATTTTTCAAATACATATAACTTTTATTAAAACTTGTTTACTTGTCATTAACACAAATTGAAATATTGAACAATTACGAACTAATGGGACCTTGTATATTTTCAGGAATATTATTATTTTAGATGACAATGTTTGAGAAACTCTTTGTTTTATTGTATTTATTTTAACTCTCTATTTTTGTTTAATATCACGTTTAAAAAATATTTATGTTGACTATGGCTTGGGGGGTAATTACCTCCATTACCCCCCCCCCCCCCCCTTTATCTACGCCCTTGAGTTGGAATGCCTAATTGTTGTACTATCGGTTTTATCCCTTGTTAAGGACATATCCTACATTATGATTCACAACAATGATGCTTAAATCGTTCATATACTTCATTTATAAGTAACTTTTTTATTTATTATGAAACAATTTTTTTTGTTTTTAGAAAGTACGTCGCATATTAAAATCGATTATGTAAGAACACTTTATTAGAATTCGGCTTGTAAAATATTGCATGTACTGTATCACCCTAACTATGTTTTAGGTCTCATATAAAAATATAATTGTGGTTGCTAGAAACGAAAAAGCAATGCATATCGTGTTGACATTTTATTTGGTTACTGTTATTGCAGACAACAGGAGAATACATAGGTTTCGCTGCAGTTAGTAAGTTAATAGCAGCAGCTGCTACTTACCCATACCAGGTGATTAGGGCCAGATTGCAAGACCAACACCATTCATATGGGGGTACCTGGGACTGTGTTAAGAAAACTTGGAGGTTTGAACGTATGGCTGGTTTCTACAAAGGTTTAGCTCCCTACTTACTCCACGTTACACCTAATATTTGTCTAGTCATGTTAATTTATGAAAAATTTACTAATAATTAGATAGGTAGTTAATTTGTTTAGATAATATTGCAGCCAGTCTCCTTAATAGTTACTTAGTTCATGTTCAATTGACTCTTTCTCAGCTTATTGTAATGGAGCCTCATGTTGGACTCCAGTAGACTAGTTGGTTTAGTTTTGGCGCTAATCTCTACATTTCGTACAGCTTTAAATTTGGTAACACTTAACTTTTATGGAGACGCAATTTGCAGTGATACTTTAATGTCATTTTGAGATTTGAGTAATATTTAAATTTATTATTAAAACCTCCAATTTAACAGATAATTTTTTATTTTGTACACTGATTTCATTTGAGTTTGCTAGACGTTTCTTCTTTAATAATATAATTTTTCTTTTTCAGAATTAGATTTTTTTTCAGTTTTAACATTTCAGCTTATTAAATATCTGCAGTAATTATTTACTCTTAATCTATATTTAGTTCTCAGGCAAGTAATGCAATTTTTTATTAAATAATGAAAAATAGCTGGAGTGTACTTCTTTCGAAATGAAAACTTTATATATAACAGGTACTTTTAGTTAAGTTACTTTATGTCCCATTCTTTGCGATATCTTGTATTTTCTGCTTAAATTGAATTTTGTCGTGAGATATTTTGCAACTATATCACAAATAAATCATGTATCTGTTAGATATCTGGTTTTTATAATGCATTCTATGATTCATTTCTCAAAATGTCTATTGTTTGCAAGAAATTGACATTCACGGGATATTTAAAAAGCACAGTTTTGACAAAAAAAAGCGATGCAGTTTGTAGCACTTTTTTTCATAGTGCATTAACACAAACAAATTTTCGACTGTCAAATTTTTTGATTTATTAAATGCTACACTGAAAAAAATACTGTGTGGACAAAATATAATAAAAATCAATTCTTGCAACAAGGACTACCTAATATTATTTATTTTCGTTTTAAAGAAATTCTAAGCCATTAACAAGGCGAATAAGTGGCATTAAGCTTAATTATTTTATTTTTAATTTCAGAATCCGTAATATTAGAATTTTTCTTTATTCAAAAACGTAATATTTAATGTATCTTGTAAATTAAGATTCTAAGGCGCAAAATAAAATAAACTTATTTGCTTATCACTGGAACAATAGCTCTAATTTCTACATAGCAATACATTGTTTTGAATTTTAGTTATTTGAATTTTTGAATATGCTGAAATTTTTAAATTTAACCTTCATTCTATGAAATTTAGTCCTCTACACGTGGATCGTCATTTTGGTGGTAAATTTTACAGTCCGTTTATTACTAATTGTTGATATAGAATTGGAATTAATAATAAAATTTGGTAAAATCCATTTCACATACGTTGTTTGATTATAAAAATGTACGTGTCTTTACAGCAGCAGTTATATAGGATGAGTCATAACTATTGGGACATAGAGTAAGCCCAGTTTATTTGTATCAAATTATGAGGATTGAACCAAACATGCATTGATTAAATGTAAAAAAAAAATTAAATATTTTGTTTTTTTTTGGTAATAATTTCACAACATATCCATAAAACGTTAATTGGCCCAGAGGCATAACTTTTGGCAAGTCATATTATTTAATTTATTTTACTGAATGATATGAAATTGTGTCATACCTTTTCTTGAAAAACCACATGTTTCTGAAAGTGCTTTCAAATGAAAAGCAGTAAAAAAACGTCATTCCGAAAAAGTTTAAACGGGTATAACAATTTTTCATAAAAATGTTTATATCATCTTTTCTAATCAAAATTACTAAAAAGTTAAAGTTTGTTGTCTTATAAATTAAGAACTATTTGTATTATTATTATTATTATTATTATTATTATTATTATAATTTGATAAGAGCAGGGGCCATAAGACCCATAAGCCCATATTAACTGAATATAAAACAATATTACTAAAAACTAAATCAATAACAAGTACAACCGATGAATAAACAATGAAACAAATGAAATGTTAATTAAAAAATAGACAATTATCACGTTCGTTCTTGAAAACATTGACAGATGGAGCATTTACAACATTCTCCGGTAGAGAATTCCAAGTTAGAATATTCGATTAAATAAAAAAAATTGCCTCGTTTTCGTAAAAAATTGTTCTTTTTTCGGCTTCAATTTATGGCCACGTAGTCGATTTTCACTGTCCACGATGAACATACATTTTAAATTTCCAAAATTATATTTTAAAATACGAAAACAAATTATCATATCACCCCGCAGACGGCGATTTTCAAACATTTGTATTTCAGCCATATGTAGTCTCTCTGCGTAATTAGGTCTCATACGTCCGAAAAATAGTCTGGTTGATCGGCGCTGCACATTTTTATCCCGCACTAGTTCCGGACACCACACAGCTCCGCAGTACTCGATGATCGGACGAATGTATAATTTATACAGCCGGATCGAATTTTGAAAAGACTTTTGCGAATGTTTTTTTTAATAAGTACATTTTCGTGTTCGTCTTTTTTGACACTTGAAGAACGTGCTCAGACCAGCTGAAATTTTCAGTAATTATAACACCTAGATTGTAAGATTTAACGTCTGACCGTTTAGAAAATAATTATGACGAGGATTATTTTTACCAATATGGAGAACTACACTTTTATTTGTATTTAGAGGTAGCATCCAATCTGAGCACCAGTTATAGATGGATTCAAGGTCATCTTGAATCTGTTGGAAGTTCAAAGACGGGTCACTAAATATTTTAGTGTCATCTGCGTAAAAAATATTGTTGCACTTGATATGGAATTGAAGGTCACTGCATATATTATAAATAAGAGTGGACCCAGAACTGATCCCTGAGGAACCCCACTCAAGACTGGTCTTTCAGATGAATGCGAATTTCCAACTTAAACACAGTACTTTTTATCAGTTAAGAATGACTCGATCCATTTAAGTAAATCACCACGTATACCAAGGTGTTCTAACTTATGTAGTAATCTCCGTTTCGGCACACGATCAAAAGCTCTCGCAAAATTCAGGTAAATAATGTCTATAGGTTTTTTCCTGTCTAATGAAACTGTCCACTCATTTACACACCAAAGCAAATTGGTCATGGTTGATCGCCCTTTTACAAATCCATATTGCTGTTTGGGAATGATTTCTTCCACTAAGCGAAAGTGAGAAACGTGCTCTGTTATTATGGATTCCATAACTTTACAGATTATGGGTGTGAGGCTGATTGGGCGGTAGTTATTAGAGTCTAGTTTGTTTCCTTTCTTGAAAATGGGTGTTACAGAAGCTGTTTTCCAGATGTGTGTATTAAAAGACAGAGAAATTATAATAGATAAAAGAACTGATATGGTATTAGAGCATTTTTTAAAAATAGAGAAGATATTTGATCTAGACCCGGAGAGGAGTTGTTTTTTAATTTTAAAAGTTGACGTTTGACAATTTCAGGAGTAAAATTGAGCCGTTCTAAAGAAGGGATTCTTTCGGGTGAGATATCTGGTAACTGATTCTGGGGAGGCTCATTGGTGAAAACTTTTGTAATGCAATAATGGTAAAAAAACAAAACTTAAGAAGGGACCAAATAAATTTATTCGATTTTTTTACAAATTTAAAAAAGTAATTTGGGTGCAATCGATAAATAAAACAAAATTAATACCTTTTATTACCACCCCGTTCTCTAAGTACTGCCAGACATCGACGTGGCATACTTAAAATCAGGCTTTGCATCAATTGTTCCGGCAAATTGTCCCATTCATCGGTTAGAGCATTTTGAAGTTGATTTAAGGTGTTAGGAACAATTGGTCGATTTCGTACTTGTGATAAATTGTCCCAGATATGTTCTATTTGATTTAAATCAGGACTTCGAGCTGGCCAATCCAATGTGGAAATACCAACTTCGTTAAGGTAGTGATGAACAATTTAAGCTGTGAGCGTTGTCTTGCATAAAAACAAAATTGTCACCAATGAATGGTACAATGTAAGGTACAACATAGGGTTCAAGAATGCAGCTATTAAATTTCCTCCCACGCCTGTAGACTGGAATTCGTCGATCAGATGAAAACAGGCTGAATCTAGATTCATCAGAAAACCGAACATTGGACCAATCGTCTATATCCCAATTCACATGATTTCTGGCAAACTCCAACCGTGCAACACGATGCTTCCTGGTCCCTGGCAAGGCGTGGACACAAGTCGGCCACCCTGGCTCTAATTCCTCCTTCCTGAAGACGATGTCTTATTGTTTGCACATACATTCTTGTGTTGTGGACAACGGCTAGTTCGTTTTGGAGCATTCGCGCCGTACAGTGTCTAGTTCGAAGAGCGGTTAATGTTAAAAATCGGGTGTCCGCTGCTGTGGTAACCCTTGGACGACCTTAACCAGGCCTTCTGTCGTATTGCCCTGTTTCTCTAAACCGGACAGCTATCCTGGAAATTGTTGATTGTTGAACATCAAAAGCATTTGCAATCTAACGTTGACTACGTCCTTCTTCAAGTAATGTAATGATTCTAACCACTTCGTCATGTCCCAAATTTCTTTTCTGGCAGTCAGGATTATTAGTTTCAATAATTTTCAAAATTAAATACCACAAAAATAAAGTTAACTTTACTAAATATTGAAAGCAACTAATCGCGAAAGTTGGTTGCAATTTCAAAGTATTAGTATTTATTTTATAAAAACATTTACACATAAAAAAACTCATCCTTTTTTGGCATGTAAGTATCCAAAACTAATATACAGGGTGTCCCAATACTTAAATATATCGAAAAATCAACTAAAGAAAAACTTTTTGTCACTTTTAATAGTGAGGCGCTAATTTCTGTGCAGTGTATGTAGTAAAATTATTAACAAAAAATGAAAAAGATATTTCAACTTTAACAGTATCTTTTTCCAGATCAGTATTTTATTGAGGCTTGTTTGGTAGAATCCTTATATTTTGGTCAAAATAACCTGGCGCTTGCTTATTCTAGTCCCAATAATTATAACTCGCCCTGTAGATAAGTCAGGTTTTTAAGTTAATTTGGACAACAACCAATTAAACTCATTAAAATTAATATTATTAGAATGTATTGAAGTTGGCAATGGATTCATTGCTGTGATAAAGACACTAATTTACGATTTTTTTACATAGACCTTCGGTTGTGTAAGTATTCTATATTAGGCATTTTGTATTAGTTTAATATTACTTATTTTAATATCTAATTTCTTTACTTAAAATTCTGTAGTAATAAATTTTTCTTGAATATTTTTTAGGATTGTTACAGCAATATATGGAGGCATTTTTAAAAAATAGGTATTATGTAGTAGTTTGTAATCAAATTAGTTAGTTGTATTTTCTTAATGAAAAATCTGACGTTAATTTATCGTTTAGGCTGTTTACATATCAGTATCGAACTTCTAACACGATTGAGCGATTTTTTATTTGTACTTTTTTTTAAGAAATATAGCTTATTTGGTCATCGTTTAAAATTTAATATAAATTAGTCTAAAATGTACTTAATTTGATTGCCGTCGTTCATCATGTAAGTTCTATGTAATGATAAACCGAATAGAGCATAAAATAATTATCAATCTCTCGTTATTACTACTCTTGCAATTATTTTGAAACAAATATAAAAAAAAGAAATCGTATTTGTTTTTATTTCATAAATTTATCACAAACTTCTGTTTATAGAACTAGCATGATGTGTACGACTATTATTTATCAGTTTATTTTTAATTTTCAGTGCATTACTTAAAAATCTAGACAACAATAAACTCCGTAATATCTCCTTTTGCAAAAATATACATTTTTTTGTTAAATTACTTCAGATCAATCTCATCTACTAATTTTGAAATTATTGAGTATCTGAGTGTTTTGTTTTAATTTCTTATGTGAAATAAATTTGACTTCTGGAGCTTTTGATGTTTCAATTTTTCACCACAATATTACTAACATTTGTATATTACACGTATAATATTTTACGACTATAAATTCGGAATCTCAAAAAGGCTCTAAAACGCACAAGTCTTTCAAAATTACATTAATTCCAGGCCAAGTAGCCTGTCGTGTAGCTTTTAGTCCTGTTGAGCAATTAACGAATATTATTATTTATTAGCCATTCAGTTTACACAATAACATACATATAAACAAGGTATCATAATTACCTAACAGTGCGACTTAGTTCACAGTAGCCTAACATTCAAAGTAATCAAGAACTTATAAATTAGAAGACAAAACTTTTAATGGTCTAATTTTGAATATTAATTTTTTCTCATTGCTAGGAATTAATTAAACCTTGTCTCCTGGTTGCATTATTGAAAGGAGAGGAAAATAAATAGCTATTCAGCGCACAATGGCAAGTTAATATGCTGTGTGTGCGCTTAATGACACTTATATACATTCTTAGAAATAGGTTAATTAGATATAAATCACATTTACTTAAAATTACCCGCAAATGATCTAATATTAATAGTTAGAGAAGCAAATACTGAAAATGAATAAATTTTAGGAATAGAATATAAAAGATAACTAATCGAAAAATTTGTTTCAACTATTCATTGGTTTATCCTTTTTATGATATATGACTTATTTTTAAATTCCTGTGGTAAACTATTATATACCTTAGGACCTACATCCTTGTCTATGGCATGAGATCTCTGTAGGTGGCAAAAATGTCTATATGAATAGAATCCTTGGATATAAAAGCTTTGACCATTTTCACATTATTATTCATAACTATTTGATGATCATAATAGGAGTCTTCTGTAATGTATGCACTACAACCGTCGAATTTATTTAGTGTGCTATTATTTCAACATAGTTTGTAACCTGATATGTTAAAATCTGTCTTATTATAAATTATATGTGCCTCAGACATAACAGTACATCAAAACACCTACCAGATGCTTCTAGGAAAAGAAGGAATTGGTCGAAATTTTTGTAGATACTTCTTATTAAACAATGTAATTGCTATTTTAAGCAAATAAAATTAATTGAATAATATACTTATTATATACTTATGTAGTTACTGTTAATACAAAAAAAAATCAGTAGAAAGTAAATTTATCTGGGTATTTTTTTGAGAATTCATTATTTCTTTAGTTAAGGAAGTAAATTTGCTTTCTTAGTGCCAATTATCAGTTTGATGTCTCTTTCTGATTTCAACTATTGTAGTTGAAGATTATATCCAGGAAAGTACACCATTTCGTAGTATGACAACAGTGTAAAACAAATGTAGTATTCGTAAGTAGTGATTCATTGTTAATATGCGTGCTCACAAATACTATCCTTTCCCAATTTAGTGGGCGTCTCGCTCTTTCTAATTCAACAGAGCCTGTCTAACATAAATTACGAAGTGATTGCTTTCAAGTAAACAAGTGCTTATTAATGAATGGAAGGATTAGTCTAGTAGTTCGTCGTTGGATTCATGCGAGTAAAATTAACCTGGCTCCCGAAAAGTGGTGTTTTTGACATTATGATATTTTAATTTCAAAAATATCCGCTCAAACTGTGAAACAGGTGTCATCCAACCTTTCCAAATAAAGTAGTCGATGTTATTCCCAACAGCTGAAAAGTAATTGAAAGGTAGATGTAGAAATGTTAGTTATTGCTACTGCTGCAGTTAAAAATTGGGATTCCTCTAGACGAAGAAAGAGTAGGAGAACAACTAGAACGAAGATATATAATTTCAATTTATTTAGTAATACAGTAATTAGTCTACATTTTTCTTATATAATAGTACAAACTGTTAGGTGAGGAGTACGAAAACAAACTAAAAACCTAGGTGAAGTGTCCTGTGTTGTGTTTTTGTTTATTTCCGGACCCCTTCTCAAATTATGTATTAATTTATTTAACATTAATATTGGCAAAAATCCTATCTAGTTTATACATGTATGAAAGATACATATTTTCTAGCAAGAAATATGATAAAAATTAAATAATAATTATATACAAAGTAGACAATGTGGAGACGAGATCAGCAAAAAAGAAGTAAATTTTGTTAAATAAACAAACAAGGACAGTCTGTAGTAAGTTATGTTTATGCGTATAAAACGATTTGCACATGACTATACGTATAGAATGAGAGTAAGAAATAAAAAGTATTTGAGGAATTTATTATATACTTCTTTGTTTCCCGCATAAACCGTTTTTTGTCCATAATCCTTTTTAGGTGTGGTGGAAGTACATTAAAAAATTTCGGATCGAAATAAAAATAGGATGGTTGAGTTACTGCTTTTTTAAAGAGAGGGACACAGAGTTCCATATTAGTAGCGGCTCGTGTTTTACGTGTATTTTGAAATTGATATATTTCAGTAGAGTTATGTATTCTTATTAAACACTGAAGAGTAAAAAGTAATCTTATCATAATTTTTGTTTCATTGTACAAGTTATCGGTGGAAAACAATTGATTCTTTTTAAATATAATTTTTAACAGTGTATTTTGAATTGTTTGTAGGGCGGTATTAAAGGTACCTCCCCATACAGTAATACAATATCTTAGAATCGATTCGGCTAGAGAATTATAAAGAATTATCAATTTTTTTCTAGATAAAATGTCTCTTAGATTATAAAATTGATGTATTGGATTTCAAAACGCTTACTAATATGTATTATATGATCTGACCAACGAAGATGTTGATTTATAATCACCCCTAGATACTTCATAGTAGAAACTTTTTCAATATTTGTACAACTACAGTTATTATTTTTGCAATCTAGTTCATGTAGTTTTATAGTAATCTCTTGTGGCTGATTTGTGACTAAAGCAGTAAAAGTAACATATTTTGTTTTATCTACGTTAAGCGTTAGTTTATTGTAATTTAACCATAGTCGCAACTTGTGCAAGTCAGACTCGGTAGAAGTTTTTATTTCATTCCAATCAGTACCAGTTACTAGTAAGACTGTATCATCGGCATAACAAATTAAATGTCGAATGAAGTTATTTAATTGAGTGATATTTATGTACAATAAGAAAAATATTGGACCTAGGACTTTTCCTTGAGGAACACCGATTCTATTTGTTAAATAATTGGATAGTAAATTAAAGGCAGTACGTCGAACACCATATTTACTTAGTTTGATTAGTAAACTTTTATGAGAGACCGTATCAAAAGCTTTGGCGAGGTCAAGGAAAACTGTTATGCATTTAAATGATTCGTCCAATGCCTTTACTGTTTTTTCTAGAAAATCTATTACTGCATTTTCAGTGTTTGAATTTTGTACAAAACCATATTGTCTATCTGTTATAATGTTGTGTTTATAAAAGAAGTTCATAAGTCGTTTTTTTAATGCCTGTTCAAAAATTTTTGCAAAATTATTAATCACGGATATGGGTCTATAATTTTTAGTTTTCTTGGATCATTTGATTTGTAAATCGGAGTGATTATAGATTCTTTCCATTCTCTTGGAATTTTTCCACTTTAGAAGCAGGTATTAATTATATGTACTAATGGTGAATGAATAATTTTTTTTTTAAATAATATAAGTAGTATTACTTCATTTTTATTAACTGGTATTGTATAATATACTCTTTACAGTTTAATAGATCTCCCCTTAACCCCCATTTTCAATCGGATTTTTTTTTTCAGAATCAATAGGCTTCATCCCCTTATAAAGCTTGATTTTCCTGAAGATTTTAATTTGATATCGTTTTTATTGCTGAGTTGTTGGCCTAATTTTTATTCAAATTTTTTTAAAATCAAAGGGCTTTTTCCCCTTATAGAGCTTGATTTTTGCTAAAAATTTCAAGTTTTTGGGTTAGGATTTTTTTTTAATATTTCAACCCCCATTTGAATTTAGATTTGTTCAGAATCAAAGGCTTTTTCTTCTTATACAGCATAATTTTTACTATATATTGCTTTTCGTTGTTTTTTTTTTATTTCAACCCCATTTAACTCCCACGTTTTTAATCAGATTTTTTCAAAATTAAAGGGTTTCCTTGATTTTGATAAACAAAAATATTAGTTTTTTTTTTTAAATATTTTAACCCCCCATTTTTATTCACATTTTTCAAAATCAATAGGCTTCGTTCCCTAACTATATCGATCCATTTCCACAAACACAAAACACCCCTTGTCGATCCATTCTGCTGATAGGTGTCTCTAGTTACGCAAAATCAATAAACTACATGTTGATGCATTACTCAAACCACCCCACTCATATTTGTTGCAAACATACCCTGCACTGTGAAGAATCAGCACTGTTAAACCATAGCCCGTTTTTAAAATATCAAAATGGGTTGTTTGGGTGCAATTGCGAAATTTCCCATTGAAGAATGGTCAGATGAAATAACTGAAATGAAAAGGCTGAAATTATACAAAATTTACGAAATCAGAAATATTTTACAAAAACGCAAACAATACGAAATAAAATTGCGTGGACCAATGCAAGAACTAATGGATTATACAAAGTTCATACGATTCGAAAAAGATCTCGTGAGGGACGTGCAAATCAGAAGAAAAAAATTAAAAATTCTAGAGGGAAGAAACAATATCGAATTAAGACTCTTTAAGAAAATTAAAAATCTATTTGAAAACGCTGTACGAAGATTTACAGATTATAAATTATGTCTGACATACATTAGATTTTGTAAAAGTTCAAATTTTGAACCTGACATGGAACATGTGGAATATATTGTTACAAGTTTTCCAGAAGTTTCTACAGTTTGGCTAGAATCGGCAAGTTGGGTAAGAAAGAAGAGCATTAGAGAGGCAATAAGTCTAATTAACCGAGCCTTAGTTCTAAATCCTACTTATTCCATATTGCATAACGAAGTTATAAAATTGGAATTATTAAGTACTAATAGGGTTTGTTCTCGTGAAGAACTTCAAAAAAGACACGAAATCTATTGCAAGAAAATCAACCTCTATTTGGACGAATTCTTTGAAAATGTTTACGATTATAGAGGTTTGGTGAGAGTATTAGAAACGTTGGAAGTCTACCCTTATACAATTCTTTTGCAATATAGAATAATAGAGAAGATGATGACTGATTTTGTCAATGAAGAAGAAGTCTGGCAATTCTTGGGAGAAAGAGAAAAAAATGGCAAACATTATCCAATTCCTTGTGACGATGACAGTTTAAAAAGTACAACGTTTTGTTTAACCAGATGTATAGAGAAATATGAACAAGGTATTGTCCATATATGTCCGTCAAAGAAAAGCGAATTATGGAAATTATTTTTAGATTGTTTAATAGATTTATACTATTTTTACAAAAATGATAATGAATTATTATTTTCATTTATACAAAATATTTTATTCCAAAAATTTCACGAAGCTACAGAAGATTCTTCTTTGGTACTTGACGAAGACCATTATTCTATGTGTGCTGATCTAGAAGAAGAATTAGACGATAAATTAAAAATCGTAGAAATAGGCTTAGCAGTTTTACCAACCTCGATAGAACTTTGGAAACTCAAACTTGAAATCTTATTAAAAAAAGACGTGTCACAAATAAAGGAACAGTTTAAAAAAGGTATCTTGATATTGAAAGAAGAATCTGCTCCTCTTTGGAGAATGATCATAAACTATCATTTAAATTATTCTTCAATTAATACAATAAAAGAAATTTATGAAGAAGCTATTAAGCAACCTGAAGAAATATCTAATGTAATCAAACCAGAATACCTCGAGTGGGTTGGAACAAATCTAGGAATTCGTGCCGCAAGAGAAGTTTATAAAGAAATTTCGGAAACTCTTCCATTTTGCAAAAATCTCCATGAAGAAATGTTTAAATTAGAAAGAAAAGAATTTTATATTGACGTCCAAGATTTAGAACGTCCTTTATTGTTAGCATGTCACCAATTTGGGCATTTAGATTCAGAGGTATGGATCAACCTAAGAAACTGCTACTATCAATTTATTTACCTATTTAAGATAGAAATTCCAGATTTTAATATTAAAGCTAAATATTTACACATTGGTTTTGAAGCAGAAAAAGCTCTTAAGGATAATGAGGAAATGTTGATAAAATTTAGGAATAGTTACGGTTTGGGGAAGCAATTGGTAACCAAATCTTACCAATCTTCATTTGATAACAGGTATTTAAATTTTGAAGTCATCCCTAGCTTCTACAAGGTTCTTGCTGACCTTAATGACTATGATAGTGATGATGATGATGATTTGTAAGTTGAAATGTTCAGTTTCTATTACATGTCCAAAACTATGTTTTTTTAGAACTAAACATGAAACAGATATTTTAAATGAAAACTGATCATATTTAAAACTGCCCTATACCTATATTGAATTCTTTAGAATGAATGAGTGATCATTATCTCTGATTGGAGTTAAATCTGTTAATGTTCCTAGACCCTTTTATTAAAACTTACTTTTGGACTTTAAAACTGATATTGATTGACTGAATTGGATACATCCAAGAATAAAATTACTTAAATTCCCAAGTGAATGTTTCCCTTAGATTTGTTCCACCTATCAAAGAATGTTTAAAATAATAGATTTGGTAAAATTGTAAATTGATGTTTAACTAAAAATAGCGATGTGTGTTGTCTCTAGTCCAGTAATTTATATTTAAATATATTATTTATTGATTCAAAATTAAACAGTTTACAGTCGTCTTGAGTCAAATTCAAAAAGAAGTTTTTTTGTACTTAAATTTAATAGTCATGCCAAAACCTTTAAGAATACATTTGGTGTAAAATTCCGGTTTTATAAGCAATTTTTGGTTCCACATTTTAAAGATGATAAAACTGCATCAAAAATATTGTGATTTTTTATTTTTCTATAATCATTGTTTTGTTTAAAGAATCGGATTTTTTTGATTAAATCAGTAAATGTTTTATATTGTGAAAAAATGTGAATTCTTAATTTTAAATTATGAAACTATTTTAATAACTATTATCATTGTCTGTATAAAGATATAGTCTATCAACCTCATGAGATTGAACGAGAGTCAAAATATAGATGGATATATACCAGAACGTGGTGACATTTACATTTTTTGGGAACTATTTTTCCTACGCCTGACAAAAAAATCTTGTGTGGGCTATTATGTACTATATTTTTAGTGAGAATATAAGTAGGTTCACTAATTAATTAAGTGTGGCTGTCACATACAGAGTCTTCAACAATACCCGTATCCCACGTGATCTGGCAGAACAAGAAATTTAATGAAAATTGCTTTTTTTAATGACTCTCCATAACAACTTTAATTTGTCAATTCTGTCAAACAAAGATGTTAGTGGTATAATTTTGGGGCCACTGCTGAAGTTATTAATCTTACTTTTATCCATCTGGTAACATCAATTTAGGCATGTACTTGGGATACGGGTATTGTTAAACTGTATATACTTTTTTAGGTCTTTTGGAATCTCGTGTTAAATGTTTGTTTTTGTTGGTTTAGAGTTTTATCCTGAATGTGTTTTAAACATCAATTTCAGTGTTTTATAACTGTCTACAAGTCATATAGAGTAGAAATTGGACGAGTCAGAGTTTAAAAATTATATTTATTTAAAATAAAGAGTATCATAATAGTTAGGTCCTGCAGCCACACGAAGGCAAGGGGGGCTTCTTCAAATACTTATGTTATAAATGAATTAGTCCTTTTTTACTCTGTTCACTGTGGGTTGGCGAAATGACTCGGTGCCCGCAGTCAAAAAATTATAAAAAAAATATATATTCTGTTCACATTAAACTAACTGTGTTAAATGTTTAAAAATATATATGTATCTGTTCTAAATAAATGTTTATATACTTATGCAAATTATTTCATCTTTAAGTCGCCCCGGAGCGCCACTGCAAATAATAGTAATAACCGTCATCCCTTCCCCACACAAGCTCAGTCGCCTTCAGGGGGTCGATTCTCGACTTTTATTCCCATGGGAATTCAGTTTTCGTATTCTCGACATAAGCGGTGGAATATTTTCCAATGAGAAGTATGGGAAAATATTTCCCTGCATACGAGCATTGGAAATTGTATTTTCCAATGGGAATTGTACTAGAGTTTGCGCATTAAAGTCGAAAATTTGACGAAAAGCTAAGACATAACCAAAGATTATTGGATAACTTGGATTTTTGGTGAAATTGTAGTTAAAACGGATAAACATGATTTGAAGCGTGAATAACTGTCACTATCAGAAGGTGAAGCAACGGTATATTTGCAGTCAAGTGTGAAATCAGCTTATGATACTATTATTTGAGTGACAGGTGACAGCCGCATATACTCGAACCGAGCTGTCGCGCGATCCGCCGCACGTCCCTACCACGTGTCTATTTCGTGCGATAGACAAATGTGAAATTATTTATGGATCACCTTTTAATCAGTGAATATAGTCAGAATATATTAAATAAATTTACCTTAATACAATACCGACATTTAATTTTTTATCAGATAATAAAGAAATTATTTAAAAACTATGTTACATTAGTATATTAATAAAATTATATTCTAATGTTGCTAGTTCATTTTTAAATATTGAGATTTAAAAGGTTTGCGGATTGTATATCCCTTTGCCCCAAGTATTTGTAAAATATTGTCATGCAAGCCATTTGCAATTAGTCCGGTCCTGATCATCTCTTAAGTCCCTCTATGCCTCTTACAACCTCCGTTTTTTCATAAAAGAAAACACTTTTATGATTTAACATTTAAAAATACATTCATCAAATTGTAAAATAAAATAGGCAAAACGTTTATTTTGTGGCTGCCATTTTATTATCTGTTAATTATTAATTCATTACCTTTTCTTTGTATATATTCTGTTTATATATTATTTCCATGTTTATAAGCCTTTTGTACGCATTGTCTATTTTCTTTGGACCTATTATTTTTCTTTTGAACACTTTCAGTCTCTCTTCATTTTTATTAGTAAGACATATTGTCTCTCCTGGGTATATTACTACTGGTCTTACGGCGGTTTTATATACTCTCAGTTTTGTCTTTGTACTTATCTTCTTATTTTTTATTATGTTCTTATATTTATAGTGTGCTTTGTGGTCCCTTGTATTCTGTTTTATTTGTATATTCTTGTCGCTTTTATTGTTTATCATTGTTCCCAATTAACTTAAAGTTTGTTAGTGTCTCCAATTTGTCTTCCTATTTTTATTTCTTTTTGGTCAACTTTCCGTCTTATTGTCATGTATTTGCTGCTTTATGTTGTTTACAGCCTTCTCTAGGCTCTGTTTCGTGTTACTACTGCTATATCTTCCACATAATGTGATTAGTTTTACCATTTTTTGTATAATGTTGCCAATAGCCTGTCTCCTTGTCTCACTCCATGTATTATTATCTGTTTGTTTTGTTTGTACTACTGTTTTTGATGCTTCCATGCTTATCTAAATTAGGTTTATTAGTTTTTATGGTACTCCTAGTACTTTCGCTCCATTAAGTAATTATTTTCTCTTTATACTATGGCAATGTAGATACTGGCATTGATAAAGAAAGGGTTAAGGAAGTTCGCTAAACTCCCTTTACCTTAAAATGAGACTCTTTCAACAAATATACAATAAAACCAGATTATGTTTTGGAATTATTTTTAATGTAAATGAAAAATGATACAACTAGGAAAATTTCAGTTTTATTAAAAAAACAAAATGCTATAACAGTCTAGGCGTTAATTTGTAGGATGTTTTTTTTTTTTGTTTAACTTCAATATTAATTATAAAACAAGCAACAGTTCACTTCTTATTTTTAGAAGTCTGTCAATATGTTCAAGATAATGCAATTTCATTCTTTTAGCAAACTATGATAAATATGAAAAATCAGGACCTCAACAATCAAATTTTCTATATAAAAATATGTACAAATTAAGAAAACAAATTTCATAAATTATCAAAAAAAAAAATACAACTACAAATCACAATAGTTACTAAAATGGTTTTCGATTGAAAATACTCGGTGCCCATCTTGAGGCTTTGGTAGCAGTTTGTTCTTTTCTAGCCTGTGCTTGTGCCTCCAACTCTTCAAGAAGGCGCTTCTGCTTCTCTCTGAATGCAGCAATAGGATCATCATATGTACTATAATGTCTTAGAACCTCTCTAACATCATCTACATCATTATCAGCAATAGCTACAAAAAAAACCAATTAATAAAAATATGAAATGTTTTTTAAAACCCTTACTTTTTAAAAGAGCTGCTAAGTCAACTAATGATGAATCATCATCATTACCACTCCATCTTCTAACGTTTAGTAAGTTTTCAGGATTAAATTTTACATTTTTGGCATTCCAGTCTATGCAAATAACTTTTGACAGGTCTCTATTAAGATTATTTAAGCTCTTAACATGATGACCTCCTGAAAAGTGAGTGGCATCTCTCACCAACTTGTAAGCTATTATATTCTTTGGATCAATAGCATCTATGAGAGGAAACACAGTCATGCCTTGTTCTGCTGTGTAAATAACTATTTCATATGATCCATGTAAACTTTCTAAGAAGTAATCTAACACTGAAACAAATTTCTAAATGTACAAAATTGAGTTGCTTTAAAATTAATATATACAATGTACTTACTTGGGCGCTTTTTAAATCTCCATCCAGTACTGTAAGTCCAATCAGGATGTACAAGCACATCAGTTAATTCTAAGACTAGAGTGTATTTAGGTTGCAAATATGGATATTCCAATGGATCTGGTAACAATTTTTCCCTTGAAGGCTCTTTAATTAGCTACAATAAAAAAAATACACAAGAGATTAAGAATATTATCCATTTTATTGTTCTTCAAAGCCTGATGATGCTTGGTGTGATAATGACTTCATGTTTTTTCTACTCATTGCATTTATAAATGTATAATTGTTCTTTTATAAAAAAAATGTCTTACTCTTTTGTAATAATCTAACTCCCTATAAGTTCTGATAATGTACTGCAAAACTACAGGTTTATCAACAAGATCATCCCTGATAGGTTCTCCATTGATGTCCTTTTCAGGAGATCCTAAGGTAAATATTAAATAGCCTCCGAAGCATGTGAAAGACAATCCGAAAAAGGCTAAAGTCAGTTTCATAGTTCTCCATGAATTTTCTCGTTGTTTCCTTTTTTCCTCTTCTTCCTGTTTCTCTTGAGCTTTGTCATTGCTCTCTTTTAGTAAATTCTCTAGAGGTAGGGGCAGATTCGATTTTGCGGCTAAAAAACCAAAAAGTTTCAGGGTTTTTAAAATTATAACCTAAAATATTTACCTTGAGAGTAGGGAACACATTGAATGAAATTGTACGATATATTTATTTCAATCAGTGAGCACTTGTTCTTGTTACACTTAAAAACTATTTCTGAATTATTTCTAATAACGTTACTGAGTAACTGAATTGAATTTCGAGAAAATCGCATCATTTTCGGCTATTTTTGGGTATCTTCAACTCATGACATTTTAACACAATTTTTGTTACGATTTTTCCTCTCTTGACAGAACAGAGCACAGAACATTCACAAAACCGCAAAACACCGTTCTTATGAACAAATGATAATTTGTCTCTCTTTGCAATATAAAAGCTCTAATACTTCCTCTTTGTCAGATTATCAGGTCCGTCCTGTAGTCATGTCAAAGAAAATTCTTGAAAGTGGACATCAAAAACGAACAAGTGTGCTGATATACCGCACAAGTTTAAAACATGAACGAAGGAAAGTCATTTTCAGATACCTGTCAGGTTAAATACAAAAAAAACTTAGTCGCCATATATTTGAAAATAATGCATTAAAAATATAATAAATCGTACCCATTATGTTCGTCAACGCTGCTTTCTGTAATAGCTGAAATGTTTTCCAAGAAAAGTCCCATTCAAAATATGAAGTTCTAAAACCTTGGTGAGAAATAGATTTTTTGAATGCAAAATTCGATGAAGTATGTAGTTTAGTTACAAAATTATAAAATAAATTTAACTACGATCTACAAAACTATTCACGATAAATTAGTACTAAAAGATTCTACTCAGTGATCTATTTTACTATGTAAATTGTAAAATTTTTGATTAGAGATTTTATTTTTTATTAGGCGTATAAAATAAAATATTAATCAAAATTTTATTTCTTATATATGTATGTAGAAAACTTATTTTTATAGAATCAATAAATGTTAAGTATATTTTTTATACAGGGTGTTAAAAAAAAGTGTCACAAAATGAAATGGTGAATAGTATGACCCAAAATAAGCAGAAAAAAGTCTTAATAAATATATGACCGCAAATTAACGCTTTCGGAGATACGGGCCATTTTGTGTTTATAACAATTTTTTATTATTATAAAAAAACAATGATATTTATAAACAATCAATAACAACATAGAGTTAAATGAGATGTTCAAAGTGCCCTCCCTCCATTTCAATGCATTGCCATTTGCACGACCGTACATAAAATGCATGTCAGCTAATTCAATATTAGTGTAAACAGGCATAACGAAAATTTATAAAATTATTCACCCACAACAAAATAATAACTGCAAATAGTATCTATGAAAAAACATCGGTAGACTCCGATAAGAAAAGCAAGTTTTTGAGAATGAAAAAAGATAATCAAAAAATGATACAAAACACTCCCTATCTCTGAAACCATTCATTTGCGGACATATGTTTATTAAGACTTTTCTGCATATTTTGGCCCATACTGCCCCCCGTTTTATTTTGTGACACCTTTTTTTAACACCCTGTATAACAGAATTATTTTTAAAATGTATGTTGTCCAGGACCGCCTCTTTTCTGACCCTCAGGGGTGACCTATAGGGACATTGTAGTGTTATTATATTATTTAACTTCCTTAACTAAAAACATATTTTGAAGTTAATTAATTAAGAAACTTAAGTATTTTAAAATTTACAATAAATATTATAGAAACACCTACGTTTTTATTTGGGTCAGATTTTTTGGAACCAGGGAGAAAATAAAACAATAAAAATAACATAAAGATATAATTTTTAACATAATTATCTACACCAAATAAAAAAATATATAAAAATTTAAATGCTGTATGGTATAAAATGCAAGTATTAAACAATACATTTTTATATGTACTTAATTCGTTTATTACAAAAAATAAAAAGGTATAGTTTTAAAGACTCCCTAAAACGTAACCCCTTCTGTAAAAAAATCAATTTAAGCAAATTTGTATTAGTTTTAGCCTAATGTAAATAATACAATAAGCTTTCTTTTAAAAATAACAGTTTATGGATATTTTTTTTGAGAAAGGATTACAGTATTTTATACAGCTAATACCATATTTATATTTAACTGAAGACATTTTTTTTAAACATGAACATATCCTAATAACACCAATATGTATTCCTGGGTATATGGACTGATCTCTTTTATACATTTTTAACTCTTTTTTTTTGCTGGTAATAATAATTGTTACCACTCAAAAGAGAAATTGTATTACATCTATAAAAAATATCTTAAAAATCAGGATCTCTATAAAATTAAACATTACAATAATTGTAATAGGTAGTTAGTATGTATAAAATACAAAAGAGCAATTATTTATTCATATATTTTCCAAATAAACTTAATTAAAATTAGTCCTACATCCATTTAAGTTACTAACATTGAATACTTTCAGTTATGGCATGCATCTAAATATTTTCAAACATTGATTTATTAAAGAAATAACAAACACATTTTCCCTAAAAAAATGTAACTGTAAAGTCACATTGATGTTTGAAACTTCTACTTGTCGATACCATTTGGCTAGTTTTCCAAATGAACACTTCAATACTTAAAAATTAAGATTGATTTGAGCAACAGGAAACAACAGAGCTTAACAATAGTTTTGTTCTTGATTATTGGTAACTGATTACTTAAAATAAAAAAGTGCTTATGTTGATGTGACACCTTTCCTCGCAACAAGAAGGTTTAGGACTGGATGTTTCTTTATATAACTCACAGCTTTCTTATGGGTCACCATGGTAAAATCATATCCATTGCACTGAAGAATTTTATCATGTATCCGAAGTCCTGCTTTTGACGCAGGACTATTATCATGCACCTCCGTTACATAAATACCCTACAAATATATTTATTTTGATAATTTTTAGGAATATAGAAATAAAAAGTATTAGTTACATTATCTGTGTATCCTTGGGGGCTTTTATGAAAGTCTTGATCTATTCCTCCTCCAATTTTAAAACCACAGCGAAGGGTATCACCATCCACCTCTTTTTGGAGGGTAATTGGAATCTAAAACATAATTTGTATGTATTGCCCCTCCTAGTTACTCCTTGTAATATTTATTTTTACTGTGATTACTCATTAAATTATACATACGCTTAGACACTCCATCGCCGTCCCGGCTTGGTGTTGAAATGCCATTTTAGCACACATTTTTACTAGTTTTGTTTTAAAAAATATTAATACAAAACGACTATCAATTTGTAAATTTTCTATTTATCTTCCAGCTATTTTCTTTAGCGATGTGAAGTGTCAGACACAGTGTCAGATGTCAAATTTGGATTCAGAATAGCCAACATAACACGACCTTGACAAGTATTTCCACCGATCTTCATTTGAATATTTCAGGCTATTATGAAAAACAACCTGATAAAGTCCATTATCAACTCGTGGTCCAACGATTTTAGTTTTTCAAATCTGTTTGTGAAGTGTGCTATTGCCAAATGTCGATTTGTGACGTCATTGCAAATCCTCGCATACAAATAATTAAATAGAACGAATATATCCTGTTATTATAGTATGTATTTAATGCTTGCTCGTGGCCCACTCAGTCCTTTTTTATTTATTTATCTACAAGTCCGTGAACTCAGTCGATTGAACCCAACTCGCCTCCTACTCCGTCCCTGTGCTCCGTTCTTTTATTTGATCTATGCTCCGTGTGTGCTCTGTACGATTCGCCCATGCGTCTCGTTCCATGTCAAATAATGACAGTTGATATTGACACTTTCATTTTTACAAATATATAAATCCAAAAATAACAATAATAAAAAAGGCTAAATAGAAATAATAAATAATGATTTAATGGAGTCTATGACAGATAGTTCTGATTCCGATGATTCTGCAGGATTTCTCAGAAAGGCCGTGGAAGTAACCATTCCACACGATTTCAATCCCAATTCAGTTCCCCAAGATGGTTTGGAATACCTTCAGCATGTAATATATGAGCGACGAAATATAAAAAAATATGTTAGAGCTGATATTGATACAAACAAATACAGCAAAAATCAAACTTTCACAGTACCTTCCCATAAACACATTACAGAAACACATAAAAACCATTTACCTTCAATTCAGTGGCAAGTACAAAAAATTAAGGATTTTAAAGACTTTAAACAGATAGTTGAGAACCAAATTGATAAGGATTTTGTGCCAAGAACTGAATCATTTAATGAAGCCCAATTTCTCAAGATTTTAAAAACTGAAGGGCCACAATTATCAGCATTTGTGAAGTACACTCAGTCAGTAAAAATAAGAATGTTAGAAATTATAACCAAATGCTTGGATTCGAGTTTAAATAATTGGAAATTAGAAGACTGTCTAGGTGAATGGATATTTGCTATTTTAGTAACATTGAGTATACCGTTAAGCCCTAATGGCTGTCATGTTATTAGGGATTTTACCAGAACCTGTAAAGATGTGAGATCTAAGTTTCCTAAAGAATTAGAAAGAAAACTTTGTGATCCTTTAAATTTTTATATCTGTATTTGTAGTAAAATATATGGTCAAACAGATTTAGCTGATTAAATAATGTGTTTTTTATTCACTACCATTTTTAAAATTAAATCGGTCATTTCAAAAACCACATAAGTCAACATTTGGTAAAATTATGTGTATTATGAAAAGTCTTGTCAGGGGTATCTACACATGTGCAAAAATCACACAAGTCACATTAAGTGTTAGATAAATAAACATTTTTAAATTTTTGTATTGGTTACAAATACCATATAAGATGATGAATTATGTAGTTTTTGCATAGACAGTCAGGTTTTTAAGATGGCATTTTAATTTATATTATCAGCTTATTATTCAAGTTTAATGTTACCTTCTCCTTACATTTTAAAATAATTTTTATTACAAGTTTTGATTATGCAGATTTTTGCACTATTTTCTTTCAAAACAAACAAAAAAATTGTTCCATTCAAAAACCACATAAGTCAATAATAAAAATATATTTTTTTCTTTAAACTCCCTGTTTTTAAATCTTCCATTCTATTTTTATAATCTAGTTACTTAAAAACCTTAAAAAAATATAAATTGTTTATAGACTAAATATAGATTTGTAATATTATTTTATTAAAAGTAATTTTAGGTCTTCAATTAATTTCATTTAAAAGTATATTACATTCAAAATAATTTGGTTACATACCTTTAAACTACTTTTTTATAACCTGCAAACAAAAATAAAAAAAAAAAACGAAATCACGGACACAATGGTTTTTTGTTTGGCACACAAATTACATCAAACTAATACAATGTATAACTATTTTGTTCCCTTTATTTTGGTTGTTTGGTCACAAAAAAATATGATCTT
Source organism: Psylliodes chrysocephalus (assembly GCA_927349885.1). Taxonomy (NCBI): domain Eukaryota; kingdom Metazoa; phylum Arthropoda; class Insecta; order Coleoptera; family Chrysomelidae; genus Psylliodes; species Psylliodes chrysocephalus. The sequence continues at coordinate 25,351,691 of OV651826.1, read as the reverse complement.
GTATAATAGAATTGATTTATTGAAATCACTAGCCCATTTTTTTAAGATTTTTATTTATATAGAGTGCGCCAGTGAAAACGTAATAAACTATATGCAGAATTTATCAAGAAAATTTTTTTACAAACTTGAAGCTTTTAGATAATATATGTAGGTATGATACTACAATAGGTACTTATTTGACTGTTCTACAAATAAGTTCTAATTGATTAAAATTCTCTTTGGGATAAGGTGCATCAAAATTAATTTTAGGATATCCCATTTTTATTTAAAAATGAGACAAAAAATAGTTTGTGCAACGGTAGTGGATATGATGGCCATATGCCATCACGACGAAGTTTGATACGGACAATCCACTCTAGTTACACAGTATTTTTTTTCTACGGCACACTAACGAAAATTTACAAATTTTAAAAATTATTTAACGTTATTGAGATATGACTAAATTTAAAAATAATGTATGAACTTTACTAATTTATAAAATAAACTTGAAAAAAATTGATTTAGCTAAATGTGCTAGTCTCAGCTTCACTGGCACAAATAAAAACATTTTCGTTTTAATTCTCTTAATTAAATTGATTTCATGTTTTATTAAAATTTATTTGTAAATTTAGACGAAATAGAAATGCTTTTATTTATCGATTCTACACAAGAATCTCATTTTAATGTATTTTAATCCAAATAACTAAAAAATGTACTTTCAATTCACTTATTTAAAATTAAAAAAAAAAATGGTAGTAGCTGGGTGACCAAAATATGAACTGTGATTGGTGGATTTCATAATTGTGCATAGTTATTACTAGGTAGAATAGATATGAAATATATTCAATCAGTTGAACGCAATGGCATACTTTTTTGTTTTGTAGTTTATGTGTAGAATAGCTAATATCCATGTGGGTGTTGAAAAACGTAGTTCTATATTGTAGGTAATTAAAAGACAATAAAAATAGAGATTATTTTAATAACAAGTGGAATTTTGAATATACACATTAAAGAACTGGTGAGGCAAATCAGTTAAAACTTTAAAGGCTATACAGTTAATTCAAACTCTTAGATGATGCATAAAACGGCCTTTTAATACACAATTAAAAATCGACTTCTTAGGCTAATCCTAAACGACGCATTTCTTTAAGCAATTCATTGCCCATTTGAGCAGGAGACTTTGTGACTATAACACCTGCTTTTTCCAAAGCATTTATCTTATCTTGAGCACCTCCCTTGCCCCCTGAAATAATAGCACCAGCATGGCCCATACGACGTCCAGGAGGTGCAGAGAGACCGGCAATGAATGATACAACTGGCTTTGCATTAGTACCCTAGAAAAGGAGCAAAATACGCAATTAAATATTTTCAAGATGTAAACTTTCATTTTTGACCCACAATTATTTTGTTAGCAGATAAATTCATATTTATTTGGCATAAAAATCGTTTTAGAAGAAACTGAATCAAAGAATTGGTCGAAAGTAAAAATAACACTATTCATAAGTAACATTTTCTAATTTTTTTTTCTCAGAAATTTCAAGAATAATAAAATTACAGTTGCAAGAAATGTATCTTATGAACAACTACTCAAAATTATATAACATTTTATAATTACTTACAGAATTGTGCTTCATCAGATATTCAGCAGCCTGCTCTTCAGCCACCCCTCCAATTTCTCCAATGAGTATAATACCTTTGGTTTCAGGGTCATTCAAAAATACTTCCAGACAATCAATAAAGTCAGTACCATTGAAGGGATCACCACCAATGCCGACACAAAGAGTTTGTCCCAAACCAACTTGGGTAGTTTGGTGGACTGCTTCATAGGTCAGAGTACCTGATCTAGAGACTACACCAATAACACCCTTTTGGTGAATATGGCCAGGCATAATGCCTATTTTACACTGTTCAGGAGCAATAATTCCTAAAGACAAAAACACTTTATGGCACTGTTTTATAATTAAAGAAATTTTGTATAACTATTAAAGTTTGTCAGTATAATGTACTTATTCACTTATTCAACAAAATAGATAAATACTTACCAGGACAATTAGGTCCAATTAGTCTGGACTTGTTTTGGCGCAGCAACTTGTGCTTTACTCTAACCATATCATGTTGAGGGATACCCTCAGTTATACAAACAATGAGTGGAACTTCTGCATCAATGGCTTCAGTAATGGCTGCTGCAGCCCCTGGGGGTGGTACATAAATGACAGTAGCATCTGCACCAGTAGCATCACGAGCCTATGAAAATCATTTATTTAGAATTCTCATGCTCTAATAGTTATATTATAATCAGTCAGACAGGTCATTGAACTAGGACTTTTGCTTCTTTGTTTGTCTCTATTAAGACATATTAATTCTGTTTATAAATATATTTAGAATATATTACAATTAATTTAAAAGGAATTGATATAAAAACAATATTTAATTGTCTTGCTTAACCTTGAGATATGTTAATCAGGTATTATTTATATATTTAAATCACTGAAGTAATTATAAATATCATTTTTTTTATTGTAGGTAACCAATTAAGTATATTAAAAAATGAAATTAAAAATTCAAACCTTATGGAATGGATGTAAAATGCTACTGGCTAAAAGTAGACTGTTTTCACACTTGAGTCAATGAAAAGCAATGTGAAAACTATTGAATGAAATCCATTTCTGGACAGAATGTAGTACAAATAAAAATCAACCTTTTTTAACACCTAGGTACATTTCTATGATTCCAGGATTTAAGAATGTGGCACTGTAAACCTTTGGGCTTTTTATTGTAGGTAACCAATTAAGTATATTAAAAAATAAAATTAAAAATTCAAACCTTATGGAATGGATGTAAAATGCTACTGGCTAAAAGTAGACTGTTTTCCATGATTTCACACTTGAGTCAATGAAAAGCAATGTGAAAACTATTGAATGCAATCCATTTCTGGGCAGAATGTAGTACAAATAAAAATCAACCTTTTTTAACACCTAGGTCCATTTCTATGATTCCAGGATTTAAGAATGTGGCACTGTAAACCTTTGGGCATATTGTGTCATCGATTGGGAGCCCTAATGCATACTCATTCACTGTCATCATTCCTATCACATGTTGCATGGTTAAACCCTAGTCAGATAATTTGTCACACATATTTAACATATGACTTGAGACATTACTTGACTTTAAGATTTAAGATCCAAATAAAGTGGTTATTGAGACAGCCCCCCTGTGCCTTTATAGTCACACTAAATAAATTGTGGTTATTAAAGTTCCATTTACCTCATGAATGTATATCTGATCAATCCCATTTTAATGTACTAATAATCCTTATTGTTTTAGAAACTGACAGTGATCAAGAATTTAGGCAAAAAAATATTAATGCAAAACAGGCTTGACTTAAAAGTAGCGAATTTTCAGCTAACTTTACCTCTTTCACAGAATTAAATACGGGTAGATCTAGATGAGTCTTTCCTCCTTTTCCAGGGGAAACACCACCAACCATTCGTGTACCATATTCAATCGCCTGTTTACTGTGAAAAGTTCCCTGTTTTCCAGTGAATCCTTGGCATATAACTTTTGACTGTGCAGTTAATTTTAAATTTTTTCTAGTATTCTCGTAACTATTGAATCTGATCGTTTGACCGACCTTAATTCCATCAGCTGAAAGTGGAAAACAATGAATACATTCGATGTATAGAATATCTACGAAGTTAGCCAATATTTGGCCACTATTATATAATTGCTTACCCAACACACGGCTTAATATTCTTGTAGGTGCAGCCATTTTATTGAATTTATACTAGAGATTTTAACAACAGATATGCCTTAACACTTTTTCTCTTATCTACACATTTAAAAGTTCAATATTTGGATGATCGGCGCACTATAGAAATCATTTCAATCCTCTCTTCATCAAATGAACCCTTCGACCCCGTCCGTAGCCCGCAAGTTTGTTCACAAATAGATTATAATAGACAGGACCAATGGAATCTGACCTTTAGACTGTGCGAGTTTATTTATTTTAAAATATGCCTACATGAACAGAAAATAAATTTGTCAATTAAAATCAAATATGTTTCCAATTAAAGACACGTTGGATTCCTTTTAATTCCTCTTTTTTGAGTAAAAAATATTAAAATTATTTAGGACTATTCAAATTTTTGAGGTGTCTTATTTTTTATAGTTGGCTAAATTGATTTTAAGGCAACTTATTTGGTTTATAACTTTTTAGATGTTGGTCACAATGAACTATATTTCGACCAATCAAATGAATATATTCAATTCTCAAATAATGAATTTAATTGGTGGGAATGTCTACTGAAGTGGGCCTTATTTTGATTATTCTTTTTGACATTTGTAACTTTGACAGTTGACAGTAAATAAATCGACTATCCAATGATTTCCGTATTTCCCTTTTTCAATATTCCTTAATATAATTGATTAAGAAGATTCAAAGACTTTAAAGGAATACTCTTATTCAACAAAATGTAGTTCATTCATAAATTCTAAATATTGTGGGAGTGTTGTGATTATCGTGTTACAGATACTGATATTTGTTTTTTTCTTGTCAGCAATATAAACATGGCTGCTGCTACTCGTAATCTCAAGAAGTAATGAAGTTTGTTTATTAAACAGCGATTATTTCATTCCAGTATGATTATTCGACGCCCAGGTATAAATAGTGTACATCATGTTTTTATTTATGTTTTTTTACCCCACCTATTCCTGTTTCAATAAATATGTTAACTGTTTACATTAAATTACCAGAATGTAAAATCTTACCAAGATTTTCCAGTAAATATCGCTGAAAATAATAATGTTTGCATTGTAAATAGAATTCAATGTTCATTTGGACACTTTGTTTTTTATAAATATAAAGATAATCCCTGTTTTAATCTAATTAGGTCATATCAATAATTTGGACTATATAGGGTGTAGTTGTGTTTATTACTATTATTTATTTTTACTTAATATACTATGTTGGAATATATGAACAAATACACCTAAAAACTTCTTAATAACTCCAAAATTCCTAATTTTATTTATTAACTTATTTAATGTAATTCCCATTTTTTGTACAGAAGTATCTTTGTTAGAGTTGTCAACAACATAATTTTTTTGAATTCAATTTCAATAGGTTATCAACGTTCTGTCTTAATAGTACTTATTTTTATTAACATCCCCTATATAAAAATGAATAAGTGTGGTTGGTGTTTATGGTTTAAACATTTTAATTTAAATACATTTTTTATAATTAACATATTTTGAAAATAGACCTAAGCATGCCTATTAAATTAGAATAGACATTCTTATTGTGTCCTTTACACACCACTGCTTTATACTAAAAGGATTTTGAGTACATTGGCTGCAAACTCTTATGCTATATGAAATACTATAACTTTCTATTCTTTAAAAATAAACTAAAACAATAATTTATAATTTGATATGTTATATAGTGTCTATTTGTCTATATTTTTGTTCTTTGTTCTTTCCATAGTATTAACTTGTTTGACCAATTTTAGTATTATTGTACAATGCACGAATAGCAAAGAATTAAATAAACATGTATCTAGGTATTTACAATTGATTTGGTAAAATAAACTTTTTTTTTGAGAATTTATATGCTTGTATATTCATTCAAATTGGTAGTATTTTTAACTTAATAAAATACATAAAATTATTGTATAATGCTTCAGCGATCAATTCTGTAAAAAAAATAAATACCAATTTATTGAATCAGTACTAAAAATTGTATTTGGAATCTCTTGCTAAATATGGATTTTTGCTATTTTGATGGAGTAATGTTTATTCAGGAACTGCACAATTTAAAAGACCTAAAAAATATATTTAGAGTTCTTGTTATGTAATGATTTATTATTTTGATTGATAATAATATACTGAATCATCAGTATTAAAAATTCTATTTGAAAGTGCTTAATATTGTTATTTTGATAGAGTAATATTTATCTGCAGAACCATGTGACTTTAGAGACCTTAATGCTATATTTAGAGGTCTTGCTATTTATAATTTTGGATTGACACTAATCTATTGAATCATTCATGCTCAAAATTGTATTTGGAATCTCATGTTAAATATTTATTTTTGCTGTTTTGACTTTATAGACCTAAAAACTAGATTTAAAGGACTTGATTTAAATGACTTGCTATTTAATTTTTTTTTATTTATTTGATTGATGCTAAATATGTTTTTTTTTTCCTCTTTGTGCTTGATGGCTTGAAAGCCAAAAATATATTTAGATTCGCATGCTAAATGTGTTTGTTTCACCACCTTCTTTCTACAAGATTATCTTGTTTTAAATTGTAATTCAAATTGAATTACTTAATCCATTTTTTAATGAGTACATTAAATTTAATTTATTTGTAAACTGTCATGATACTAATGCCCATCTAAAACAAATATTTTGCTGAATAACTTTAAGAGACCGTCGTGCGGTTTGCCTAATTTTTTACATACTTTCTGGGACTACATAATCTCCATTACTTTCAAAAGGCTTCCAAAAAGCATTTTTGTTAGATCATATACCTCAAAAATTACACAATGGAAATAATTCAATACTTGTTGCGGTATTAGCCAAAGGAGTAGTTGTTTTCCGAAGAGAAACGGTCGCTCGTATTTTGTGTGACATATGACTGTGTTTTATTTATTTTATCTTTGTCTTGGTCACAATTGAGTTGAAATTATTTTCCTTTTTTAAAGGTACGCTACCACTAATTTTAATTTTATTTACAGCCCCACTCGTTCTAATATTAATAAAATATGTGTTAAAAAATCAAGTAAATATTCGCAAAGGTAAAATTTCCAAAAAGAAAACTTCAAAGGCGTTTTTCTCGAAAACTGCAAAATGTGACTTAGGAACTTTTTGCACTGGAGCCTTTAAATTCAAAATTACTAAATAAAAAGCTTAAATGATTCTAATGAATAGAAAACTCAATTCCTCTTTTTTAATGAGAAAAAGTTTAAAGCAACATTTATACAATATTTTTGAGAGAAGAAATCTGACAACATGTGGGGTGCTTCTTCTCATGATTATGTTGAGGACAAAGCAGTTCTATTCATCTTTGTTTATAGCACCTACATTTTTTAGTAACTAAACATTTGTAAAACAATTTATATTTCCACTGGGGTACTGAAAATACTTTGGCTATAAAACAGATACATGTTTACATAAAGAAAAGTTTTATGTACTGCATAAAATTTTATGGTTTAAAGTTTTTAATCACAAGTCAGCATTCCAAATAAAGTTATAATTACATGTGAAAATCAAAATGTATTGTTGTTGTTTTTTTGTTCACATTCATATTCTAAACATATGATTACCTAAAAGTTTTTCAAATAATAAACTGGAATACCTTTTTTGTTTACTATTTTTATTTTCCCAATTAATTTAATTTTTCCATCAATCAACTGAAAGTATTTTGTATGCCTATGATATGACTTTTTTCAACGGGTGTGAAGTTATCCATATCCACAAATGTACACTGAGAAAAATACAGCTCCATTGTAATAAATCATATAACTTGGTTCAAATGACATGTAGACGCTTTTCATTTGCAGATTTCAATTGAGGAGGTTTCAATACATAACAACCATACCCGCAATTAACTTTTGCTCCGTCTGAGGGGGTGCAATTGGGGTGAAATTTAAAAAAAATCATAGAAGCCACAAATGGCTTTGTACACCTTTCTGCTTGGGATATGTTATGTAGTTTGCTCTTTTCTTCATCCCTGATACCATGCTGGAGTTTGTCGAGCCGTCTGAGGGGGTGAAATTTAAAAAAATCATAGAAGCCACAAATGGCTTTGTACAGTTTGTACACCTTTCTGCTTGGCATATGTTATGTAGTTTGCTCTTCTTCTTCATCCCTGATACCATGCTGGAGTTTGTCGAGCCGTCTGAGGGGGTGCAATAGGGGGTGAAATTGAACAAAAAATCATAAAAGCCACAAATGGCTTTGTACACCTTTCTGCTTGGCATATGTTATGTAATTTGCTCTTTTCTTTATCCCTGATACCATGCTGGAGGTTGTGGAGCCGTTTGAGGGGGTGCATTTTGGGGTTAAATTTAAAAAAAAATCATAGAAGCCACAAATGGCTTTATACAACTTTCTGCTTGGGATATGTTATGTAGTTTGCTCTTTGCTTCATCTCTGATACCATGCTGGAGTTTGTCGAGCCGTCTGAGGGGGTGCAAATGGGGGTGAAATTTAAAAAAATCATAGAAGCCACAAATGGCTTTGTACACCTTTCTGCTTGGCATATGTTATGTAGTTTGCTCTTTTCTTTATCCCTGATACCATGCTGGAGTTTGTCGAGCCGTCTGATGGGGTGAATGTAAAGGTGAAATTTAAAAAAAAATCAATACCTTTCATAATTTCAAAGATATAATTTTGAATTTCGGAATACTTGTATAAGAACATATTGTCCATATTTATTTCTATTATTTCAGCTCAGAATCACTTCGATTTTTCCGGATGTGATATTTTTTATTTCCACAGCACAATGATTTGGAATTTTAAAAATAAATATTGTTAAATAATAATAAAATAAGGGGTATAAACAGAATTTGTTTTGTGACTATTAATTTGGATCTTAAAAATTACTATTTAAATGTTAATCTTAAAACATGTTTAATTAAGAAATGAAAATAATAAATAGGTGGTTTCATAAAAGAAAATCAAAAAAAGTAAAGAACTATAAAATTATCTAAAAAAAAAGCTTTATATACTTTTGAAAAGTAGAAGGACACAAGGCACTTCCTCTTCAAAGCCCTCTTTTATTTTTTGTATATTAAAATCAAAGTCATCCCAAGCGGAAAGGTGTACAATGCCATTTGTGACTTTTATGATTTTTTTAAATTTCACCCTTAATTGCACCCCCTCAGACGGCTCGACAAACTCCAGCATGGTATCAGGGATAAAGAAAATAGCAAACTACATAACATATCCCAATCAGAAAGGTGTACAAAGCCATTTATGGTTTCTATGATTTTTTTTTAATTTCACCACCAATTGCACCCCCTCAGACAGAGGAAAAGTTAATTGCGGGTATGCTTGTTATGTATTGAAACCTCCCCAATTGAAATATGTTAATGAAAAGCCTCTACATGTCATTTGAACCAAGTTATATTATGACTATTACAATGGAGCTGTATTTTTCTCAGTGTACATTTATGGATGTGGATGTGGATAACTTCACACCCGTCTTTTTTCATTAATTATGGTAATGTGGAATTTATAACTGGAGTCATACATTACTTTACTGATTACTGTTTATACAATGGATTGTTAATTAATTCTGCAAATACGTTATTTTATGTCTTTTGTACAAAAAAAAAATACAAAATATTAATGTTCATCTTAAAAGTAATAGTCCTTCAACTGACTGCAAAAGTGGGTGAACAACATGTACTATGTCCTGTGGTGGGAGCGGTCATGTGACCTGTGAAATTCAAAGTAAAGTTCCTAATCGATGGATTTTTTCATTCTTTATGGCCGATAACAATAAAAAATCCCTTTGCTAGAATTTTGTATTGTCCAGTTTTGCTCATTCCGCTGTAGGTTTTCCGGCCACGTGACCCGATATGCTGTTGATATGCTCCGATATGCACAACAAAAATTTGTAGCCTGGCAAAAAGTGACCTGTTTTTTGAAATAGGTGTAGGATCAGAACTAAAAGTCGGAAAGTGGTTTCATTGATCTCAAAATGTTTTTATGACTCAAGCAAGTATTTAGTAGTTCTACCCCATTCAGCCTATTTTATTCACCAAAAAAATGTTAAAAAAGTCGCCGCAATTTACTTGAGTGGGAATGGAGTAAAACATATTTTCAATTCATGTATTTAAAGCTAAAATAACACGCCTGGAAAATAACGTGCAAACGAAAAAAAAAAGAGACTCTTATTAGGGAGGGGTAGGAGGAGGGACAGGAGTCAGGGATTGAAATATTTTTATTAAAAAATATATTTTTTTTGTTTTCCCGTAAATCAATTAATTGCGGCGACTATTTTGACATTTTTTCTCGAAAATCCGGTGTGAATAAAAGGTTGAATGGGGTAGAAAGTGGTAAATAAAAAAATGCTTCCATGTGCAATACCCTCTTAGTATAGAGTCATACGAACATTTTGAGAGAAATGAAACCTCTTTTCGACTTTTAGTTCCGATTTTACACAGGCTACTTTTCGTCAGGTTGTAAAATCCTTTTTTGCATATCAACCCTTCCGACGACACAAAATTCCCGCGATATCGTCTTACTTTCAGAAAAATCGCTCTAAAGCTGTATTCTGAATTTCCTTGAAAAAAGTAAATATCCAATTACGTGGCCGGAATTCCTGCACCGGAAGTAGCAAAACCGGTCGAGAGAAAATGCCGACAAAGGCATTTAATTATTTAAATATTTTTCTTTGATATTGGACGATTCAGATATAGCCTCCCACTTTTTATTTTTTGCTTTGTATTTTTTGAATTGATATCTAATATCTATAAATTATATTTTTGATTATTAATACAAATAATCTGTTAAATCCATTCAATATTTTCAATGGATTTATTTTCCTTTAGTTTGGCACTATTCATTCATAGTATATTAAACCATATTTTATACAAATGCCTGTAATGGATGTCAATCTATAAAAAAACTTTGGAAATGTCATAATTCCTAGTTATAAATTCAATAATATAAGAAAGGAATTCACTTCTAATGACAATACTGTTATAAAATTGTTTTATAATCATTTTTTTGTAGATATAGAGAATAATCCTTTAAATATGCATATTTTATATTTGTCATCATTTATTATTATTTGGTGTTAAAGCATGTTGGTGATAAATTCAATAATTCTTTTGGAAGACATTTAATATATTATTTAATTATATGGATGCAGGTTGTTTAGTTGAAATACTTTGTTTAATAATTATTTTCCTCATTCTAATTTCTTAAATAAATTTGCACTATTAACATTTTTGTTTAGCTACTCAATTGCTAAAAAATAAATGTTAGTGTAGCTTTATTTCTTTTATAGGCTGTGTCTGCATGTCAGGCTGTGGTCTGGGTGAACTATGAACTTATTTAGTTGTCTATTTCCATGTGCCCTACAGCACAGTTGGTGGAATGTTAGAAGTGATCAGTATTTGTCAGAGGAGTTTACTCACAGAATGGGTGTGAATGCTTCTACCTCGCCTGGGACTGATGCTAGTCTGGTATCAGGATTGGGAGGAGATTCCTGCACTTCTGTATATAGGGATACCATAGGAATTGTAAGGTAGGTTTCAGCAAACACTTTAATTTTAGAATAAACATTTTTCCTAAAATGTCTGCTCTCCACTTAGTGTCTTTCTGCCATTTTGTTTTCAATTGCGCTTTTATTGCACAAGTGGCTATTTGATAATCATTTGCATTTCTAGGGAAAGGAAGAAAAAAGCAACAGGCTTTGCCACTTTAAAAAAGAAGTTCATTCGAAGAAGACGTTCTTCAAAAGTTTGTGATCATGGCAAAATGCTTCGGGAGCTCGTTTCTGACTGGAGTCCACTAGAAGTAGCCGCGTTATTGGAGGAGTACGAAGCATTAGCAGCTCTAAAAGACTTATGTGTTCAGGCAGAATTGGCTAGACCACCTGCCGCCACTTTCAAACAGGATCTCTCAGCATTGTATGACTTCAAATATTGCACTGATGCCGATTTGGTTTACAGAGGTGCCTGTTTTCCTATACATCGCGCGCTTCTCTCAGCGCGATGTCCCTATTTCCGAGATCTCCTGGCGGGGTGCCCTGGATATGGGGCCCGCATTTGCCTAGAGCTACGGACTGCTACTGTCGATGTTCAACTATTTTCTGCCTTGTTAAGGTACTTGTACACTGGAGATATTTGTCCTCACAATACTAACATTGATATGAACCTGCTAAGAAGACTGAGAGAGGAGTTCGGCACTCCTAATGCGTTAGAAGCTGATTTAAGGTATTTGCTTGAAACCGGTGATTATGCAGATGCAGCGCTAGTGTTCACGTCGGATGGATCTGACTGCCAGAGGCCTGATTCGGGGAGCTCAGAGTATGGATTTAGACCTAAGTTAGAGTTGCCTTGTCACAAGGCTATACTCTCTGCTAGATCTCCGTTTTTCAGAAATTTGTTGCAAAGGCGCTCTAAGAGTGGGGAAGAACACACTGAAAGGGCACTCCACATTCCTACGAGGATAGTTCTAGATGAAACAGTCATTCCTAAAAGGTAAGTGCCTCTTACAAATTATAAAAGAGGATGACGAATTACATTAATAGTCAAAAATACATATATATTTTTTAAAAATATTTTTTTTTTTTGAACCACTCGTACTTTGCTTATTTAAGGGGGGGGTAAGGTTAATTTGTTCAAAAAAGGCACAATTTTGTGATTTTTTTTTGACGACACAGTTAAAATCTGTTTATTTAAACTAATGGTACATTAAAGTATAACATTCAAAGAATATTGTGTCAAATTTTCATGTAGAAATAATAAAAAATACGGAAATGGTAGCAATTATTCGGAAGCGTCTCGGAAAAAAGTAGAATTGCGATGCCCCTCCTAACTCGGTGCTGGATCATCAGAAATAAAAAAAATCTATGTTCTCTCGTTCGATAATCGTTTTCCCCAGGTTACGCTGAGAGGGTTTTTCGAAATTTCAATTTTTTACTTTTTGGGAACACTTTGAAGTAAAAACGCGAATCTTGCGAAAAAAAAAAAATAGGCTAATTTGTTATTATAAAATAAAAAAATATTAAAAAATTTGAAAAAACTCTCCAGCGTTGCCTCGTAAATTATGTACAGAAATAGTGTTCAAACATTTTAAAAGGATAGGTGCAGTAGTTTTGAAGTTTTGAACACTAAAAAATTTGGAATTAAAAGTTCATAACCGAGTTTTATTGGCTTATCTCACACTGAATCATCGATGCCAGGTCCATAAAGGATGTTGCTATCATTCATTATGTCTAAAGCATCTTGTTGCTCCTGTCTACGAAGAATCATCATTCATGAGCGCTTGATCCACTACTGATTCCTATGTCTTGCATGTAGGTTAGTAAAGCAAAAGAACATACAAGGCCAATGCTATACTAAATTATATACAATACAGATATAAACACGTTTGTACTTGTGTTAAAATTTCTATAAAGAAAGGTAGGAGGTAAGGTTAGGGATCATATAGTGAGCGAAACAGCTGCCAGACAACGGCGGCTCCGAGACGAATTTTCGGTGGGGGCCATTGCCTTTAACCATTCTCTTTTTAGCATATTTTTTTTTATAAGAGGGTCATAAATCGTAAGAATTTTCATCTCGGTGTGGGCCATGACTTCCATAGCCCCCTCCCCTGGAGCCGCCCTTGCTGCCAGGTAACAATAGCGCGCTCGGGACGGGCAGGTATTTTCTGATGCGCTGAGTCATGTATGAGGCGTTGTTACTCAAACCGCTGTATTTTCGCTAGTTTTGCTCCGATTCATCTCAAATTTTCACACAATATTCTTGAAATGTTTTCCATTCACAAAATCAAATATTAAAAAAATGCAAAAAAAAGGGTTTAAAAACTTTACTCCTTCCTTAATATGCCAACTTTTGAGATATGTGAAATGTTACTTCTTTTTGTCATATTTTTCCAATTACATGGTAATATTCATTTAAAATACTAGAATATTGTTGTCTTGATAATTTATATGCTTAAAATCACCTACAAAATATTTCATTTACTTTATACAAATAGAATTTGGTAAAATTAAACCAAATTTCAGGTACGCTAGGGTTCTACTACACGCAATTTACTTAGACCAAGTGGACCTATCTTTGATATCGCGAGGTGGATGTGGTGGAGGCTTAGGGGAGGCTCAAGCGTTGGCCCACACGGGTCGTGCTAGACCATCTCCTTTGGAAGAAGCAATGGAATTGTATCAGATAGGTCGCTTTTTGGAATTAGACATACTGTCACAAGGCTGTGAAGATTTAATTTTGGAGTGGTTGTCGCTAGATACTTTACCTGCTGTGCTACAGTGGGCCAGACAACCGCACGGGTCAGCCTGGGTGCATCGACAGGTAGAAATAATTGAATCTTCACACTGGTGTTTGTCTAATGTAAAATTTTTGTAGGCCTTACATTTTTTAAGGGAAGAATTTCAGCCGGTGGCTCAGTCTCCTGTGTTGCATCAACTGGATAAGACACACATTATTGAAGTTTTGAAAAGTCCTTTTTTGCAAGCCAGCGAGTTGGAAGTACTGCAGGCTGTTCTCAAATGGGGAGAGTATCAACTTGTTAGACGAATGGAGGACAGAGGTAATCTTTCATGATACAAATAGACTTCATTTGATGTTTTGAGAGACAAAGAAGAAAAATAAGTCATTTTTTTCTTATATTGGTTTTAATGTTTTTCATTTAATGATCAAAATATTAATGATAGTGTTTTGATTTCAGAGCCAAATATTGTAAGTCATACCGCACATTCGGTAGCTAGAAAAGGTGTAAAAAAGAGAGACTTAAGTGATGTAGAATTGAGAGAAATTCTCTCTGATCTTCTGCCTCTTGTTAGAATGGACCACATACTGCCAACCAATAGCGATGTACTAAACCAAGCCATCCGTAGAGGGTTAGTAAGTACACCTCCCAGCCATATGATAGGGGGTGAGCGTGAGAATCTAAGAGTAAATGCTTGGATTAGGGGAAAAAACAACGGATTGTTTATTCAACCTAGATTATTTATTCCTTATTATGATGAGGTGAAGGTACTTGTTGAAGATCAGCTGGTGCAGGAAGTAGAAATGATGCGGCTGCGAAGAGCCCGGTACATGCAAGACATTCCAGATACTCTGTACATGGTGGAAGAAAAGCCCCGTCGTCAAGGCCCAGCGGGTGTCGACGTTCTGGCTTCGGTGCTTCCCGTACCAGATCCGACTGTGATGAATGCGATGCTAAAAAGAGAACAAAAACTGCGCCAATCACCAAGTTGCCAACGTGCCCTCAACATGCCTTTATCTTCACGCCACGAAATAAATAGACAAATCAGGTTAAGGGTAGTTCGTGAATTTAATCTGCCTGATCCCGTAGCTGATATGTTAGAAAATTGTTACTGTGTACCCGAACAAAGTGATAACGAATCAATGCAGATATCTCCGAATAAGCCAGTAATGAGCGCGTCGCACGGATGTTACAGCAAAAATTTGAGTTTCCCACGAACGGGATACTCGCAACGGCAGGAGTTGCCTGCAGTGGTGCCTGATGGTGAATTCCGTTTCGCCCCGGAACCAGAAAGTAGTTCTTGCAGTGATGGTCATCTGTCTGATATTATGCCCGATGTGGCTATGGCCACTGCTTCTATGGGACAGATCCAACTCCAGGACCAACAAGAAATGGAGCTGGATCTGGGCGATGGTAACACAAGACTGCACAATACCATTGGAGGACTACAGGTCATGTCGGGCTCCCTACATCATCCAATTTCGTACAGACGGTATCCACCCTCTAGTTACATGCATCTAAGGTCAGATTCCCAGTCTTATAATCCGCCAATGCCAAGGTTTCTATAGTTTTAAGATCTTTTGATTCTGCTTATTGTAAATTGTCTATCCCTAGGAAGCATTTTCTACAATAACTTGGCTGTCAACAATTATTTTCATTTCTAGAAGTGGTAATGGCTGAATAATTATTAAAATAAAGCCTGGTGCATTTGAACTAAAAAAAAACAAAAAATTTTGGCTTAATTGTTTGAAAACATGTTTTTTGTCTTTTAAATGGGGTTCTTGTAGGGTCTAACACATATAACTAACTACAAGGGAATATGAATTACCTGATTTATTGTAGCGATTATAACTGTAATTATGGGTTATACACGAACACGAATATAAATGCCATTGCTTGAACAATAAAGACATAATTTTTTGACTTTATACAATTCGTCGCTGGAAAGGCAAAGGACGTAAGTTAGAAAATTGCCCAATTTGACTTAAAACCCCCCACAAATCTGTTAAAGTGGATACCTATAATGTGACTAAGGGGCGTATCTCTCCTCCTTATAGTTTACATAATATGGCAAATAATATGTGGACTTATGCATAAGCAAAGCACTATACACCAAAAGTTTAATTGCGTCTCCTGTAAAATTACTAAAATGGAGTTATGTCTGTTTTTCCAGCGACGAATTATTTGAGATTAATAAGAGGGCAAAAAATAGAACCTCGAAGTTGTTTTTCTTTTGTACAAGTAATTGGTATTTAAATTTTAAAATTAATATTTTACTAACTTAGAAAATATTTAAGTGAATTTTAGATGGCCATGCAACAGTTTTATATCACTTACCCATATGTTACGGAGTATCTAAGGGGGTGATCATTAATTACGTGAGGTATTTTTGAGGATTTTTTTGACCCCCCTCCCCCCTGGTGAGATGTCGTAAGATTTTCCTCAACTCGCTCTCCCCTTCCCTAATCTCACCTGAGATTTTTCAAAATTTGTGTTTTGAGTGTAAATGCATTGTATTATAAAAAAAAAACACAAAAGTATGTTCTATTACTTTTATTTAAGACTAGCAAAGACTAGTATTTGAGAATATTGCCGTAATTTAAAATCACAGTGATAAAAATAAATAAATACTTAAAAGAAAATTAATAGATTTATTCTAATTCAGTCCATGGGGCCTCGTGCATAATATAAGATTTTGCCATATTTTATTCTAGAAACATTCTTTACTCTAATTTAACTTTACTTTCATGCAATTTTACACCGTTTTCTACTAGAAAAAAAATTACGTCAGATTTACAAAGACCCCCCTCTCCCCCAAGTGAGACTTGGAAAGATTTAGCTTGATCCCCTCCCCCCTTGAACACCTCACGTAATTAATGGACGCCCCCTAAGCATTGCGTAGGTTTTACCAGACCCAGTTTGAGCATAAGCAAAAACGCAGACGTATCCATTAATTGCAGATTGGACAAACTTTGATAACTGTTCGAAAAATTCAGTTTGAGTAGAATCCTCATTGACTTTTGGCCTGACTTGTTAACTGGTCAATTAATTAACAGCAAGTAATGTATGTATCATGACTTTTTTAAATTTGTAATCTTTTGAGGTTAGGTACTTGTCGTTAGATAATTATCGTCTCGGAAGCGCAGCGTGTCGATCGACTGGTACTCATTTACGGACCTTTTAGAGGTTCAGTGACATTAATTAATTTGTATAGCTTGTTTTAGGATTTGATGGGTGCCGTATTAGCAGTAATTTATTTTTCTGTTGATATGACATCTAGATTACGAATAGCAGTGCGTTATTGTTTCGATGATGATGAGTGATGTTTTCCTCACCTGTCTCATCGGAACGCCGCGGTGTCCCTTCCCTGCACAAGCTCAGTCGGCTTCAGGGGTTAAAATCCACTCATAAGGGGTGATTTGGGGGAAAACTTCGGCGGAATAAAGTACGAAAATCTTTTGATTGGATATAAAATTGTTCTTTACTAAATAAGCTGGAATTTTTTTGATATTGCTCTGTACCTTTGTAGAATAATTATTTGTTCAAATCCACCAGTCGCAGATGTTTAAGGCCGCCACCATATTATGAATTAATGGAGTGGTAATTTAAAAGTTTCACAATTTCAAGTGATATCGTTTAAATATTACTTTACCATAATATGGACCAGCTGTTGGACCGATTAATTATTTTGGCCTTAAATGTTATCTTACAATTACATTTCAGTCGGGTTCTGTTTGGAGCTTTTAACTGTTAAGATATACATGTAAATATAGAAGAAATATAAATATGTTAGGTAGGAGAAAGTATACTTGTTCTATCTTGGAGATTTTTCCATATTTAAAAGTTTAATATGCAGTGTGGTTCACTTAAGATTCTCAAATCTGACAGTAGTTATTCAAGAGTATAATTGTGTAAATTTGAAATAGCGTTTGTCCACAAATTTTGATGTTGGCACTAGGCTGTCTATTTTCGAAAACGGTAGAGAAACAAAATTAAAAAAAAAAAGAAACGAATTTTTTATTTTCGAGTAACTAGTGGACAATATGTAATTATAAAGTAATATTTTTTTTTTAAATAGATTTTAAAGTTATAATTGAGAATTTTAAGGGAGACTGTAAAACGCATACACTGAGCTCATTCCAGTTAACAATGCACCTGTGAATAAGTGGACCATATTCTAAAATAAAATATTAAGATGTCAGTATTGTGACTGTGGTCTTTATTACAAATCTCAGTACTGAGTGTCTAACTAAAAATGCCATTAAAAAACAAAAAAAATAATTTTTAGTAATATATTATTGAAGTGGAATTATTTTAATTGTAATAAATTGTTTTGAAAATAACGGAAAACTTATATTTTGAATATCCAGACTCAATTTCTTGTCCCACATTTGTTTATTTTTAATAAGTGTTAAAAATACCGATTATTTCTGTCTTCGTCTTCTGCTGCCTGATGAGACTCATTTAAAATTTTTGTGACGATTGATCTATGATTTACCTAAGGTATTTTTCATTAATACATATATACACAGTCATTGTATTAAGAATTGATATGAATTATACGGTTATAATTTTGGCTAGACACTCAGTAAATTTTGGAATGCTTCCTGGGGAACATTTATCAGTAATAATGTACAACTGTGATTTTCTGTGAAAAAAAATGTTAGGTTTAATTTAATTTATTGAATGAAACTGCTGAGAGTGACGTGTGTATCGACTATGTATCATGTATTACTGTACCTGTGGGTGTCTTGTATTTAGAAATACTGTGTTGCTGTTACTTGTATATAAATGAGTGAAGTTTTAGAAAAATGTGTACTTAAAAAGAGACTATTTCTATATTTTTCAGTTGTCAATTCAGAAAAAAATCATTTTGTTTTAACAGGGTGTATGTGTGGATATGAAACGTTTTGTATAAAGTTCTACAGTGCTTTTTTTGTAAATGTTTCAAAACTACGATAAAGCAGGTTAGTGGAGATTACAGTATATCTCTAATTATAATTTTTCATTATAAGTTTAGTTCATCAATTTTTTAGGGAATGTTTATATTTTTTCAATGTATTCTCTACATAAATATTTATAAAATTACCAATAAGAATTTTCTATATAAAAAAAATCCAATGTGATTTTTCATGGGTGAAATTTGGGGATTTTTCATAATGGATAGTAAATATTTTTGTTCTGTTTTGGAATTAATTTTGCAAATACACTGTAAATTTCATACAGAACGTACTTCGTATTTTGAGGCACCCTATATAACCAGTGAATGAAAGTTAAGATTATAATCTTAAATTTATTTTAACGAAAAAAATCAAAATAAAAATTATCGTGTTTCATTAAAAGCCAAAGTTCATTGTAAAAACGGCTCTATTTTAAAACGTTTTCTTTTCAATATCAGACTGTAAATGTACTTTCTGACACCTTGGAGACATTATCAAATGTTTAAAAAATCACAAAACAGAATGGAACTTATTTTATTTTTTCTCAAATTGTAAAAATTCTTTTGAGCCAATAAAAATATTATTTTTCATCTTCAGGAAATTAAAGATACAAAATTGATTCATAATTATAAATTCTGTTTGTTCAAACTTTTTATTTTGCCCCTTAAGATAGAGACAGTATAAGGAATAAAAGTTGTACCAACAAACTAGTTTTTTGAGGATGCCTTTTTTTATTATATATTACACCAAATTGATTATTATACGATTTTTTACCGCATTGCAAGTTTATTTATATAAAATTTTGGAGATTTTTTTTACAATATGATCAAAAATATCAATCCGTCTATTTGTTATCATTGTACAGGTCATACAAAAATGGTTCAATTTTATTATACATCGACTTAATTTGAAATTTTAATTTTTGGGATCTAATTTTTGTTTTACTTTAATTTTAATTTTTGTTTTGTGATTTTCGTTTTTATTAGTTCGGTTTATGATTATTTTTTTGTTATTTTCTTCTTTGAAATAATTTCTTTCTGTTTTGACTCGTTTCTAATCACTTTGAAAATAGTATAAGAATTATTTCTATGGAACCAAAAAAACGTTATGCTATAGTTTCTGTACACGCATTTTGACGTATTTAAATTATTCTATGAAATTGTAAATATATTTTTTGTCAATTGGCGAATGTTAACTGTTTTTTATTCTTTTATGTATACACTACTGTCAAATTTGAATTACTTTTTTAATGATTAAAAAATTATGAAGTTAATTTTATGCTACTGTTAATTTGTATGATAAATCATTTTTTAGTTACAAATTTTACTACAATTCATATTGAATTGTTAAATCTTCGTGGAATTCTACATTAGATCCAGTTATTTCTCTTGCTTAATTCAAAGTTCAAATTGGCACAAAATTTTAACAGTAATATTCATTCAAATTTCAAAGAAAGAACTACTTTTTTGTTTCGTAATTATATTATTGATATTATATATTTATCTAAAAAATATTAAGGATCAATGTAGTACTTTTTTTGATACAAATTATACTAAATTAATTGCTGAAGCAGAAATGTACTGATCATAAGTGCAATGTAATGTTTTATTGCATATATCACTTGGAATTATTTATTTTTAATGACTTTTAAATTATTGAGTAACAAATTTGAATGTATTGTATAATAGTGTGAATGAAGTTATTTATTTATCATTGCAATCAAATGTAATTTGTTGGAATATTGTTATTGATTTTTTTCTAATTTCTTTTCCATCGAACTATGCAGGTCTTTGTGGACTTTTGTTATCGATTTTGTATAAAAAATACATTTATATTTTATTATTATAGTAAGTTATTTAGAATTTTGCGTATCTATTTTTTATTATTTCTGACTAATGTTTTTTGTACATTTTGTTAAGTACTGTTATCTGAAAATATATACATTCATTCCTCATAGTTATTCATCAAACGTTAAGATGGTATTAGGAAAAATGATTTCTAATATAATGATCTCTTCAATGTAATATAATCGATTCTATGTGGGCGGGCATATTGACAATTTTTCGAAATACCTATCTTAATAAACTCAAGTCTTTAGTGACTTTTGTCTGTGTATTACATTCTTTGGAAATAAATAACTTATTTAATGATTTTTATTTAAAAAAAAAAAAAATACATCACATACCAAATACCACAAAAAGGATAAAAATAAGGTAAGCAGCGATTAACGCCGCGGTTTAAGGTTAACGTCACATTAAGCAGAAGTTCAGCCGTCGAAAATGAGATGAAGTTCTTTTCGTAGTAAATTCAAATGCCAGACGAGTTAACCAATTATAGGAAAATAAAAATTTGCCTGCAACAGACGTTCTATGCCACACATCGCTTTGACCAAATATTTGCTGTATCTCGTGGATGTCACAAACTACTCGAGTTATTTATAGCAATTGAAAAATTTGGTAAATAAAAATATAGAATTTTAAGGTGAAGGGGGGAGAAAAAGTCCTTTATATCTCACATCTTCCTTGTGAGATATAAAGAACTTTTTCTCCCCCCTTCACCTTAAAATTACTTCAACTCACACATGGCTACCCCCCTTGTCAAAAATATAGAACACTAAAATATACATAAAATGTTCGTTTGGAATTTTGTCCAAAAATTATTTTTCATGAAAAGTCCCTTCACTAGTTAAAATATTTACCTCTAATTTTGGAACACCCTGTATAGCAGTAATACTATTATACCATGTTACAAAAATAATTGTGGGAGATTAGTCAAAACATCTTTTTATGCTCTATTAGTTTATTAATAAATTTTATAAGTTTTAAATAGGTGCTATCTGTCCCTCTAGTTGATTACACATAATGACTTTGTCGCCTGGATCTGTCAATAAATGGACAGTAACTTTCCAGTAAAAATTGTTTATCGGGATATGACTGAAAGCAGATCCATCAAACGTTCCATTTTTGACATAGTGCTCTCCCTGTAAGAAAGTATGTAATATTACAATAAAAAATTGTTTATGATTATGAGTTAATTTTATATAATATGTAAAGAAGAAGAAAATGTTAACCAAACGCATTTAAAACGCTATAAAGAATGTAAAAGAAAAACTAAACAAGTAAAAAAAGGTGTACAATGAAGTTCTCGAACTCATTTTATAGAAAAAATGCTTCATATCTCATTCAGCGGATGGCCTATTGCTGAATATCATTGCAATCACCTTCAAAGTACTGTCCTGCAGTGATGGCGACACCTGGTAAAGAAAATATTTATTGAGGTACCATATCAGTTGAATACAATTATTTGTTTACGGGTTTAAAGTTCCCTCACAGATATAATGCCTTGTTTCAATTTCGTTGCCGTGTCCCTCTTACGCCATTGAACTCAGAGGATAACATATTTTAAAAAATATTGTGCATAGGGCTAAAATACCATTAATAATATGATAAGCACCCACACCGCTCCCAAGAAACAATCGCTAACTTTGATTTTAATGATGTGATTTTATATCGTATGATATTTAGAACTACGTCCACAGCTGCAATGGAGCTACTGCTAGGTCTTCCTCCACTACACCTTCATTGCGTTCGGTCTGCCAAGTTCCTTTAACTCCTTTAACACTTTTTAACTCCAAACGACCCTTTTAGCGTTAGGTTTAGTCCGATTAGTGACAGTTTAACACGCTTAAATGTCATTTAAAAATTTGTCCCGCTCCAGCCCCTGACTGACCGAACTCGCCTCTTGTGGTGGAGAAGGATGCTATGGCGGCGGCATACAGGCTGTTTACTAATGGATTTGGATGGGAACTTTCGAGAAAAGGACACCACACAATGATATTAGAGAAATTAAAACAAAATCCGATAGTAAAGAATGCCATCGGATAGAACGCCCATTATTCACGACTTCAGGAAATCTTTCGATATTCAAATACCAAAAAGGGCCAAAAGCCGGGAAAATATGGAAAAACAAAACGAATCAGTCTGGTATACAGACGGTTCGAAAATGAAAAAGAGCACAGGAGCTGGGATCTACCATGTGAACCCAGGGAGGACCATATTAGTCTGAACCTGGGGTCACTGACAACAGTCTTCCAGAGGCTGAAGTAACAACAATAAATGCCTGCTAAATGACTCCTAAAGATAAGAGAGTCTTTATCATGACATATAGTCAGGCAGCCCTTATAAAGCGCTGAAAAGGGTAGAAGTACAATCTAAATCAATACTTGATTGCCGACAGTTCCTCCAGGCCTTGACAGAACATAACAAGGTCACCCTTGAATGGGTGCCGGGACATGAGGGAGTGTTTGGAAACGAGAAAGCAGACCTCCTAGCAAGGAAGGGAGCGGTAAAAACTCTTATTGGACCAGAACCCACATGTGGTATCTCATACCAACATGGTAAATGGGTGTTAAAGGAACAAATAAATAGAGAACACCATAGGCTCTGGTTGGAACTTCCTGGACTTAGTCCAAAAGATTCATAGAGTGGCCATGAGCAGACAAAATCAACTGCTAAACAGCAGAAGCGAACTCAAAGCCGTAATAAGACTCCTTACGGGACACTGCGGCCTTAGAAGACACCTAAATCTCTTAGGGATATCTGATGACTCTCTATGTAGAATATGTGAAGAGGAAGACGAAACTCCTATTCACATACTATGTTACTGCCGGAACCTTAAATGTGAACGGGAATGGTACTTCGGGGTACAATATCCGGAACCTGAAGAAATCGCGAAAGCGCCTATCAGACATATTCTTGAATTCATCAAGAAAATCAATCTGGTGGGATAGAAACTGTGAGGGGTACAATAATAAGCCTAGAGCTTCAGTACGAGTGGGCTTTGAACCAGATAGATATATCGTATGATTAAATATAGAAAAAATAATACACCAACATAATGGGGTGTTCTTTTAACAAACTAAAAGTAAGGGGTTTCTTGGGGGTGGTTCTCGTTCTCAGGAGGCTGGACTATAGGATAATATATGTATCTAGGTAAAGTAATTGTTAGTTTTACCTACCTTTTTTAATGGACATCCAGTGGTTGGAGGATGGAATATTTTTCGAAATTTTGACCATGGTTTGTTATCAGCTTCCATTAAGGCGCAAAAGTGATTAAGCTTCACTGTATTGTACGATTCACAACTATCCAAAGCATCACTGCTGGTACATCTCTTTAAGTATAAATGCAACTACAAAATATAAAAATGTAAAGGTATTAAATATTCTACGCACAAAAAAGTAGGTCATTGCGTTCAGCTGAACGAATATATTTCATATCCATTCTACCTAGTATGAACACTACACGATATGAAATCCACCAATCACTGTTTATATTTGGTCACTAGGTTGCTAGTAGTTATTTTAAATTAGTGTCAATTCTGTTAAAGTAGTTTCAGTATATTTTTTAGTTATTGAAATTGAAATAGTATAAAGTAATGTTGCTGACTGCTTCTATTTCTCCACTTACTTCTTCCAAACCACGCAACCGATTTTGATACGGTTTTCACTAACAGAAAAAGCCATAAAAAAGGAAAGTTGGTGCATATAATCTGTAAATACTTTTTACAAAATGGCTGAACTATGTCGGTGTTTTGTCCCAATCTGTCAAATGTGCGCGTCTCCGAATAGTAGATAGGAGGACGGCTAGGATTTTCTGGTTAGTTGCAGACATAAGTAGAGTGAAAGAGCATAAAATCTCTCAAAATCTTTTGTGAAAGCTACCGCCACGAACAAACTCCCTCAATCTAAAGTGCAAGGTAACGTGACGACGAATGAATTGTCGCAGGGGTAAAAGCGGCAGCAAACGTTCTTCTGAGGGCACCTGACGCACCTCTGCGTCGGTCGACCCGCCTTCTTTCTCTAGCTTCTCTGGAAACTTTGTGGATCCAAACCCACAGCAAAGGAGGCTGGACAGCAAAGTTCAACCCTAGCACAGGAGATTGTACAGTGACGTTCATCTCCAAAAAACGAAGATGGAACCAGAGAGGCAAGATTATCTCTGGTTCTGAAACAAAGAGGAGGAAGAGCTACGGCAACTGCCCTCACTCCAAACTCAACATAAGCAGCCCAATCAAGTCTTTGGGCAGCGATGCTAGTTTTACCTCCACAAGAGTCTCGGAACAAGACGCAACAAAGGATAAGAAAAGGCCGCGATCAGTTATAACTCTGAGGAGACACGCGAGACAACCGCCTCCCCCTTTCGAAGGAAATGATGGTCGAATAATAACCACAAACGCTATCCAAACTTTAATGCGGGAAGCAATTATACAATGTAACTTGCAGCAAAAAAAATTGTGGCTACCGCTACCGCGCAACATTATGCCGCCACCTTGATGAGCCGCAAGATACAATAGCATCCAGGAACCCTGGATAATAAAAACCAGAATTAAAAGACTAAAAAAGCGAAATGGTTCAATTTTCAGCT
The DNA here is from genome assembly GCA_927349885.1 of Psylliodes chrysocephalus. Lineage (NCBI taxonomy): Eukaryota > Metazoa > Arthropoda > Insecta > Coleoptera > Chrysomelidae > Psylliodes > Psylliodes chrysocephalus. The sequence goes on along the minus strand of OV651826.1, from coordinate 25,326,385 downwards.
TTCCCAGCAACCCACAACCTAGGCAATACAAAGGTCACTCAATGGGACAGTTGTGGATACTGAAACCCAACAATTAACAGCTATCCGCAAACTAGAATAAATTCAAACAACAGCATGACAGCATGTTTCAACATAACATGAAAATCACCAACCAGAGCCATGGAAGTGATTCTTAGTCTCACTCCCCTTGATATTTACATTTACGGTGCCGATTAACTGTGTTTATTGGGTAATTTTATTGGTAATTTAATGCGTAGTATAAATTTGTAATTTTGGTCGATAGCGATTCAAGTTTGTATTTCTGAACGTTATAGGTAGGAATTTTACAGTTATTCAAGTTCATATTTGATTCAATTATGTTTTGTTATATTATGCATTGAATTATTAATAAAATCAGCAGCTTACAAATCAAGTGTCACATTTTACAATACGTATATAACGTTTTCGTCTATCCCGTATATTATCACATTATTATTCCAAAACATACTGCGAAACTTCAAACTCTTACATTTCTGAAGATCAATTTTTGTGAATTCCTAACTAAAAACATCTAATTTTTGGGTCAAAAAGAAAATTTAAACAAGAAATTTTAGATTAAATTAAACCGATAGTGATGTTTGTGTATATCAGTGTTGTCTTACATATCTGACAAATTCAGAAACTAGTTCACTGGTTAAAGGGTCAAGAAAACTTTAACTTGACAAGTTTATTAAGAAATCTCATGTTGGCTGGTAGTTCAGTATTGGAATTCTTAAAGATTGATCTAAAATAAGGACATTCTTATTTGAAATATCCGGAGGTAAGGAGCTATCTAACAATCTATTACATGTGAATTTACAAATTACGTAGGTATATTAAATTACACCAATAAGAAAGGTGTGCTTATTTAGGCATTCGACACATATAGTATTTTATTTTTAATAGGCCTTCTGCTTTCTCGATCTCATTTGGAAAATATATAAGTTATAAGAGTAATTTTAAAAAACCGATTCCAAAAATGAAAAGTTTGATTTTCTCATGGATTCCATCATCAGATCTTGACCAAACTTATATGGGACTACCTTTAAAAAAAATCAGAGGAATAGGACGACGTGGTAAAGAATTATCGCTGAACATACCTAATACTTTTTTTGAAGTCTGTTAAAAAGTACTTATACTTACACTTATTTTATAAAACTCATTTACCTTTAAATCTTCAAAGTCGAGATCCCTTATAATATGTATTTTCATCGATACAAAAAACGTTCGATTGACATTATTTAAATGGACATCACTGTAATAAACAGGAGCATTTGGATATTCTGGACACCTTCCTCTGAACACCTTAAATCTCACTGTTTTTGGTCTCTGAAATACAGTGTCGGCTACTGAACGTTTTCTAATACGTTTTGCAGAGGTGCATGTAACTACAGAGAGTTAGCGTTAGGTCGAGCAGGAAACGAATTTATTTGGCCCTGCCAACGTTGCAATGTTGTCGGGCCGTATAAACTGGCAATGCTAATATTATTCCTTCCTTGTTCCCTCTAATGCTAAATCTCTGTAGGTTCACACGCACTTGTTCAAACCGTATTGGAAAGCATTCGATAGCCGATATTGTATACAATAAAATAATACAAATAAAACTGAAAAAATTAGAGTTAGATATAACTAGATACAACTGAGCAAACAAATTTTAAAACATTAATTTCTCTTATATTTTTTGATTGAATTTAAACTATTTGCTCTCATTTAAGTAACCCCTGATGAGGATTTAAATACCATTTTATTCAACCTCTGGCCAGGCCCGTATTATGGTTAAAAGTTTATTATTTAACTACTTTTTGACTTATATTAAAGCTAAATCGTTACTTGAAAGTTATAAGGTTATTATTATTAATGATACATTTATACATTACACTTTCCCATTGTTATTATTCGATATACAAAAAATGTTGTAAATAAAAAATGTATGGCTTTAGTTAAAATTGTAGTGTGAATCTAATATTTGGATATAAATTGCCTCTTTTGGTATTTGAAATAGAATACAAAATTACTTTTTAGAAAATTATATTTCAACTTCAGATTGACAACTTACAACCTTGATCAAATTAAATTAAAATAAAAAATAATATACTGAATGTTAAAATGTCATTGACTTTTTTCAACACTCCCTCCTTTAACATTCAGCATACTAGCTAAAAAATGAAATTTATTCTTCGGTAGCGACTTCGTAAATAGATCTGCTAGTTGCAGATCAGTGTTTATGTATTCCACATTTATATACTTCCCAAGTGCATCTTTGATGAAGTGATATTTAACATCAATATGTTTTGTTCGTTTTTGAGCGGTTTCATCATTAACCATTCTGATTGCACTTTGATTATCAATTTTTAATTTTATAGGACCTTCTAGTAACCTAAGTTCTTTAGCTAAATTGGACATTACAATTACTTCTTTGATAGCCTCGGAAGACGCAACGTACTCAGCTTCTGCAGTTGATAGTGCTGTTACTGATTGTCTTCGCGAGAACCAATCAATAGCAGTTTTACCGAAGGTTAAGACGAATCCAGAAGTAGATTTTCTAGTTTTGGTATCCCCAGCAAAATCTGAGTCACTATAGGCTGTGAAGAGATCTCCCTCCAAATTTGTGTCGAATTTTAATGTAAAATTCCTTGAACCTTGTAAATAGCGTAAGATTCTCTTGACTCCCTCCCAGTGAATACTTTTAGGATTTTCCATGAACCTGCTCAATTGATTGGTAGCAAAAGATATATCTGGCCTGGTGACTGATGCTAAAAATAGTAGATTTCCTATGGCCTCCCTGTATGGTACTTTAATGCTTTTGCTTGGTTCATTTAGATCTTGTGTAGGTCCTGGTGTGGATACAGGATTGCAATTTTCCATGTTAAATTTTGTTAAAATCTTTTGAATATAATTCTGTTGGCTGATTGAAATAGATCCATTTAGTTCTCTTTTAATCTCCATGCCCAAGAATCTTTCTAGCGGTTCCTTTTTAATTTCAATCTTCTTTTCTAAGTAGTTTAATAACTCTTCAATGTCTGTAACATTTCTTGAGGCAATAATACCATCATCTACATATATTACTAAAACTAGTTTGTCAGGTCCATGTTTTACAAATACGCATGGATCTGATAGTGTCTGATCTAGGTTAAAATCATTTAAAATATTTACAAATTTTTGATTCCAACAGCGGGGAGCCTGTTTTAGTCCATATAGACTACGTTTAAGTAGACATACTTTTTCAGAGTTGTCTTCAAAACCAACTGGTTGTTGCATATATATTTCCTCTTCTAAGTCTCCATTTAGGAAGGCCGTTTTCACATCGAACTGAGCTAAATTTAGATTCTCATGTGCAGCCATTCCTAGTACCATTCTTATAGATTTGTATTGGGCTACTGGACTGAAAGTGTCTGTGTAATCTCGGCCATATTTTTGTGAATATCCCTTCGCTACTAACCGTGCCTTATAGATACCACCACTTTTCTTCCTGAAGACCCACTTGTTGGTTATGATATTTCGACCAGGAGGTAAATCCACCAAGGTCCAGGTTTGGTTTTTGTGCAAAGCATTTAATTCTTCTTCCATGGCCTTTCTCCAGTTTTTATCTTGAATTGCTTCGTTGTAATCTAAATTTTCTTCTTCTGCCAAATAGCAAACATAATCATTTAGTTTTCTAGGTTTATTAATATATCTTCGGTCTCGTAGTTCTCTAGACTCAGAAGAAGTTTCTTCTGAAATATCTTCCTCGTCAAAAATTTCGTTTGGTTCAATTTTTTCATTTTCTTGCAAATTGTTGGTTGCTTCTCCCTCCTTTTCTTCAAATATGGTATTAGTTGAACTGGTAACTGCTGGTATGACTTCTTTCTTAAAAATAACATCTCGAAAAATATCTACTGAATGTTTTTCTGGTAAGTAAATTCTATAACCTTTTATTACATCTGAGTAACCAACAAATATTCCTTTTATGCTCTTTGCATCAAGTTTTTGACGTTTTTCTTTTGGTATGTGAACGTATACATCACTACCAAACACCTGAAAATGGTCAATTGTTGGTTTCTTTCCATAATAAAGTTCAAAAGGTGTAATTCCATCTACCGAACTTGTGCCTGTACGATTTATGACATAAGCAGCTGTGTTTATGGCTTCAGCCCAGAACATTTTTTCTATTTTCCTATCAGAAAGTAATGATCTAGCTGCCTCAACTAATGTTCTCATCTCACGTTCAGCTGATCCATTTTGTTCAGGTGTATAAACCACAGTTAGTTCATGTTTTATACCATATTTTGCCAGCAAATTATTTAAAGCTTTATTATTAATTTCTCTTCCATTGTCTGACCGCATTTTAAGGATTCTCTTCCCAGTTTCATTCTTGAAACGTGGTATATAATCTTTAATACATCCGAATACTTCATCTTTTGTTTTAATAAAATATATTTTACGCAGGTGGGAAAAATCATCTTTTAGGAGCAAAAAGTAACGAGATCCTGCAATGGATGGTTCTTCCATGGGTCCGCAAACGTCCATATGTATTAGCTCACCAATTTTGGAACTCTTTGATGATGATGATGAAGTAAACGGTTGTCTATGCTGCTTGCCCATGATGCAGGCTTCACACTGAAGATTGACTTTATTTTCAAAGAATATGCCAAAATTTTTTTAAAATGTATGTACAGTGTTGAATATTTTGATGTGCTAATTTTTGGTGCCATTTCATCAGCGAGTTGTCTTTAACTTTAACAAAATTAGCAATTGGCTCTTCTTCTTTAATTACAAATAGTAATTTAAACAAATTATATTCTCGCCTTCCGGTGACAAATAGCTTTCTATCTTTTCTTATTTCACATTTGGTTTTTTCAGTTTTTATTGTATACCCTTTATCAACAACGGCAGCTGCAGAGAACAGGTTGTACTTAATTTCAGGAATAAATAGAACATTTGATAAATGACAATTTATGACGTCGTTATTTGACTGAATGATTATTGGTATAGTACCTTCACCAATTGCTTGTATTGCAGTTCCGTCACCAATTTTGACTTTTTTCGGTGTGTCAAATTTTATGAAATTTTTGAACCATTCGAAATGTGATGTCATATGATGTGAGGCACCACTATCTAAATACCATTCTGTTGAATGCGTTTCTTCATTTTCATTGATCATCAACGCATGTGAAAAATGGCCATCGGCAAAGGTATTGTTTGATTTATTTTTATTTAAACGAAACCAACATTCGTTTTTCCAATGCCCTTTTTTCTTGCAGTAGTGACACCAACTTCCTGATTTTCTGTAATTTTTATTTTCTTCATTTCTGGAACTACTATCGTTTTTCATTTTATTTTCTTTATTATATCCTTTCCAATTATTTTGTTTTGCTGCCAACGCCACATCTACATTTTCTTGAGAGCTACTTCGAGTTTTTATTCTTTCTTCCTCGATTAATAAACGTGTAGTCAAGCAATTTAGCGTTTTTTCATTTGCACTATCCCAAGCAGAATAAAAATATTTGAATTCTTCAGGTAATGTCATTAATATTTTGTTTATTAACATATTTTCTGTGATTTCCTCACCACAGGATCTTAGCTCGTGACTTAAGTTTTCTAATTTAGCTATATGCTGAGCTACCCCATTACCTTCATATATATATGCAAAGAATTGCTGTTGAAGCATATGCAGATTTGCTTGAGTTGTTCTTCCAAATAAGGCTTGAATTCTTATCCACATTTCATTTGAAGAACGACAAGCTACCAAATGGGTAATAATTTTTTCATGGACTGATAAGATAATAGCCTTTTGAGCTTTGAGGTCATCCTTCTCCCAAGTCTTCTTGCTAACTTCCGTTTCGCCTCTTGGTCTGGTATTTTCGACGATATCGTAGATACCTTCAGACTTCAACAGAATTGTTAATTGGAACTTCCACGATTGATAATTAGATCCACTTCCTTCCAGTTTGATCTTATTTCCACAATCCCAACTCAAACTGTTACTTAAATTAGCCATATCTGGGCCCATAACCTGTAGTGTGAATCTAATATTTGGATATAAATTGCCTCTTTTGGTATTTGAAATAGAATACAAAATTACTTTTTAGAAAATTATATTTCAACTTCAGATTGACAACTTACAACCTTGATCAAATTAAATTAAAATAAAAAATAATATACTGAATGTTAAAATGTCATTGACTTTTTTCAACAAAAATTCTATTAAAAACCCAGTGGCGTGCAGGTATTTTTATGAATAGAACATTAGTATTGGTAAATATTTGCACTTTTTCTTCCTTACGGCAAACTATTTTGATTATTTTATTAAAGGAATGTCACTTTTGTCATTTTTATAACTTTAATAATATTAACTTCTCGATATTTACAGAAATATGGCTTAAATAACTAAGATATTCGACGTTTAATTATCTGAAAACGGTATAAGATATTGATAACGTAGGTACTTAATTATGGTATATTTTGGAAATAAATAAAAAAAATCCAAAAATTTTATAATTCCATACAAAAAATTATAATTTTTTGTTGTGTCCAGTGAAATCTGCACACTACTATACGTTTGATCGCATTTTAACCAAATTCAGTCATAACCTCACAACTTTTATTTAATAGGTACATTTTATTTTATATGCGATAATAACGATATACAGGGTGGGTATAATTTATAGCGAATAACCCTGTACCTTTCCAGTTCCCCCATTTAATACGCAGTTTCTACTGGATTGTACTCAACTGAACTGAGTAATCATATTGTTCCTGAAGGCCGAAAACAAAATATATCAGCGCTGGATTTGAAAATAAATCTTCCGAGAAGATATGGGCATGAGTTCAAAATCACCCCCATGCGCCTATTTGTGTGAGCCGGACTGGACTACTAACGGTTAATTTCCATAGAAAAATTTGTAAAATACAAAATTTAGTCCATTGACCTTCTGTTAATTGCTACTATTGTGCTTTAGTTGACAGTCGATGAATTTTGCCGATGCCCCTTTTATGATCTATATCCAGCATTTCAGATATTTGATTATAACCCACTGATATGTTTTTATGACTGTCTTTGTGACATCACAAAAGAGTACTGGTCCATGTCTACAGAACTAATAATACTCCTACTAGGGCGTAGCCTCTTCATTGCACTAATACCTCATGTAAACTAGCACCCAGTCTAATTTGATTACCCAACTCTATTTCCAAATAGTACAATATACAAGTTTAGGGTATAACTAAATTAATAAGTTAAATGCTAGTCTCCAATACATGAAATCAATATCTTCCAGCGACCTCAGTTACTCCGAATAATGTTGGAATTATTACGAACTGATGGCTTCTCAAAAACATATTTTGATATTATTAAAACACTGTTAGTTTCTGAAAAAGTGGCACGTCTCTATTTGCTTGCTCTTTATGGGTGCAGAGCAGGAGGAGGTGGTGAACAAGTTGTACTATGTCCCGGCGATAAGAGTGGTCATGTGACCCGCAAAGAAAATGTCTTTGTGGGTAATTTCTGTCTCTTTTTTTGCTATTTCCGGTGTAGGGATTCCGGTCACGTGGCCGAATATTACTTCTTTTCAACGAAATCGGGATGTAGATGAAAGGCGATTTTTCTGAACCTACCCAAGTAGCATTTTTCGGGAGCGGAACGTGGCTACCACGACTTTAGAAACTTTAAAGTGCATTGCCAAAGTTTCTGCCACGTAATAGACACGGTTCTACCACGTGGCGGTAACCAAAATGGCGAACACTTTCTTAGTGGCAACCACGTTCCAGCCACGTTTCCGGAACTTATATAGTCACGTGGCGAAAACATGACGATAACGTGGCGAAAACGTGGCGGCACAGTGGCCGACACTAAACGCTGAACTTTGCTTACTGCCCTTGTCTTTTGATTGATATTTGTAGCTCGGTCTCCATCCTGCAAATTATTTCTCCCATTATCCTTGCTTATTCTCTAACTTGACATAACTAGTAAACTAATAAGTAGGTACAAACTGAATAATAATAAGGTGTTATAAAAATATTGATTCAGGAATTCTGATAGGCAAAAAGTTGGAACGATTGGAAATTTACTGTCAACTATAGGTGTTGTAGCTCGAAATATGGGCTCGCGCCATTGGAATACTCTATATTTGATTAAAAAGCTAAAATCTGTAATTTTTTTATGTTCGAAATTATTTATTTAGATGCAGTATTTTTTATCAATCTTGGTTAATTAAAATCATTAAATATATTTGAAATTTATTACATTGAAGCTATACGGATGAAAAAGAAATTTTTTTAATTAGCATCTTTTTATTTTCTCATAATGGCGATCTTAAAAATGGTTACAAATATGTCTGCTACAGGAAAAAAAACTTTAAAGTTGCAGAAACTAAAAATATACCACTTTGTAGTTACTTTCATCAAATAAGTGGCAGCTGGAACTAATCCAAAATATTTTTCACCACTTTCAAGTGGCGGTTACGTGGCAGCTACCTAGTATTTGCCACCATAAAGTTAATTATTTACATTGTTGCCAGATCAGCCATTTCTCCACTTATTTGGTGAAATACACGTGGCTACTACTGAGAAAATATAAAATGAAGTTATTCTCTCTATATAGGGGTACATTTAGTGATTATAACGTAATAGTCACTTAATCGAGGTGATATAAGTCACTATAATGCTACTTGGGAGGTATTTTGTTGTAAAGGGGTTTAATATAAGTATAAATCGGGTTTTCATGAAAAAAATATGAAAATAGTCTAATTTATAACAAATGGTTTAAAATTACTGATAAAAAAATGCCCACAAGGGCAATACTCTTAGTTATAGAAATATTTTGAGAGTAATTAAATAACTTTTCGACTTTTGATTACGATTTCAGAAAAAAGGCAACTACCAACCCTTTCGTCGACACGAAAAAAGAGCCTGCAATATTATCTTAAATTCACAAAAACCGTGTTTAAGCTATATTCGAAATTTCGTTGAAAAAAAATAGGTAATAATCATGTCACTAGGCCGGAATAACTACACTGAATATAGCAAAACCAATAACAGAAATTGCCCTCAAAGTTATTTTGTATTGCTCCCAACGTCTTAAAGCATATATTTCATTGTGAACAAAAATATCAAAAATTCATCGATGCGTAACTTTAAGTGGAATTTCATGAGTCTCATGACCGCTTCCACCGCCGGGACATAGTACAACTTGAAAGAGGAGACAAAAAAGCGACGTGCCACTGTTGCAGTCAGCTGAGGAACTATATACATATTCTCAACACTTTCCAGTCTCTCATCTAGTCTTTAGTTTCTATTGCCTTCACCTAATTGGTGACTTATCGTTGTTTTATAGGTAATTAATGCAATGGCTTCTTTTTGACCAATAGGCCTATTCTTATGTTCCTTATAAACCGTTTGAAAGAAGTCGTTCCTTGATAATATTTACCTGCATAAAATTCTTTCAAACGTTTAATTTTGTTGTTGTTTACTGAGTTAGTTGCATGTGAAGGTAATAAATCCAATTAAAATCTAATTTAAAATCAAAATAGATTTCACAATTTATGCGGGATTCACATCCCTCTGGACCACCCATCAACACGCGTTTGAACAGATAACGCTATGTAGCAGTAACTCATTTTTTGGATTTAACAGATTTTGCAACTGATTTACTCACTTTATAACAACAAAAGAGAAAATCCAATTTTGGGGGATAAATAAAAGTAAAAAACAAACATATTTACAAATAAATCCAGTTGTCCAGTAACGCAGAAAAATAAAAAGCACAACACAATACCGAACTTAATCATTGTGACAAATGAAGTACCTATCTATTATTATTATTGTTATAATAAATAGCGTATCCGGTTTTTAATCCAAAAATTATTTGATATAAAAGTAATTATTTTCTCATTTATATCTGTTTCATATGATAATTTTTTTTTGCATAAAGTTATAGAGAAACGTGATTATTACTGTTGAAATATAAGATAAATAGATAAGGCAGAACGTTACAGCTTAACTCCACTGTACTTATGCCTCATTATAACTATTGTGCATTTTCCAGTATTGTTATATTGTCAAAACTTCAACGAATTTCCGTTTTATCCATTTATAAGAATACATTAAATTTCTGTTTTGTAATCCCGAGATTTCATTTTATGAAAATTTAAGTATTCATGTTTTTCCTCTTTTGATGCTTAGCGCTCACGATAATTTAGGGAATATCCTTTGTCGTAAAATTACGTCTTGAGGAAGATAAAACTCTGACTATACGTTGTTTTCTAACAAACGATCTTCCGCATTTTATAAATTGATGAATAATGAATGAACAGGTATTTTTATTTCTTTGAAACCTTCTTTGATATAGAACGTTTAATATTAGTTGTCTATTCACACGTTGTATTAACATTTACAGTTTATACAGGGCGATTCATAACTATTGGGACATAGGCTAAGGGCAGGTTATTTGGAACAAAATATGGCGATAGGACTAAATATACCTTTATAAAATATTGCTGTGGAATAAGATAAAGGGCTTTGAATTTTTCTTTTTTCGTTTTTTTTTTTATGTCACTATATATTTATGAATTGTTATCAAAATCGGCACAAAGGCATATTTTTGGACAAGGAATATTATTTTATGTGTTATTTCACATTTTGTTATAAGGGGCGCCATGACAATGATTTCTACAATAAGGGTGAAATTAGCGTCTCTTACTTATTTCATAAAACTTCATCTTGAAAAAAAGTTTTGATATAAAATAAATCCCCCTATAATGTAACAGGAATATTGAAAAAATACCCGTGGTTAGTCCTTTGCGAATGCACTAAAATTTCAAGTTTCTAGCTTTACTGAAATTATTATTATTTTAGTCACCACCTTTTAAGGGTGATATCTCGGAAAGGGGTGGGCTGAGGAAATTTTGTTACAGGAAAGATCCATCTTAATTTCATACGAGCAATCACCTCCTGAATTTTGTAGCATGAATTTAGAAACACCCTGTATATTTGAGCTGAAATTTCTCTTTAAAGGTAACATTACCAAAGGAGTTTAATTATATATGCTTTACTGTTAAGGAAAAACATATCATTCTTCAAACCTATTGTTACAAGTTATGTCCATTGTCTACTTTCTAGTCTTTTTCCATAAAAATTAAAATTAACTGAGTTTTTCATATAGACATATTACACGATCTATTAGTTTAGAATTTAGATATATAACAAAATGCTAGAGTAAGTTTAAACTCATCATCTACACGGAAATTGATACTCTCCTAATCTTCTTTCAATATTGTAGTTAAATGTTCCGTTCCAAAATTGTTAGCGCGTATATTTAACTTTTTATCAACAAACTCCTCGAAATAATGTTCAGTTAAGTGGTTCTCCATTACACAGTGTAGCTCAAAATGCACATTTATTAACGATTCTTATTTTTTTTTAATATGTATGATATCGCATCAAAAAGTGAATCCTGATATAAATTTTCAAACATTATTTTTCATTTTCAAGGATTTATATGTCTTACAAACGAAATTACTCAAAATTTAATTAAAAATATTTGTTAATAACAAAGTTATAGATAGGGTCCGATTACAATTAGAAGAACACCGCTACATCATAACCATTACTTCGAATTTCGAATACATATTATCTATAACTATCAATAATTAAAAAATAAGTAAGTTGTTAGGTACAAAACAATATTTTCTATATTCCTATAATATTAACACTCCACTAAACCCCCAGTAGGCGGCGATAACCAATTAATTAGTTTGCCAAATGATGACGTAGCTGTGTTCTTCTAATTGTAATCGGACCCTAACAATATTGATTTTAGAAACGCACTATTTCCGTATATTTTTCCGCAGATTTTAGACAAATTCCGAAAACTGGCAACATCTATAATTCAAAGTCGAATTCTAGCTAAGTTTATTGGTGGCAATTAGAAGTCTATAGCGCGTTTTTTTCTGGAGATATAGGCCCTTAAAATATGGTACAAAGTTGTTTAATTTTATTTATTTACAATAATAAATGATAGACCTAAGAACAAAAAATATTTTTTTTACACCCTCATGGATAATAGCTTATCTACGCACAGACTATAAAACGTTCATCCGAACGAATATATTTCATATCCATTGTAGGTAGTGAGAACACTGCAAAAAAAATGAAATCCACTCACAGTTCATATTTTGATCACCCAACTACTATTATTTTTAAAATTTTAAATAACTGACAATTCTGTCAAACTAATTGTCGGTAGGTATATTTTTTAGTTATTCAGATTAAATATACATTAAAATTAAATAAAAACATTTCTGTTTTTATTTTGACCACATTTTGAAATACATTTTAAATTTTAATCAAACTATATGAAACTAATTTAATTACGAGTATTAAAAATAAAATCCTAAATGCGGCGGTGGAGGTAAGGACACGGCATCTGTCTTTCACGCGAGAGGCCCGGCTTCAAATCTGGACTGGGACTAATTAAATTAAATCTTTTTTATGTTTATTTTATTGTATAAATTAGTAAAACTCATAAATTTTAAATTTGTAGATTTTCGTTAGTGTGTCGTAGAAAAAATATACTATACAACTCGAGTGGATTGTCTTCCACTCTTGTTGCACAAACTACTACAGCATTACTCAATAATTGCTGGACAGGTATTTATTTGAAATTTTTGTTGCCTCCATTTAATTCGATACTTTTGTCATACCTCGTTTTAATATTATTGATAATATTTCTTAATTGTTATGGTATAATTTCTCTACAATCTCCTCGTATTCTTTCACATAGTTCCTGCTTATTTGTAAATCCCAACAAAAATTGGGTGGGGTCAAATCGGGAGGACCTGGCTGACCATTCTAATAATTCACTTCCTCAGCCTTTCCAGAGCTGAATAAAATTATCATTCAACTGTTTATTTAACTATCTTGATGTGGATTTCGTAATTTCTGTAACTTTCTATCTTTTTTGCGTAGTTACTAAGGCCATTAGATCCAAATTCTTGTGATTTATATTTTACTTTTTCTAATTTTTGAGTTTTTTTTTGTTGAAAAAGTAATTTGTTTATTTTAACTACTTCTATACACCCTGTATATTTTTAAAAGTATTCCCCTTTGCGTTCGGTCAGCAGAATTAGAAATTAGTTTTGTTATTTAAACGACTAATTTTATCAGAGACAAAAATCAGTTCGTCACAGTCATTAATTTAGTTCTTCCTTTATAAAAGATAAAGGACGCACTTTATAACAAATGAAACTACTAATACATTATTTTCAATTAACTGGTATGCAAAAACAGATAAAAGAGAATGACTTAGAGTTTCATATTTTTAGAGTAGAATGCAGAAATTCCTATTATTACGATTCAAAGAAGTCAAACAGCAAAGCCGTCAAGCAGTGAAGCCGAGAGAAAAATGAAAGACAAAATGCAAACAAATTTTTAGACAATACTATAAGGTGCATAATACCCGGTGCCCAGTGTTTAAGTTTCATAATATTCATTCCTCAATTTAAATAAAGCATTCCCAGGCCGGGCCTGTTTTACGAAAACACTCGCATTCCACCTTAGCAACAAAATACATTTAAAGGACACACATTTTCAGTCTTTTAAGTAGTAGCTGTCCTCTTGCTTCAACGCAATAGAATCAAAATGTATTTTTTATAAACGGTAGAAAGATCACGTACATACATGCATATGTTACTACAGGGAGCTTCAAAATACCGAACAAAAAATGAATGAATTTAAAAAATGACAATTTTTATATTTTGCCCGATATTTTGAATCTTCCTGTAGATATCAATGAGCACAAAACTGCGAATTTTTTGTCTAATTTAACCAACTGTCTATGTGTTACCGTTTAAGAATACTGTTACAGTGAAATAGTATTTAGAAAATCAATAAAAACAGCATATAAATAAAAATATTTTATTTAAAAAGTAATTAATAAAATAAGGGTTAGTGAATCATTGGACCATTTTGTCTGTACTCCTAAACTTATATCATTATTCTCACTGTCCTCATCTTCACAGCTGCCTTCTTCGGTCCAGGGTGGCGGTGGTGTAAATGCTCTTTCTCGATTTGAGCATCTTCATATTTTTTAACATGGTTACATATATTAAATTATTCCTCTGTTGACACTTCATTAAACTTAATTCTTTTTAATTTGTCCATGCCTTTTTATGACAAATGTAGCATTCCGAGATACCACCCAATTTTTAATCAATATTTTCCCTATTGGATTTAATTTTGGATGATAAGATTATGTTTAATGGTTAATTGTTCGCCAGGGCTTAAATTAGACTTTTTAGCACAGAGACGTTTTCCTTTTGGGCTGGAAAAAGATCTAACTTCTACTCCCCAGACAGCACACCAAATCCTTTGGATATCTACTGAACATCCCAATATCCACTGAATGTCCAGTCCATGGTGGATATCTATTTTATATCTATAAAATGTAATTTATAGACATGCAAATGTCCATAAATAATAGTAATTATATAGCAAATTATTAAAAAATTACGCCATTGTGCTCGCCATTGTGACTAATAGTACCGTTCAGATATTTAAAATTAATTTTTTTAAGGTGTATTCAATATCCCATGAACATCCACATAATATATCAAAGTCTTAGCGCGGACGCAAACCATCGTGGATAACTACTAGATGTAATTTTTGATTTTGCTTCCTAAGTATAGATGGCGATACCACTTTCGTATCTACTCATGCTCAACCCGCCATAATTGAGTTGATCGAACATTTTTTCGCATTAAGACTCTATTAGAGATTGGAGTCGAGAATTTCCATTTATTGCTGAAGAGTCCTAATAAGGATGACTTTTTCCTTAGTGGGCAAACTCAAAGACAGATTGTAGTGATGGGATAATCGGATGATTTTAATAATCGGAAAGTCGATACTCGAATATTTCAATAATCGGATGATATTCCGGATGATCGCTCAAATGTGCCCGACGGTTTCAAGACGGTCGACAGTCGAAACATGAATCATCGAGATATGAGTACTATTGTTATGGATGCGTAATCGGCACTGTTCATGATTTCGATCTGAGAAAGATTGATGAAATGATTTGTTTATCTGGTCATCAGTATTTTTTATTTTTGTAATATGAAATAATTTTTCAGTTAATTAATTTTATTTTGCACTAATGATTTATTGTGATTATTACTTTTGAATTTAAGGTTATTTTTTAAAATACTTTTTATTTTTACCAATGATTTATTGTGATTTCTAGTTAGATATTATTAGTTTTAAATTTAAGGTTTTTTGTTTTTATAAATTAATAATTATAGTAGTTTCACAATCTTTAAAATAATTTAGTATATTTCCTTAATTCTAGTGAGAATATAAACATAATATAATACCTAAACTACAAAAGCAAAAGAGAATACACACTTTTATCAGACACCACAAAAGAAGACCCATGATCCAATCAAACCAAATACGTCGCTGCAAATAGTGCAAATACCGAAATTCAAATAAGATTATTATTCGGACGATCGCTTTCGATTCGATATCGACGACGCAAGACGCAACCATCCAGCACATCCACAGGGGGGCTATTTTCAAACTCGAGAGAATTCATTTCTCTCAAGAGAAATGTCATACGTCAACGTAAAACCGTATTTTTAGGGCTCTTAGGGCCAGTGTGAACTCACTGACTGCTTCTCTCGGTTTATTTAGAGATAATTAAAATCTTCCTAAGAATTTTAATCCTCGATGCCTTTAAAAACAACATTTCCACATTGACGTATGACATTTCTGATGAGAATCTTGAGAGAAATGAGTACTCACACAGTTTGAAAATAGGTCCCCAGTCGACACGAAACAACTCGAGTAGTACGAATAGGAACTATTCCATACCTTAACCGATTATCATCCGAATTCTCTCTTAGTATTCGGAATATTCCGAATATTCTAATAATCGGATGATCGATTATTTTTAATTCGGATGATCCCAACACTAACAGATTGTTGGAAATATTTTTTATCTCTATTTTCTTTCGACGTTATCATTCATTTGGTTACTTATGAATGTCTACTAAAGATACCTATAAAATATTTTGCTGAATACCGGAATTCTATATCCTGGGATATAGACGGACATTTGGTTGGATATCCATATTTGGATATTGGATATCCACAAAATATATTCTGTGGATATCTCTGGGATTTCTTGTATTGTCTGGAAGATACTAATTAGATATTTTGCTGAATATCCATAGGATATCTTCTATATTCTGGATATAGACGGACATTTGGATATCCATATTAGATCCACGGAATATTTCTGATATCCTGTGGATATATTGGATATCCACAAAAGATATTCTGTGGATATCTTTGGGATTTGGTGTGTTGTCTGGGTCTGTTTTGCATTCTTTTCTTATTTTCACTAAGATAGGTACTTATTTTTACTTACACCGGATGGGCACATATTATAGGTATCTTGTTGAGTTCTCTCACTCTGTATTGTATAATTTTGTATTTAATTGCTTTTCAATCTTGTAAACAAATTCGCTATAACCCATATTTCCCCTGCGGCATAATGTGAAATTCGTAATTTGAAAATTGGGAATTATTATTCAAACTGCTTTTATATTCATTGCGTACATAACGCTAAAAATAAAAACGCCACTGCATCGAACAATATCAAAACATAAAATGATTACTCGTTCGCTTCGCAATGAACTAACATACCGCAAAATACGCGACAGGTAGGTATTCGCTATCAATCGCTATCCCCAATACACTCATTCTCTGCTTTAAATTTCCGTTTAATGTGGGCAAAAATGTTTTTATGGCTTCCTAATCTGCCATTTCCCCCAAATAGCCTCTATCCCCGTTGTAAACCCCATTTGTGAATCAATTTGAGATAGCTGCAAAGTCTGAAAGCTCTATCAATAATGTTCGTGTAGCAAAATGACAGGGTAACAGAAAATCTAAATCAAATAAAAAAGCGAAATATTCAATCTCACTGACTAATCGGCCCAATTCGTTTTGGTTCGGAGACATAATGGCATTCCCCAAATAGACGTGCAGACACATCCATGGACAGCGAATGCAGGGCTGCGCACCCCTCTTACAAATTAATTCGCGTTTTATAACTACCGATATATCTTATTCTTATATAAAACTTGTCGAAGAATAATTAATAATATGGTATAGAGCGAGAGGCAACGACCACATTTTCATGGTCAATAGTATTAAAGAAAATTTGTGGTAGATACATGGAATAATTTACAAAAAATGTTACTAAAGTAAGCCATGAAAAAAATCACGTATATCGGAGCGTACCATTTTTCTATTTTAAATGACAGTTCGGATTTAATCTAGAGGCATTAGTAGTTATCACGGACGCTACTCGTACTTTTGCCTACTTTAAAAGCTCACACGTTCTAACATCTGATGTCTGATATAGGTACTCGTAAAGAATAATCCACAAAAAATGTTTATAAAGTAGGTCATGATCTAGCAAGACATATGATTCATTTCCGTAATAACTGACACTTAAAAATAAGAACTGACCAACATACGTCCAAGGCCTACTTTAGAAAAAAAATTGTGATCACTCCTTACTAAGTAAAAGTAGAATTTATTTCGTAAAAACTTACATCGTCGTAAATATGGTGCAATTTAGCTAAAATATGAGTAGCCCAATCGGATTAGGTGAAGAACAGGCTTGAGATTCTGAAAAATTCGAAGCAGCAATTTTCCTTCGGAATTCGTTGGAGGGGGTCTGTGGTAGTCTAAATTCAAAAAGTTGGGATTCCAAAGTTGTCGTTACCTCCGCCAGCTTGATTTAAAGGGTTATTTTTTGTATCTTGAATAACTCATTTATTTTCAATTTTACACGGAAAATAGTTTCTACAAAAGTTATTTAAAATTAAATTTCCTACAATTCTGCTTTTTTTTGTACGATCGATTTTTTTCGATTTATACCCGAAAAGAGGGGGTGAATTTTTGGTTATAGAATAACTCGTTTATTTTCAATTTTACGAGAAAAATTGTTATAAACAAAGTTGTTTAAAATTAAATTTCCTACAATTATGTTTTTTTTTTTGTACGCTCGATTTTTTTGTATTTATCCCTGAGAAGAGTGGGGGTAAACTCTTATCATTGTATTATCACGTTTCTTTTTAATTCCAGGTATACAGTAAACCCCAAAAGAACGATGGTACAACATCAATAATAAACGTGACAATACAATACTTAGGTTCACCCCCACTCTTCTCAGGGATAAATACAAAAAAATCGATCGTACAAAAAAAACAGAATTGTAGGAAATTTAATTTTAAACAACTTTGTTTATAACAATTTTTCTCGTAAAATTGAAAATAAACGAGTTATTCTATAACCAAAAATTCACCCCCTCTTTTCTGGTATAAATCGAAAAAAATCGATCGTTCAAAAAAAAGCAGAATTGTAGGAAATTTAATTTTAAATAACTTTTGTAAAAACTATTTTCCGTGTAAAATTGAAAATAAATGAGTTATTCAAGATACAAAAAATAACCCTTTAAATCAAGATGGCGGAGGTAACGACAACTTTGGAATCCCAACTTTTTGAATTTAGACTACCAGAGACCCCCTCCAACGAATTCCGAAGGAAAATTGCTGCTTCGAATTTTTCAGAATCTAAAATACTAATCCGATTGGGCTAGAGTAAGTTACACGTTTTTATAGTTGAAGGTATATTCTTTCTCTTTCGGCAAAACAAAGGGAATCGTATAAAAACACGTATAACAGCAACCCAGGGACGGACCTAATTAGTTGTATGAGAGAAAATGTTATACATATTTAAATATTATCGCATTATTCGCATAATTTTACCATTTTTTTTATGTAGGAGGCATGAACTGGAAAATAATGTATTAATTTTGAATAATTCGAAACAAAGGTATTTTACCAATTGAGTCAAGAATAAATCATTTGTATAAAAAATTAATTTCTAAAACGTGTTTTTTTTTCAAAATCTCACATTTTTTAAATGGAACCTATTGAGGGCCATTTCGCTTTTATATGGAACATTTTATTACCAATCTGACAAACATGCACCATACATCACTTTAAAATATACAGTGAGCATCTTAAGTCTTACCCCCCCTAACTAACTCGTTACTGGGGTTTTGTTAGGAAAATCGCCGAGACAGGTCGATTTTTAATTTCTACAATGTACATTTTTGCATGATTAGTTAACCCTTAATTTCATCCCTTACTGAAGGGTAAAAACCCTTTCGAAAAATTTAAATGGCATGGGGTGGTGAGTGATAGCTCATTTGAAAGGGCGTTTTATTCTCTATTCAACCGTGCAAAAAAAAATTGAAATTTGCATCATTACATGTTGATTTATTAATGTTTAAAAATGACAAAACCTCACAAAATAGGAAAGCACTAGACTAACAGTAACCTTCTAATGGCAAAAAGTCTTACTTCACGTCTGAACCAAAACCGAAGTCATGCAGGGCCGAATTTTAATTCTAAGGATGAGTGCGCTACGTTAATTTCCGTTATTCTGAAACAACAATTAGTCGAGAATTAATAAAGCAAATTTCAAATTTTTTTACACGGTTGAATAGAGAATAAAACCCTCTTTAAAATGAGCTATCACTCACCACCCCATGCAATTTAAATTTTTCAAAAGGGTTGCTCCCCTCCAGTAAGGGATGAAATTAAGGGTAAACTATTCATACAAAAATGTACATTGTAGAAATCAAAAATCGACCTGTCTCGGCGATTTTTCTAACAAGACTCCAGTAACGAGTTAGATAGGGGGGGGGTAAGACTTATGGTGCTCACTGTATATTTATTTTAAAATAAACTTAGCATAAGTCTCTTTCTCAAAATTAAATTTCAGTATATCAAAATCTAATCCTTTCATAGTTTCTTCAATCTTATCTTTAAATTCCTCCAACTCTTTCTTCCAATTGGTCACCAAAAACAATTGATGTTCTATATACAACACTGAGCCAGGTTTAAAGATTTTACTAATTATTTCTTTGTCAAAAAAGTGTAATTTCCATTATTTTCTAGTTCATTGTCTTATATAAAAAAATGGAAAATTTGGCATCACTGTCATATGTAATTCAAAAAACAAAATATACAGGGTAATCCATTTAAAAAATCAAACTTAAAACCATTTCCGGTAAAACCAGAAGTCTACCATTTTGTTTAAGTATAAGCGTCAATTCAAAATCATGTCTAGTATACTTGTTCCAAATTTGATCTAAATCGCCTAATAAAAAAAAAGAGATATTTTAACGTGGCTCTAGTCTGATTGTCACCCATTATAGCATTTCAACATTTTTTCACCAGTTGCCTAAATGTATCAAATTTTTCCAAAACCCTTGTATTTATTATTTATTATACATTCATAAACTCCCTCTATTTGCGCATACATTTTTTACCTTACAGAAAATACATACCTACGCCGTTTTGTGCAGAGTTGTCTTTGGCCCATTAGCTAGGTATCTTTTGTTTGGCTATTGATTAGCGACGGAAGTTGTCTCAAGGACTCTATGCAATTTATGTACGTAAATGTTTGATCAAATATTGAATTTTGCAGAAAGCTCAACCTCAAAATATCGCCCAAAAATAAACGACCATTCTATTGTATATTTTATTGAGGCAGTCAATTTTCTATGCGAGATATTCCATAATGAATGTGGAGATTTTAGAGAGCGCCAGCGATAGCAGGAGTGGATTTCAGTTAAAATCCATACAGAAAAAAATATTTTCTATTTTTTTTTTCCTTAGCTGGTACTGTGAATTACGCAATAATCTATAGGTAGACAGGAACAGGTAGATGATAGATAGTGGGGGGACATTGCCCCCTTGGCCCCATTCCTGGAGCCGCCCTTGATGTGCAGTAACTTTATTAGTTTTAGAAGAAAATCAAGCAAGTCTGGATTATATCTACATAACTACTCGTATTGAGGGTGGTAGGTAGGGTTACATTTTTTTTAAATGGAAGAGTATTCTAGGTTTACTTTGTCTATCCGTTCGATGTCACGTTTTTTGTTCATAAGATTAGTCAAAAATGAAAAATGATATTAACTAGAAAATTTCAAGTTTTATAAGAGGACAAAACCTATTGATTTTGAAAAAAAATCTGAACAAAAATGGGATGGTTAAGAGGATTGAAATTGAAAAATGATATCAACTTGAAATTTATAATAAAAATCAAACTCTATAAGAGGACAAAACCTACTGACTTTAAAAAAATCTGAATAAAATAGGGGTCAAGGGGGACTGAAAAAAAAAAAAATAGTAATCAAAAATCAAAAGCGATATAAACATGAAATGTTTAGTAAAAATCAAGTTGTATAAGGGAATGAATAAATAAATAAATGAAAATGGGGGTTAAAATATTGAAAAAATCCTATATCTGAAAAAAAAAAACGATACCAAATTGAAATCTTCAGGTACAATCAAGCTTTATAAGGTAATGAAGCTTACAGGTATAGCCATGGCCTTGCTATGTATGGTCACCCTAAATAAAAGGCACATGGATTGTAAGATAGCCTTGTAGAAATAACATATCCCTATTACATATTTACAGTAACCTGGTACGTACTTGCAACTAACAAAATCGCTTGGTATTTTTTTTTATTTAAACATATGTAAATTAAGGTATCTCAAAATTGTAGCTTTGTAGAAGCATGTTAATTTTAATAATTTGTTATTCATTTTCAAAATAAGCAACCCATAATGGATGAAATGTTGTATGTGAAGAGTGCTATTAATCGAACAGAACAAGCATAATGGTGCAGGTGCTGTAATGAAAAAGAAGAAACATCAACATATGTGTGTCATTTCGAACGTCTAACCCAATTGAGAGAAATTTTTAATAGATCGCAACTCGAAAATGTTTTTTATTGTAACGAAAATCGAGATATGTTCTGAATAAATACCCGTCATTCCCAAAATAAAAAAAAATATTTATCAAAAAAATATTGGATCGAGAAAGATCAAAGCATTTTTATGGTATTTTGCACATCATGAAAGAAAATTAGAATCCCTTGTTTTATCAGCACTGCTTTGATATTGCTCGTCCGCAATCTGTACTAATGGATTGCCTAATATACCTCGTTGTCTGATAATACATTCGATTCATGTGTCACTTCCAGTTTGTAGTATCTTCCACCGACTCCGTGTCTCCTCTTATCTGACTAAGCACCTCATTCGTTACCTTATCCACACAGACTATCGTCGGATCATATAAAATTAATTCCACAATTAGGTTTGCCTAGATGATGATTAGACAATTCTGCGAAAAATTTGTTACGGAAATTTACAGGGAGGTTTAGGTTTTAGATGAATAAAAATACCTAAACTGGGTATTACAGGAGGCACAACAATATAGTTGATATACAGGGTAGGATAAAACAAACAAATGTTGTTTAAAATTATTATATTTGAAAAACATTATCAGTTATCAGACATCTATTATGTTTACATACAAATTAAGTACGTGACAAAAGTTATATGTAAATACTGATGTAATTCGTACTTTCTCACAATGCAAATTGCAAAAAAAAACATAATAAAACTATAGTTTTTACCTCTTATAACAACAAATAATTACTAATCACTAAATCAAGGACTATATAAAAGGACTATATGCTAACTACAGCATTCTGCCTGCTATGGCCATATTGGCCATAATTGAGATATTACATCATTTCTGGTCGAGATTGGCTTGATGGCACGGGCAATCGCGCTTTTTAAGGCATATTGGACGGCGCAGATAATTTTTAATATTCCACAATTAAATACCAGTATCATTAATATGTCTATATATAATTCACAAAGACACTGCCGACGTTCAAACACAGTTTTCAAACTGCAAAAAAAGCTACAGCTACACGACTGTATACGTTTAGCGCATAGTACCTGTAACCTACCGCACCCAGGTACCTTAATAATTTATTAATTCCATTTATTAATTATAATATTGCATTATTATTAAATTCAAAATCCTTTATTTAACGAAAAATTTCCCAGATAATTAAATCTTATTTACGACACCTAATAAATAATATCTATAACCAGGTCCATAAGAGACCCAATTTCGTGCAAGTGTCTAAGAACCCAGCCCAAAAAAACACTTGACACACTTATCTTAAGTGCGTTTGAATAGTAATATTGTTTTCGATACACAAAATTTTCAAGGCAAGTAATAAATCAGCCACTCCCTTTCCACCCACATTCGTTTTTCACTAGGAACTAAGCCACACAGAGACGTCACAAAAAGCCATTAAAACTGGTATAAGAACCCAGACCCAAATTAGCTCGGATTCATTCATTTTTTTATTATTTGATGTGCAAGCATTCATTTTTATTATTTGATGTGCAAACATTCATTTTATTATTTTACATTAATATTTGTATCCAGATATATAGTCTGTACCTTTCCTAAAACGCTCTTCCTAAACGACGCCTATCCTACAATACCTCCTATCCTCGAAGGTGTCAACGTCTCGACGTCCGACTTTTTGCCGTCCTACTTCCCTACCTTTCTACGCTATCACTTCTAACATCACTTTAGTATTTCCTACCATAATATTCATCCCGATGCTCAACGTCCAGACGCTCTACTTCCCTACCTTTCTACTTGTCGAACGCCGTCATGTCCCGCATCACCTAAATAGTTCTACCGTATATCTGTCCCAATGCAGTACCGTATTAAATACCTTTCTCTCCACCACGACGCTTGGCGCCTCGACGCAAGGTAACGTTCAACGCTGCGACGTACCTAAATTGACGCCGTTCACAACGCTAGATGAAATTAGTACATAATCTAATGTATGTATTTTCAATGGGGAGTCAAAAGATTTATGTAACTTTCTTTAAAATACCACCGGGGTCGTTTAGACGAGGGCCTGACATTTATTTCAAAATATAATCAATGTAACCATCGTTCACCACGAAAGACATAGACATCTTTTTTCGATAGCTGAATTTCAGTTAGTTCAATAGAAATTAAAAAAATCAATATTAAGAAATATACAGGATTGAATTTAAGTTAATTTAATAGAAATTATAATAATCAATATTAAAAAATATACAGGGTTGTATTAAGTCATTTAAATAAAAATTATAAATTCAATATTTTAGAAATATACAGGGATGTGCTATCGTGGATAAATTGTTCAAACCGAGATGGTAAAATTTAACAGTAAGTTAACCAACTGGTGAATACACTGTTCGTTAGCTCAAGAGGGGACACCTATATGCTAAGCCACCCATTTTACAAGGTTTGAAACAAAGTATATGTGAAATCAACATAGGTAACTAACTGGCGAATTGACGCTGTTCTTTATTTCCGTTGTTCATCACCTCTATACTCGTATATTTACCTAAGAGGGTACAACCTGTGTATATATAGAATAGAATCAAATCAACATCAACACAGTAGTTAACCAACTGGCGAATTGACGCTGTTCGTTAACTCCGTTGATCATCAACCTAAATAAAATATATCTTGATAGCAAATGAACGTGCTCTGCGTTTGAACGGGACTCAAGTGCGATATCAGTAAATAGTACCAATTGTAATATACTTTGCTAATTATTGCATCACATTTAAAGTATGAAAAATAAAAGAGTTTAAATATAAATTTGTCTGGCTTTATTTATAAATTTGCACCAAACTTTGCATCGAATCCTGGTTTACCTTAATTAACATTATCACAAAGCGGGTATATAAATTATCAATTAATTAACTAGACGATTACTTTTACTACTAGAGGAAAAAGGACAAATACAGTAAGTATATACTTAAATAAAATAAACTTGTGAGGTAAATAATAACATTTCAGAGAGTAAAACAAATGAACAAATGGGGTACCGGGGGTGGGCCGTTACATACCCTTCGAGCAAATATGCTCGAAGCAAGTATCGAATAAATATTTTATTCCTGGCATCGCTGTACAGCTTAATTTTAGCGTCTTCTATTGACTGAATTGATCCTTTCTCAAATTTCTATTTGTTATAGCCCACGATAGCCCGTAAGAAACTCTGGTCAATGTGGACTGGGATATCAAATCGTAAGTCTGTGATTTTGATCAACTTATGTTTTAATTGGTTATTTGGTACGCGTCTATATGTCATCGCCGTATTGAGTGAACACATATAAACTGATGTAATTATTAAAATACATGTCGAATTAGGTAATTGAACCAATTATATAATTAACACAGTAAGATATTTATTTTTATGTAAAATTCCAATGTAACTGTAATTTTTACCACAATGTGTTTTGTAGGTTTACCATCTAAATAGTATCTACATTATCAGATGTGAATTTATTATATTTTGCCTAATGTATTTAGTGAAATTTACATAATAAATATTGAATATTTACAGATTTATTCGTGTTGTCTTTTTGATTACAAATAGATATTTTTTTTTGTATAATCAATAATATGTAAAATTCTTTTGAATTATCCTAACTTTGATTAATAGCGTATAATTTTAACAATCACAAATTTAAAAAATTAAAAAAGTAGTTTCCCTTGTTTTAGTTATTAAAAAAATATTTCATTATCATGTATATTTCTCGCCCAAGGCATACATCCGACATCTATATTTACTTTGGTTTCTCCCTTAGATGATTTTAAACATAGAATCTAATAGGAATATTCGTTCCAACAGTTCGAGATCCAGATAGATAAATATTTGTATTGACCTTCTCTAATATCTTTCGTTAGTTTCTTCTTACAGAGACGAACTTAACAAACTGTAGTCCTTTACTTTTAAATAGTTGTAGTTTTGTGCTTTTTACTTTTTAAATTATTTCAAATAAAAAAATGTATAACTAAGACATTAGGGAGTGTGAATCTAATAGTAAGAGTGATTTTTCTGAAGAGATTATCATTTTAAATTTTCCACCTTCGGCGTAGTCTCGTAATTATAGCATTTGTGCATGATTTGTGCGCTACATCTAAGCATATATAACAAAATTAAAGGAATAAGGGAAAACTTTTGAAAAAGAAACATAGAGACGATTTACTTAAAACTTAAAGAGGATTTATATGAAGAGGAAAGTGATGAATAGGAAGAGAAAAGCGAGAAAGATTGGAAATAAATCAAAAATGAAAAAAATTAATTTGTTTTCTGAATTTATTATATTACTACAAGAAGAACTATTTTTTAGTTTTTCACATTATTTGTATTAGAATTTAATATATAAGAAATATTATTATACATATCACAAAAATCATTTGAATGCGGATCTGTCTCGGAGCACGTCTTCGCCAATTATTGACTAGAAGTACTAAACTCGTGATTCACACTCGTTGAATTTTTTAGTTGGTTCTGACATTCGTGTCTTTCAAAAAATTGTCGATAATAATCTTAACGAAGTTAATTCTAAAATGAATAGAATCTATTTTATAAAGAAAAGCTGATACCTATCGAATAATCTGAATGGTTTCAGCCATCCGAAAACATAAAGCTATACTTAGAAGCAAATAAAAGGAATAAAACATAACGAAAAGCAGAAGGGAATTTGACATTCACAATTGTAGCACCCTTGTTATTAAAAACAATTTATAAAGGATATTCATAATTCAAATTCAAGCGAAAGTGACTTTATCCGTGCACAATATTAAAATGTAAATTATCCCGGACTGCCAATCAAAGTGAATCGTGTGACAAAAGAATTTACAATTACATTTACAGTTACGTAACACAAACGGGAGCACTTTGGAAGTGGCCAGAAAGAGTGCAATAAAAAAAAGGGGATTACTTTTGGAGAAAGAGGATTGAACGATATTCCTACTTTATCCCCCAAAGAAATTTAGTTTGTGATAGATTTAGTGTATTTTTAGAACTCGCTTTAATTGTAAAAACACCATATTGAACGATTTTATAAATCAGACTGCAAGTAACTATAAATTGGCTTTTTTATTTATTAAAAATTATTAAAATTGAAAAGGAGTTAACAGTTGTCTAACTCTAACAGAAATGAATGTAGCGACAGATATAAGTGTTATACAAATAATGTTGTAAAACAGTGTTTAAAAATTGGTGGGAATTATACACAGTGAGTACTATAATGACTGTATCTATCTATCAAAACAACATAAAAGTATGCATATTTTGTAACATTGATATTGTATAAGACGAATATAAATAACAAAGAATAAGATTCTTAAGTTTATAGTAGAGGCGCAAAATACGAAAAAAAAAATTAAATTCCTCTTACCATAAAATAAAATCAAAAAAAGAATACTGACGGCGATATTTTAGAAAAATTAAAATTTTTATTGAAGAACAAATTAACAAACTAGCAGAAAAAATTACTAATCAATTGACTAAGGAAATAACAGATATTAAAAAGTTGTTCTAGAGGACAGCAAAAAAATTGAAGAGCTAGAAAGTGAAACAAGTAATCTTAAATCCAAGAATAAACAATTGAAGAGGCAACAGCGAATTAATAATATTGTGCTATTCAACTCGAAATTCTCAGGAGATAACCTAAAAAATTTTACTTTTGACGTATTAAACCAAAAACTAGAACTTAACTGAACAAGATTTTAATACGATAATTACTTCTGGTAAAAGTGTAGATAATAAACCAATATTAGTGAAAGTCTCTTACCTTACAGAGCAAAAAGTTTTAAGAAGCTGTAGAAAGCTTATATATGCATAACGGAAGAACTGTCTCAAGAAGAAAGAATAGTTAGGAACGTATTGGTGGAACAATTAAAAAAAGAGAAGCAAAATAATAGCATACACATAGACGAAATTGCCAAAAAGAATCCTGTGATTAGAAATATGTACAACAAATCCCAGTATTACTAACAATAACAACACCAATAATATACAATCCAAACAAAATATCCAAAGCAAAACAAGTGAAAGTAATAATAAGAATCAAACAAAAAGAAAACTCAAAGTTTTGAAAGAGTAAAACCAAATTTGGTAGATTTTCACACTTTTATTTTAAAAATAAAAATTTTTAAACAAACACTAACATGACATATGTTTCGAAGTACAACTTCTTTTTCAAATGTGACTATTTACAATTCGGTATCCAATATATATACAAAATAATTTAACAAAACAAAGTACTTAAGAAAACATCAATAACATTACAAAATAAACTAACTCAAAGAGTCAGAAAATCCTGCTGAAACTTCTGCGAAAAAACCCACTCTTGAAAACTCTGAAAAGGCAAAGAAATTTATAATATTTGGAACTTCATAGGTAATTTAAAAGGTTAAGACGACTTAAACTTAAGCTAAAGAACGTCCTTTAGACGGGAATAACATTGGTTATTGGTTCATCAAATTTAAAAAGAGTGGATAAATCGAAGAGTGGAGTTAGATAATCTAGAGTTCACGATGAACTGGGGTCAATATTTTTTTTTTTTTGGAGGCATACATTTCATTGAGGGTTAATTTTACAGGTTACATGATCGCTTTCTTCACCGAAACATAGTATAACTTGTTCCCTGCATCTACAAAGAGCTGGCAGAGAAAGCTATATGTTCCAGTTTTTGCAGTGAGCTGAAGGACTATTGTACAAATTTAATGTAAATATTTTTTTTTATAAATATTCTATATTTACAATAACTAATTTTTTGTTCTATTTTTAATGTTGTGACCCAAATCATTATTTCAACATAATACTCTTTTCAATAACTCCAAAATTACAAAATGGCATGAGTCATTAGCAAAACCTTTAATCTCTGCTCTGCTCTAGCTCTGCCGATGGACGCCATTGTTTTCATAAATTAATTTGCTATAGCCTATATTAAGCGATTTGAATAAAGCAAGTTCAAGCTATATTCTGGCCCTCGGGAATATATTCATGAAGAGATATACAGGATCACAAAATGAATCAATGTTTCTCAAACTTTCTCACGTCTTGTACAACGTAGGTATTTATTCTTGAAAGTTGAAAAAGTTCTCATCCGATCCCACAATCCTTTTAGTTTACTTTTCTTTGAAGTTTCTGGTTTGAGGAGTAAAAATACGCAATAAAATTCTTAACCTGGTTAAAAATGTATCACAATATTAAAGAGATATTCAAAACAATTTGTCTTAAAGCAAATTAGTTAATTAAAATATTATTAGAAGTAATAAATACATATGGATTTTATTTGGGGAATTTCGCTATATTAGAAAAGGGAATCAAATTACTTAATCTAAATTGCCCAAAAATTCTGATTGAATATCCCTTGGCATTCGATTAATACTCATAATCTCCAAGCACGTTTCTTTAGGTCGGGATGTTACAAAGCAACGTGTTTTCTGACACTAATAAAATTATTTTTCTACACCCACATGGATATTAGCTTATCTACGCACAGACTACAAAACGAAAAAGTATGTCATTGCGTTTAACTGAACGAATATATTTCATATCCATTCTAGGTAGTGAGAACACTGCAAAAAATGTAATCCACCAAGTGACAATCCTGTCAAACTAGTTCTCAGCATATCCATTAGTTATTGAGATTAAATATACATTAAAATGAGTTATTTTTATGTAGAATCGATAAATAATAGCATTTTTATTTTTATTTGGTCCATATTTTGTAAAAGTAATCACCAGAAACAATATTACAGCTTTTCCAGCTGAAAAGAGGAGGAAACCGTCCTGGCCACGAAATCAGCAATCGCTGGAAAAGACATGATCAACTCCGCTGCAAAGAAGATTAAAGGCGAAGCTGACTAGGTAACTTCTGACCAACTGTCTTAAAGAGAGGAGAAACTTTGCTATTGGAGTGTTAACACATGTGACATTTGGTTTATTAAACTCTCTGTGTATCTCAGGGTCTTCAAGAAGATTTAGTTTAAAGTTGCAATTAAAAATATGAAGAACAGTAACATTCTTAAAAGGAGTGAAGTTATGATTGTTGAATTTGATATGATGTCCAAAAATGGACTTATATGGATATCTAATGTGTTCACCACCTCATATGTT
Organism: Psylliodes chrysocephalus; assembly: GCA_927349885.1. Lineage (NCBI taxonomy): Eukaryota > Metazoa > Arthropoda > Insecta > Coleoptera > Chrysomelidae > Psylliodes > Psylliodes chrysocephalus. The sequence goes on along the minus strand of OV651826.1, from coordinate 25,296,447 downwards.
GAGTCTCCTCTCATTTTTTCCTATATAAGACCTATTACAATCGTTACAGCTTAGTCTATAGACAACACTTTTGTGTAGCAACTCATTTTCATCCTTAGTATGTGATAGCTGGCTTTTAATTGAATTAACATTTTTAAAATAAATTTTAATATTGTTGCAATCCTTAAAAACTGCATTGGAAATTTTCCCAAGACATGGTAATAAAAAGTATTTAAAATTAGCAGAAGGTTCATTAGTAGAATTAAAAGTAAGTTGGGACCTTTTCTTGAGTGTGACTTTATTGATAACTATATTAGTAATGAAAGGATTGTAGTTATTATTAAAAGCTAATTGTTTTAAAACGTTGAATTCTTTATTAAAATTATGATTAGGTAAAGGTATATTAAGAAGACGATGAACGTAACAGTATATGGCTGATAACTTGTGTTGATAAGAGTGCTTAGAGTGGAAATTAATTAGATGGTCAGTTTGAGTTGGTTTCCTGTAGATATCAAATTCAAGTTTATTATCTAGACGACTGATAGAAGGGTCTAGGAAATTAAGTGATTTATTTGATATTAGGATGGATATTGTTAATGAAAAATAAGAAGTCATCAATCTCAGTAAAATTACAATTCATAATTCCAAAAATGTCATCAACATATCTATACTAGTGTGATATTCGGTTATTAGGAAAATCATTAAACATTTTTTTGGTTTCTAAGTGATCTAGAAATAAGTCTGCTAACAAAGGACTTAGAATAGAATGTTTTATTAAAAATAAAGAAATCTTGGTCAAGACAGATTTTTAGTAAAACCAAGATAATATTGATAGAATAAAGGTTGAAGTTATTTTTAGTAAGAAGGTCATTGATAATAGGAAAGGTTTCCTCTCTGGTAACGTTGGTGAATAAATCAAAAGAAACTAAGTTAGCTTCAGAACTTAGATTTATGTTTTTAATTTTATTAACTAAATCAATTGAATTTAAAACAGTATATTTGGGTATATAATTAAAAGAAGAATTAAGGAAGTTATTGAAAAATTTGGCAAAGGGAGATACAGGAGAATTGAAGAAAGTGACTACAGGTCTCATTGAGATCTCTAATTTATGTATTTTATGCAGGCCATACAAACAAGGCAAATAAGGATTTTTTAAAATGAAATTATTGACAAATAAAATGTCGCTTTTAGTGAAAAAGTGTTTATATTTGGTGAGAATAGATTTAAACAAGTTTATGAACTTCTGCAGAGGGTTGGAGTTCAACGTTATAAAATCATTATTGTTAAGAAATTCTTCCACTTTAAGTATGTAGTCCTCTTTGTTCATGATAATTAAGCCATTTCCTTCGCCAGCCTTAAAGATAATGAGATTATTGTTAAGTAATTTGTCTTTAATAGATTTTAATAAATTAACATGTTGTTTAATAAGTGTGTTTTTATGAAGTTCAATTTTGTTAAGGGATAAATATCTATTGAAAATGGAGATGCAGTGTGATTTCAAAAGATTGGTTAGATCAATGTCATTAGAAAAGTGGTTAATAATAAAATCTACATCAATAGACAGTTCTTCAATATCTTTTTTGCGAATCTTAGGTTTAACTGCAAATTTTAAACCTAAGGAGAGGAACTAAATTTCATTATCGTTAAAACTATTGTTCGACAAGTTTTTAACTCTGTCATGAAAATTTATGTTGAAAGTTAGAAGATTGATTGTATTTTTTATGTATTAAGTTGTTAAGTTTGAGCTTTAACCTGTTGCATTTAATATGTTTATAAAAACCGACATCATCCTGAATGTCGTTAAGATAAACTTCAAACAGCTGATCATATACAATTTTGAGATCAATGTTAATGGCGATGTTTACAAATTTTAGACTGAATGATCCTTTTCTCAATGTTGTAGGAGAGCTTCTTAGAAACATTCTTAGGTAGTTTCGCTTAAGCAAATGAAGAAGTGACTCGTTGGTTTTGACATTGATGAAGGAACCAAATATCTAGATGAATATTTGATCTTTTCACCGCTAATCTTCTATAAGTTGGCACCAATCTATCCATATCGATAAATTCTTGAAGATGTTGAGTGGTAGTACACACTAGGCAATAAGAAATGAAGCGAGAAGGTATTTTTTGTATTGTAACAGCTCCGTTTTTCTCTTATAGAGTCTTTGATGATGGCTTAAGAGGCCGAAAGCGCTCAGACGAATAAAACTCAATAATTACACACTTTAAATACCTTCTCGCTTCATTTGTTTAATAACTAGTGTGTACACACTACACATCACTCAACCTCTTCAAGAATTTTTTTCTATTAGCATTTTCTACATCGGCTTTTTGAAGACATCGTCATCGAGCGCTCCACTGCTAGTGCGTCTGCAGTAAAATATTTCCATCTTCTAAAATAATTTATAAACAATACATTTCTAATCTAGTCCAAATGTATACCAAAAAAGTGCCATTAGCTCCCCTACTGTACAGATTTGATGACGGTTGTTTAAAGTTACGTTAACAGGGATGATTGTGGTAGCCAACCCAACAGTTGTAACGCGAGGATAAAAGATAGCAAAAAAGTGTTTGAAAAATTACTAGATTCAAAAGTTCCGCGCTTTTTTCGCGCATGAGTAATGCGAAATTGGCAAAAGAAGAGGACTGTGATGTAAATAAACTGAACATACGAAACTGAAAAGATAAAGTTAAGAATAAAGTAGAATGAAAGAAGATACCTGCCCTGTATCTATAAAGCCTGTAGGGAATATATACATCAAAAACTTTCCCTCTGTACACTTAGTAATACTTTCAAGGGCAGTTCAAATTCCTTGTAATGTCAAGAAAATAGTTCGGATCCTAGGGCCTCAGATTCAATTCCTCTTTTCAATCAATTCCCGTTTTAATCAATTGCTGTAACTTTGAATAATTTATAGGCATCAACTTTTAATAAAAATTGCTTGTTTCGATGTCCTCAATAACTTTGAAAAGTTTGTAAATACATACATTTTTTTGTGGCCTCAATATATTGGTTTTCGTTTAAGCATTACTCACGTCTACCGCTCAAACGCTTCTCCGCGGTAACTACCAAACTTACCGGGAGTATTTTAAATAAATGGAAACTTGAAAATATCACTTTTTTTCACCTTATCGGTACCCGAACTTCTTTAAGATTGACTTTCACCTCTAATGCATATGCCATGCTTTCACAAGGCATTACAACGCCAGTAAGATGTAGATGAATTACCGTTTTCTCTCCTTGTAAATTGCCTTTGGCGCCCCTGGGAATACGTAAATGGGAAACTCCGTACTCCGCGGAGAACTCCGTTTTTAGTTTTGGCGTTGCAGTTCGGTCGGCAGTTTTGCGCCACGCGTTGTCGCGAGCACACATGATGTGAGGTCTTTTTGGCCCGGTTATATCGCTGGTTACTTACAGTTTAAAGTTAGCGCCGAACTAGTGTGTCAGCTGCATAATTGAAATCAAGGTTTGTCACCTTTTGGTTTCTATTTTAATTTCTTATTATTACTACGCAGTCGGTGGTGGAATTAGTAAAATTAAATTTTTCTTATGTTTCGTTGTAGTTCCTGAAGATGATATGTGCATCGAAACGTTGATTTAATAACACCGACATTAGAAATGAAATACAGTATTATTATCTAAAAATTGATCCACAATAATTGTTCTAGAACTATTCTGAAACCAATAGCAATTCAAATTTGAGAAAGTTTAACTGTAGAATATTTTATAATAATTCGGTTGTTACATCAATTTAGACGATTTTTATATTTTCGGCTTTCAATTTTAAAGGAAGAAAATAGGGATGGTCTTAAAAATAAACAAAAAACTGATTGATTGAGATACCATTGCTGACTTTAAACACTTTTACACCATAAGCTTGTTTGTATTTCCAAACCACCGACACTTTTGATGTATTTCAGATGATAGATGATATTTAAATTTGTAGTATAATACTGAAATACAGCCAGGCTGGTTGTCATTTTTAATAAGATATAAGTTAATCCCTCATTTGTCTTCATTCGAGGGAAAAGTATGCATTATATACTCCTATTAATTAGGAAAAAAAGGGTTGAAAAAAGAATATTTAAAAAAAATGAAAAGTTATGAAAGATTAAGAGGGTTCATTAACATTTTTTTTTTAATTTGATATGACAATACTTTGGAGTTGTTTATGGACTGTAATCTGCTGTTTTATGTAAAATGCCTAAATCTTATTAAAAAAACTTCTGTTGATATACAGGGTGTTGAAATGTATATACATTACCAAAAATTACCTTAAAAAATAAAGTTGAAACTGATCTTGTAATAATAAAAGCTAGTTTTATGGGCTAGATGTATGTACCTAATATGTCAGTCTCAGTTTGTGTTTGTCTTCTTATTCATGTGTGTTTGGTGTAGGATTTATTACTGTTTTCCAGCGCCACTTCAGGCATGTGAACACTTGTTGGAAAAATACGTGCTGTTGTTTATTTGTTGTTATTCAAGACATTTTTCAAGATAGACTGTGAAGTTTCATGTATGTATTTCTTATTCAAGTATTGGCAATGTGAATTTATTTTTTTTTGCCTATTAATAGCGACAGCTTTTGGTGGACTTAATTTTATTCATTCTTTTTTGTATACGGCTAATTTGTGCAAGGACTACAAAAAAAGTTCCGTCAAGTTCCACTCTCGTTTTTTCTGTTATAGTTAGATAAGACCTTTATCTTTAAGAGCATACAAAAATTTACGTCCCCTACTGTCCTCTATCTGATATAAGTTATTTTGTTTACAGGCAGTCGCGACAACGTTGATCCGCATTTTCTCTCAGTCACTAGAAATGAACTTTTTTCTGTTCTAAAAAGCGATAAATTCTTTAAAATGTCGACTGTGCATTGAAAGGGTAGAACAATACATATTAAACAAATTTAATGCATCAGAAATTCCCACGTGCTCGTGAAAACGTTTTAAATGTTTTATAAAGATATTCGTGTCGAAGCTTATCATAAAGGGGAAGATGCAAAAGTACATCTACAAGATTCACCAAAAATTATGCTTTATGGCTAGACAAAAAGATGATAATTCCTAAATTGGACTCTAATATCTCTGCAACACCCACAGTAGAAGTAGTAAGAAATTATCAAAACAGTGGAAGACCAAAAAAATCATTCGAGGAGAGCTCTTTACGGTCGAAGTCACGTATTTTAGTACTGTTAATATAAATAATTAAACCTTGGCGCCTTAATTAAATATATAAATATAAATTTAATTTATAAACCATTTTTTTATACATTCCTATGTGAAATGTGACACCAGTCTATTCTACCACTTACATTGATCTTTCAACTAAATCTAAGCAAAAAATTACTTTGGAAAATACAACTATTTTTGGCAAGTTAATTCCCTCTAATTGCCGTATGTGCACCGGTGAGATTCGATCCTGAGACCTTAAGATTTTAAAGTCATTACTCTAACCGCTGAGCCAACCCACCCCCAAAATGCTAGTTCGAGCACATTATACTTAAGTTAGAACCATATGGAAAACTTTTTTATTATTGGTTTTATGAAAAACTTTATTCTTGATAAAAAGTTCTGCATGGTCCAAAACTTAAAATATATCAAATTTGTACAATAGTATACGAGGTATATCCAATAATATGAATTTTGCTGAAAAGTAAAGTACCTTTATTTTTGACAAACCTCGTATACGACTGAAAAATTTGATACCTGATGGTTGTATTTTAGGTTTTAGACCATGCTCGACTTTGTATGAACAATAACTTTTTTCTAAATATTAATAATAAAAAAGGTTTTCATATGCCGCCAACTTACGTAGAGAATATGTGGCATACCGAAAGTTTTTTTTATTACTAATTTAAAAAAATTTATTCTTCATAGAAAGTCGAGCATGGTCTAAGACATAAAATTGAATAATCAGATATCAAATTTTATCAGTCATTTACGAGGTTTGTCAAAAATGAAGGTACTTTACTCCTCAGCAAAATTCATATTATTTGACATACCTCGTATACTATTATAAACATTTGATATCTGATTGTTGTATTTTAGGTTTTGGATAATGCAGAACTTTTTAGCAAGAATAAATTTTTTCACAAAACCAATAAAAAAAGTTAAGTATTATTAAAAAATTACAAACTATCTCATATAAATTTAAATATTTTAAGAAATGCATACTTTCAAATTATCTGGACTTTATATTGTTGCTTAATTGAAAGTTATCTGAGATAAGGAATATTTGAATTGAAGTATTCTCTTAAATCATATATTCATCCAGCGTAGATTTAAAAAAATAATAATTATTATTATAATAAATCACCTCGATACCCATCGGATGATCTATATAACGAAAGTAGAGTGCTCGATGTTAAACAACTATTATATTACCTAACAGTGGCTTTAAAATATCAGGATACCATGTCAACGTCACAGCTGGGTAAAGGACCTTTATAAAGTGCTTGAAGTACTTTCAAGGCTTCAATAACTGTGCTAAAAGTACTTTGAGCTTTAAAGCTCTTCGGCAGTATTTCAATTAATTTAAATGCACAATTACGTTAAATGTAATTGAAGCACTTTTAAAGTAATATCCAACAATAACGAAATTGTTTGTAAAGTATAACACTTGTTTACCGTCAAGTGTTCCTGTTAAACGAATATTCTCATTCGCTTCTATAATAAATTAGCCAAGAATTGCCGCCTTGACGGTTCATAATTTGGAAAATTTAGTTTTGTTAAAAGCAAATTGTAATTTTGTATCAGTTTTTATGAAAAGTAAAATATATATATATTTTTGGTACAGTTTAATTTTTCTTGATCATTGACAAAATTGTTTATAGGTTTTTTAATTGTTCAAACACTTATTATGAGCTCTAAATACTTTTCAATACGTACTTAAAGCTCTGAAAGATATGCAAATATTTTTTAATGGTTATTTGAAGCACTTTTAAAAAAGAAAGTATTTGGTAGGTAATTGATACTTTAAAGCACTTTACGAAAGAGCTTGGTGCTTCGTAATTGAAGCACTTTAATTTCATTGTAATTATAATGAAGGATATAAAGGATATTGGAAAAAGATAAAATTATAAATGAATAAATAACTTTTGGATAAATGACAGTTCAAAGCATACAGGGTGAGTTATAACTATTGGGATTGAATCAATTATACCTTAATAAAGTATTGCTATGGAAAAAGATGCAGAATGTTTAAAATAAAAATATTTTTTTGTTTTTTTTTTTATTAATTTTACAACTGATTTAAAATAAATAACATTAACTGACAGCAATGATCTGACAACCCATGGTACACTTTTCATGACTGAAATATTATTTGAAATCCCTTTTTCGATACCATATATTGCATTTTTCTCGAAAACCGTTGAATATTATCACGTTTAACTAAGTAAAACAATTTTTCATATTAATTAAATCATGTTTTCTAATCAAAATGATTAAAAAGTTTCGTTAAAAAAAGGTTAAATAATTATCTTTTTAATCCTGACTCCAAGAAAACGATATAGAAACACAATGCTATTGAATATAGAAAAATTAAATAATACGTCGCCGAGTGCGGACCGCAATATCCCATGCTTACCATCTAAAGAGCGAAGTTAAACCAATTACTCTCTTTAAATCCCCTTACCTCCAAATATAATTAGGCGTCTTATTTTATTTTGCCTGATGCGTCGGCTAACGTACTGTATACGTTTTAAGTACCTCCACGGCTGCTAGCTCTCCATCTATTATTTTGATTTTCCATAAATCCAATTTAACGCTGAATATTGAATACGTTTTATATTTTTATGTATAAAAATTGTTTGCTTAAACATGCAATTCAGTTAATAAATTTATTTTTGTTTTAACTAGAAATTAATATTGTCTATTATGTTATTCATATTTGTATTCCCGAATACATAATTAAATTTTGTGTTAATATTATGTAATATTGACATGCATCATATTAATAAATAATGTCGCAATATACAGAATGTTTCATGGCACATTGTTCACTGATTTATAGGATGTCAATTTAAAAACTTATAATGAACTTAAATGGCAAAATACAGAATTCACTCCCACCTACTTCAGTTAACGTTCATCGGACCCACATTGCTCAGTTTTTCATATTGAGTTCTTTTGAGAGAATGTTGTGAGCTGTAAGATATGATAAGGGAAAGTCCTCGACAAAATGTCTGATACGCACATGTCGATCAACACTGAATCATGAACATTTTCAATGTTTTCATCCTTAGTCACCGTGATTGACGATCCTCCAACATGAACGTTTTTACATGAAGCTCCTCCACATTTGAATTTCCGACCCCAGCTTTCAACTACGTGATACAAAAGACGCACCTAATGTTGCTATTATATCTTGATTAATTTCAGTAGACATTATGCCTTTTTTTATGCAAATATTTTACTACCGCTCTTTCATCGACTGGTTCCATTTTTAGGAAAATACATGACGTACTAAACACCGTTCCATTAAAAAAAAGTACATTTACGTCACAAGCGGTATGCGCGAAAGTGTTGTCATAGTCAGTGTCATATTAAAATAAGTTTTTAAGGAAGCATGGTTTTATGAAATTATTTATATATAACATATATATAACACACTAACTTATATAAACAAACTAATAGTCTAAGAGCCAGTGGACGGCTACCTATATGTATTTGACCAGACCTGAGTTTTTGTACACTGAGGCCCCTATACCTACCATACCTGAGATAGGGAGTCACTAAGCCCAAAGTGATGGACGCGGCGGGGTCACAAGTAAGACAGGTATCGATTTTTGGCAAATTTTAAATGCATTTGACCACGTCTGCCGTTTTGAAACTTGAAAATATAATATTATTATTATCATCAGAAAACAACAATGGCAGACCATTATCGCGTGTTTAACATTACGGCTGACAGTTTTGAAAGTGCTGAAAATAATAAAATTTTGAAAGTAATTGACCAGATCTGCCATTGATATATTTTATTTATTAGGGTCTTAAAAACTTATATTCATCACGGCAGACGTCTTCATTGAGTACACACGTCAGCAGACAACAAAATCTTAGCTACTATCCGGCCAGGTGTATGCATATACTGTCTATAGCTATCTTTCTTCTTTCCCATATGGATTACTATTGCACTCATTCTAGCCTATAGCATTTTCTTTTATTTTTTCAAATAACTCAAAAACTACAAAAATTAATAACTTTGAAAACGGATCTGAGATCAGCTTCAACTTTTCTAAAATTTTAAAACATTCCCTATTTATATTAAGCGATATATTAAAATAGAAACTCGAATATATACTTTTTATTTCGAACTAAAATCACGTCTATACCACTGCTTGTGATCCTCGTAGAAAAACTAGTATACTGGCCAGAATCCATTACTCTTTAATTTCACAGTAATAACTTACCCGAAACCATTCTAGCTTAATCAATCAATGTCTTAAACATATGTATTAAATTCATAAAAGATTCAAACAATATTGGGCTGTACGAGTAGGAAATTGTTTTTTTTTTAAATCTATCAGCAAAATTTTTGATCGAAACGGATACCGATAGAAAATGAACAAACTGATAAAGGAAATTGCTAAAGGTTTTTGCAAAACTTTTTCATAGAATATATTAGGTTGAAAGCATTGAATTTGGAACAGCAAAAAGTTTGAGAATTGTTTACAAACTTTTGTAAACAGTTTTAATGAAACAAAAGCTGGAAGTTCATTTGATAATTTTTGAGTAGAGGAATATGAAATAAAGGAGATATGGAAACATCCAATGTTGAACAACTTACGAAATATTTTTTTAATAATAGACAATTGCACAGTAAATTAAAATTGAAATAAAAATTACAAAACGGTGTATGCTTTTTCTTTAATTTTATTGTAGTTCTAATGAAGGATATAAAGGATAATAATGGAAAAAGATTATAAGTGGGTAAGATAACTTTTAGATAAATGCCAGTCCAAAGCATATATAGGGCGAGCTATAACTATTGAGAGATAATGTAGCGCAGTTTAAAACGGAAGGATTGAATCAATTATGCCTTAATAAAGTGTTGGTGTGGAAAAAAATGCAGAGTGTCAAAGTGGAAATATTTTTTTAAAATAATTTTATAACAGACTCATTGAAATGGTCACGCATCCAACTAGTAATTGTGCTCGGCCTGCCTTGACTGCAGATATCGATACACAATAGTGAACATGCTAAGTCCGGCCGCTGCCCTGCATACAAATTATATCATGTTTTCTAATCAAAATTACTAAAAAGTTTCGTCAAAAAAGGGTAAGATCTAATTCTATCAGAGCTCACTCATATGGCTTCCTTAAAGTTATGCCTTGTGCCAATTTTGTTGTTGTTGTGAATTTATTAGTAAAAAAATATTTCCACTCACGACAACATTTTATTGAGGCATATTTGATTAACACCTTATACTTTGGTCTAAAAAACCTTTGCTTATACTCTATGTCCCAATAGTTATGATCCACTCTCTAGAATTTGAAGTTAGCACAGGACTATTCAGTACCTACGGAAGAAATTAAAGATTCCTTATTACAATTAAAGTTTAGAAATTGTTAAATACTTGAAATCCAATATAAACAGAACTGGTTTTCTGTTAAAGGTGTACATTTCGCTACCTCAGTTCAAAAAAGAAACCTCTTAAAATAACGAATTTGTGAGACATTTAGTTTTATTTCTGTTCTGAACGAAGATGCGGAGAGAATTTTGTTAGTTCTAAAAGGAAATATCGATGTTTGACAAGACACTCTACGTTGTTTCTCTTCTCAACTGGACATTATTCGATATATTTAATAATTTTGTAGAAATATCTCATTTTTGACAAATTTATTTCCTGTTTGAACTGAGCGAGTTATACATCAACTGAAATGTAAATTGATCAATATCACCGGAGATGTAGATAAACATAGAGAGCAACTATGCATAATGTATTTACCGGAGATCCATATGGTTACACGGGGCCGAATTCTATATTTGAACTTGTAACAATATTAAGTTTTTAATGGTATTCTCAAAGGTATTTCAGTGCAGCCACAGCGCGCCGGCCCCTGGATACACCTGACCTAACACCGCGTAATTTTTGTATTCCCGATAAACGTTAAAAAGACATTAAAAATTCTAGTTAAGTTTGATACAAATAAATTCGTTATTACATAAATAGACGACTTCTGAAAAAAAATTAAAACACTACAATTTTCATTTTTGAAGGGTCATCTCACGACTTACATAATATAAGAAAGTTTACGTCACCAGTATGGGCGTAATGACGTAATCGACGATTTTTTAAATACAAACAGATGTCATGTAAAAGATACACCTCATTTGAATGGTATCCTAATCGTTTATCCAACGGTATACTTATTCGAATTATTTCTACACAGTCAACCAAAATTATGTATTCTGTAAAATACAATGAAATTAAAATAACTGTTCAAACTAACATTTTTGAGCACTTCAGGAGTTATTTTTGAAATCTCCGTTTTGATGAGCTCCTTCAACTCTTTTAGATTATTTGGTCGACTTTGATAAACTTTGCTCTTTAAGCATCCACATAAAAAAAGTCTAACGGAGTTTAAATCTGAAAATCCTGGTGGTCATTTGATAGATCCTCTGCACCACCTTAGAAAACGTTATTTAAGTAGGTTCATACATCAACAGCGTAGTGTGGGGGCGCCTCATCCTAATGAAACCATTTTGTTTTGTATGAAGTTGAAAACATTAAAATATTGCCTTATCCATCTATTTTTAATTTTTTTTTTCATATTTATTGACGATGTCAAATAATGACGAGACTTCTGTATACGTACCGATCCAACAGGCAACTTTAGCTTCTTGGTCTACAATTTCTTTTCCAATAAGGCCGCAGTGTCCTTTAAGCCAAATAAAGTTACAATCTTTGCTAGAAGTCTTGTTCGTATATAATACATTTTTAATTTTAAATAAAAGTTCTTGTCGATAAAACTTTATTGGGGAGCTTTGGCTAGCACGTAGGACATAATAACGGGTACTTAAATGGACTTGACAGTAGTGCTTTTTTAATTGCTGAAGCTTCCACCGTGAAAATTAAGAAATGTGAATAGGGAGTTTAAATTTTTCTATATGATTGATATTAGAAACAATAAAAACCCCAGTGGCGCGTTCTTAGCATAATTCAGTTCAATGAATGAGTATTTATTGTAATTTAATTCATATACATCATTTTGGTTGACCCAATAGAATTAAATGTCCGAATAAATATACCGTTTTATAGACGATTAGACCTTTCACATGAGTTATCTCATCCCCTGTATATATTTAAAAAATTGTCGATTACGCCAACACAGGTAACGTAACGTCTCATATACGTATATAATTTTTGAAATATTGAATTTATTCCATAATAAAAAAAGCTGCTTATAAAATTTTTTGTTTCCCTTTCTGTTTCCCATTAAAATTTCTGAATTTCAATTAATTATAATAGGATATTATTCAGTCTTTATTTATTTTCTACCCTTATTTTAATCCCTTTTAAGACTCTGATGAGCGCACGGTTGTGTAAATTAGGGGGTATTTGTTTGTATTATTATTTTTTTGTTACTATTTTAAACTTAAATAAATGTAATTTAACCGCCGAAGTGCTTGTTTTAGGTGAGTCCCCTCGCCACTTACCCCTGAAATAAATTTTTTTTTTGGTTGGCTAAGGCCAATTTTTTGTTTTTTGTATTTTTTTTGGTGGTAACATATTGTAACGATAGTCTAATTTTTTTATAGTTTATTTATTTAAAACACACTATTTACAATTTATTTATGACGTACTATTTAATTTATATAATACTTGGACACTAACTAATAATTCGAATTTATTTATTACACTTTAACTTTTCATTACAATGCTCTATATAAAACTAAAACTGCCCGACGATGAGTCGGCTATTTATACCAAGTCCAACTCTGCTACGAGAAGTCTCTAGACGCTCCCGAAAATTCCATCTTTGACTCAACGGCACACTTCGCCCGTTCTACCCGTTTCTCGAGCCTCAGCGGTATTTCTAGAATATTCTGTCATTTCAAGCATGAGTCGGTTGCCACAGACGTGAAGGCCGCTTGCTTAGACAGAGTTGGCTTTAGGAATTTCATGACATTGCCCCCTCCTTAAAAAATAGTTCTCCTGGAACTAAAACTGAATGGTTGTATTTGCAACTGGATCCTCTTTTACAATTTCCAGTTGCATGGAAGTAACAAGGGACAGTCCTCGTTATAACCTGAACGCTGGAAGAATGGCTGCAGACCAGTATTTCAACCTGGGTATCTTGAAAGATTACTTCTACTATGTTTCTAATGATCCTCCAATTCAGCTGGTTGCTCTCTATCTTTGGCATAGCTAGTTTCTGTACATTAGACTCCATACTCTCTCATAGTAATGCTTCCCATACATCATGATAGGTGGATCGATCTCGGAAGGTGTTCTTTGTTACCAAATAGAAAAGATAACGTGATCCATCTTGAAATTTTAATGCTTTTCCAAGGGTTGGTAACTGATATTGAAGTTCTGGCAATTGACCAAACTTCTTCCAGAATACAGATGCCAGACCTCGATCGTCGTAGATGTTGGCCGAAGTGCTATGGACCAGCGAGTAGTCTTTTGTAACCGTGAGCAGGTCTTGTTGCTCGGTTGTAACACCATGTCTTGCTTTTCCGGTACCTCCATATGCACCCATAAATTCTTCAAAGACAAGGTCAGGTGTTTCTTGAAGTTGGTTTACTTCTTCTTCCTCTTCATGGTCACTCTCAAATGGCGCCAGCCGGTTTTGGTGCACTACCTTTGGTTTACCGTTCGGGATCTTACTTATACGGTAAATGACATCACTGATTTTTTTCTTGATGAGGTACGGGCCTTCCCAAGACCTTTGAAGCTTTGGAGAATAACCCTTTTGTCTTTTTAGGTTATGGAGCCAGATTTTGTCGCCTTCCTTGAAACATCCTTCTGTGGCTTGAGTATCGTATCGCTTCTTCATTCTGTCACTGGCGATTTGAAGATGAAGATGAATTTATGCATATCGTCCATTCTTCTTCGTAACTGGATCACATAGTCTTCACAAGCTACATCTTCTCCAGGTCGGCATCCAAACTCGAGGTCGCACGGTAGTCTCATCTCACGCCCAAACAGGACCTTTGCTGGTGTTTGGCCTTTTGATTCATTGACAGCGGATCTATAAGCCATTGCAAAGAGCGAAAGATACTGATCCCAATCTCGCTGATGGTTTGAAACCACTTTTGACAGATATTTTCCAATGGTCTTATTCATTCGCTTTACCATTCCATCAGATTGTGGGTGCAATGCTGTGGTTCTGGTTTTCTTCATGCCTAGTCTATCACAGATTTCACGGAAAAGTTGGCTTCCAAAATTTCTGCCTTGGTCACTGTGTATCTCCAAGGGCACTCCAAATCGACAAATAAACTCTTTTATAATCCCACCCCCATTTTGGTTTTCCCATGGCATTAGTAATCTCCAAGATGATAAAATAACGACTAATCCTTAGATTATAGAAATCTATAAAAATGACTAACCCTTAGATTATAGATTTCTATAATCTAAGGATTTATTCCATTTACATTTTTAATACAATTATAATCACATTTATATATTTTGAACCCTCAGATTACTTTCTATAAACTAAGCTGAAACCTTTCACTTTGACATAAAAAATTTCCAAGAAGTCAATGATGAATAACGATTTAAGCAATTTAATGTATTAATAGTCAAATTTAAAGGTCTTAAAAAATATTTGTTGTATACCTTGTTGTTAATTTACTTAGGACAGATTCCACCGTTGTGTTAAACGAAGTTTAAAATGACATTTTTACATTAACAATGTCATTTTAATCTCCGTTTAACACAACGGTGGAATCGACCCTAAAACAGATAACTCTACAATTTACATAACAATTGCAAATAACTCAGAAACATATTATAAAGTACCTACATACCATACATACCATAATTATAGTTTATTTAGTTTTTCTCTTATTAAATTGAAAATACTTTCATTCAAATTTGATTTGTAGTATTAACAAGTAAGTCAGATATTTTATATCTGTCGGTTGACCAATGGGTTCGTTTTACCGTTGAATGGTTTTGCTGCTGCATGCAATTCCCTACCTTTAGTTGTAAATCTCGAGCTCTCGATGATATTTTTGGTACTGAAACCACTTCCAAACGTAATTATTTTTTCCATTTGTATATACATTTTAAAAATATTTTTTTTTATTTTTATAAAGCAAGTCGACATGCGGGCAAGATACGTTTACGGGACATTTTCTAATGAATTTAAGTCTCGTCGCTTCGTACGGAATACTTGTCACGACGGATAGCGTGAGACAGCAAATGTCGCACCTTCATTCTTCACGTGACCGCGGAGCGATATTTAATATAACCTGATGTGACCATAGGGGTTGGTTTGTGCCTTTGCAAGACGATCGTTTCTGTGTCAGGTTAATCGAAACCGTTTAAAAAGTCATGGGGGACACGTTTAGAGTTTGCGGTATTTTACAGCCCTTACAAATTTCAGAAATTTTGGTTGGGGAATATACAGGGTGGACCAAATTTAATTTGCACATAAACTGCAAGATATGCAATACTTCCGAATTGCATCCCAAATTTATTATATTCTCTTCCCAGAAGCACGACTATGCAATGTATTTTATCTGGGGTTATAAAGGGCAATCAACAATCAAAATGGTTACTTAGTTCAACATTTTCCTAAACTTAAAATGTTTTTACGCAATGTCGTCTTTTTATAAAATATCGCCTAAACGCTGGGCAATATGTTTCTTAGTTGTGCAAAATAGCGTTCTCAAATACAAAATTCCAAACCCTAAAAGCAAGAACCACTTAAGGCTCCACAAACTCTTGATCCCACTTCCCGCACTTACCCGTTCATCCTTGTTTAATTTCGACGCCTGTGAAAACATTTGAACTTCTGTTTTCACCTCTATAATTTATATAAGAGAACTTGAGATTTAAGAAAAATATTTTCTCCAAATGAACACAAGCGTTGTTACATAGACAATAGAATGAATCCCAGAGTTTCAAATTGTAGGTAAATTTACTTACATTTTATCACCAACATAGCGGTTCTCTTATATTCTCGACCATCTTCTTTTAAATATATTAGACAACAAAAAAGGAAAGGGAGAAATCATAATACATATTTGGAATCGTGATATTCTTAATTACATATTTAATTCTTAATTTACTGGATGTAAAAAATAAACATTTTCTCAGAATAAAATTCCATTTGCTATGCTACTTTAAAAATGTTGTGGATAGTGGATAATTTCTTGCAGTAAATAAGATTAATGAAAGTTATTTAAAACCCGCAAGAAGTTCATGTTGAAATAAAATTAAATAAAATACGAGAGCACCATTTGAAATAGATATTCGGAAACTGAGGTAGTTCAAACTTGTTCGTTGAGAGCCACAGCAATTTATATCAGATAAAATGATTCCTGGACTTACAAAATAAAACAAAATAAAATATACTCATTCGTGACTTGTGATAATATGCACCAGTGTAATTAGATATTTCTGTATATAATTTGTATTTTATTAAAAAAAAACAGTGTCTGAAATATTGAATTGTAACAAATGTTTAGAATTTCTCTACTAAATATTATCTAAATCAAGTATTTATCAGATTTGACAATTTTTCCTTGTTTCCAAACATGAACTACACTGAGAAAATTCGGCTTATATAAGTATCTACCTAAGATTTTTGACTTGTCATTATTCAATATCTAACAATAGTAAATTTTTAAAAAACCTGCCATTATTTTATTAATCTTTCTGTGACCATTGTATTACCCTTATTAGATAAACATTTATCTTTAGTTTACAATTATTTAGCAGTTATTCAATCAATTTGCTAATAATTGAGGAATAACCGTTAGTTGGCATTGACTAAAAATAATTCTAAAAAAAACTTGCAGTTATCTTTTAAATTTTAATACCGCCATGTACTAGTAGTAATAACAACATACAATTAAGGTTATTTTTCAACTACTATTGGGTATCTTCTATACCGATTGTCGGGTTGTACGCCAGGTTGAGTGACGTTGCCACATATTTAGTTAAATATTATTAGATGACTAAATAAATCTTAGAATATTGTATACCATATTAAATAATAATATATTTCCCAAGATAGAATGCACTTCCACATGAAGTACATATCTAATAATTATAAACTAAAAATGCTGATTTCAAAAAGACATATGAACCCATCGACAACAAATAATCTCCGCGAGAAGTCCTACTACCATACTACTACTACTACTACTACTACCCGTATTATGGTTACTAAATTGCCCCCAACATAGAAAAGTATGTTCGTATTTCATAGGTAATTTGATGTTTTTTGTTTGACATAGGTGCATTTTTATCTGTATTTTATTGTATCTAAAAAATTATATTTTTCTATCGCAATTTATTTGTTACTACACTTTATTTGTTACTTTGCAAATTTTACAACCGGCAACGTTGGAAATTCTGACGTTTCCCGTCGGCCAAGAAGGAAAAGAGACAGAGTTATGGCCTTGATGTATGGACAAATAGAGATAGAAAGAGACGCCAAAGTTGGTTATATTTGGCATGGTTCATGGTCATGGTTGTTTGTTTCAGTTTTAGAAGCTTTTTGATTTTGGATACAAAAGTTTCTTGGGTTTGAACAATTTTTTTTTAAATTTGAATTTATTTAATTTGAAAAGTGCTCCACCGACTTCAACACCAAAATTTTAAATGGGACATCCTGAATGTTAATTCTTAGATTCTTCTCGGTGAACAGATTTTAACGATAGGTATGTCACACATATCTAATTAGCTAAACAGTTGAATATCGAGAAAAATGGCTACATATCCCTATCCTATCGAAAACTAGCTGATAAAATCTCCCTGCATCAAATAATTTTTCATACTACTGAATAGAACTGGAAAAGTTAGGATAGGGACATGTGAGCTGTTTTTCTTGAATTTCAACTGTTGACTATACAGGGTGTCCCGAAATTAAATTAAATGTAAACATAAGTCCGAAAACGTTTCTTTTCCGAGATACAGGGTGTTAAAAGTGAAGTCCTGATGGCACTCTTTTGTAAATATTTTCTAAACGTTTAAAGATAACTAAGTCAAATTTGGTAGAAATGCTTACCTTTTTACGCTCTATTTTACGGACTAAACCCCAGTTTTTAATCATCTTCATAGGTGGGTAAATTAGGGGGGGCTTAGGGTAAAATTGCCCTAAGTTTTTTTTGTTGGTAGTTTCTAACATTTTTGACTATAAAATTTGGAAAACCAATGTTTTCTTTATAATAAAGCTACTTTTGTTGCATCTCGCTAGGACGCACCATTTTCAAGAAAAAAGCATTTGAAAATTTCATGATAAGTTATTCGAAAGTGTAAACAATAATTAGTAGGCCTGTGAAATCAGAAATTTAATTTTTTTTTAATTTAAAAAACCGGTAACTAAAGAAATTTTAGAAAATATTTACAAAAATGTGCCATCAGGACTTCACTTGTAACACCCTGTATCTCGTAAAAGAAACGTTTTCGGACCCATGTTTATATGAACTTTTATTCCTATTTTAGAATGTAGATTACGCTGTTAAAATATGACCGTCTAATTTCGGGACACCCTGTATACCGCCACCTAAATTTGAAAAAAAGTAATTTTCTAGTAGCAATAGATCCATTACTGATCACATTAGATAGTATGATATATCGTTGAAATCTGCTTATTGAGAAGATTCTAAAAATGTAAAAATATATAGGGTGTTGCATTTAAAATTCTGATGTTAAAGTTGGTGCAGCTTTTTTTGGACACCATGTATTAATAGAATTCAAATATGTAATTTAAAAAATTTGTCTAAAACCAAGAAACTTTTGTGTTAAAACATTTTGTTTTCTAAAGTCAGTAAAGGTATAGGCCTCTAATAAATTACTCGTCCCCTATATGAACCAACCTCTAATTCGATGAATTACAAATCTTTTAATCTATTTTTTTTAATAACACTCATTCTTTGTATTTATTTTCATTTCGAAAAGCAGGTTATAACAATACGGTAAATCCTTTT
The DNA here is from genome assembly GCA_927349885.1 of Psylliodes chrysocephalus. Classification (NCBI taxonomy): domain Eukaryota; kingdom Metazoa; phylum Arthropoda; class Insecta; order Coleoptera; family Chrysomelidae; genus Psylliodes; species Psylliodes chrysocephalus. The sequence continues at coordinate 25,277,348 of OV651826.1, read as the reverse complement.
TGGGGAAATGAAAGTGACAGGTTATTAAATTAATTTATTTTTCACTTGGCAATAATTCGTTTGTTTTGCATCTAATTTGAAATACATAAACGTATCCCTAAAGGCTTATCCACAATGGGCTTACATAAAACATAACTTGACATAATTCGCTAGCTATCTCAGCTTTGTAAAAAAGTTCTAAATTGAAGTGAAAAATAAAATGTTGTAGTTAAACCTAATTTGGATATACTTATTTTGAAATAATTTATACATTTAAATACATATATTTTTATTTGAAAAGTTACAAGGAAAGTAACATGAATTTATTGTATCAGTATATTAAATAGTTGTATACTGTTTATTTTAAATGCTCAAAATCTATTCAGTTGATTTTTTAATTTCTGTTTTTAGATGAGGGAATAGATTAAACTTCCATTCCTTTATTGGATGAGGAAACAATAAACACATTCTTTCCAAAGGCAGATCCACGATTGATATTTTTATAATCAAATTTAAGGAATTTCAAAATTTAAATTAAATTACTTTGTTGGTACTTATTTATTCATTTGATTAAATTTTTTAAAATAGTTTTTAATTCAGTTTTATGAATTATTTATGAAATGCAATAATTATTTAAATATTGAATATTTTTTTATGTTGTACATTTATTGTAGGATATTTCATTTGAATCTGATATCAAATTTGTTGCTTATTTGAATCATGAATTCCGAATTGTTTTGTTTTTGTTCCTTAAAATAAAAAATTTTATCTTATTTTTTTTTTATTTGATATAACTCATTCCCCCCACACTTCTCCCTCTCCTTATATGGAAAGAAAGACTATACGTTCAGATAGTTTAAAAAAAATTGAGATCGAGTTATAAATTCCAAAATGGAACTTTTATTTTTAAAAATTTTATTATAAATACACTTAAATGGATATCTGAACTAAAGCTACTTCGAATAGCTAGAGACAAATAACTATAGTCAAGTAACTAAAGACAAATAACAACAATAATAAGGTTCTACTCCTATTTATAAAGTAAAACTGATTATTAATCAAAGATAATATATAAAAGAGTCTATTATATTCTCAATATATAACTCCTCCCTCCTTAAGTTTTGAAAAATATGGAGCTATTTTTCAAAACATCTTCTGTAGGATTTTCTAATTCAATTTCTTCGTTTTCTTTTTTCTTTCTTCTAAATCTTCTTAAAAGTTGTCTTCTGTATTTAATTAATATTAAAATAATTTTGCAAATAAAAATTACAAAAATTGTTCCAGAAGTGCTTGAATAATTAAAATTATTTTGAATTTCTTTAATTGGCTTTAATTGTTTAGAAATTTGATTAATTTCATATAAATCATTAAAATCTAATTTAGTTATATTGGAAGTTTGATAAGACTTTGAAGTTTGGATTTTCTTCATGTCGATCTTCGGTAAAATAAATGGCTTTCCTCTGCTCAGTTGAATATTGTTGATGTATCTTCTTTCCTTTGCCCAAATTTCACAAGATTTTGGTATCTTGATTAGTACGGGTGATCTTATGTCTATATACTGGTTACTGTTACATTTTGTAAGAATTTGTTCCGGTTTTGACGGGATTATTAGGACTTCATCGACTGCGATTTGTTCAAATACTGATTCTTCTAAATTAACATTTAAAATATGACAATTTGTCAAAGTTCTTCCTTCAAGAAGTTGGAGAGTACAATTATCTCTGGGGATGAAATTTTGTTGACAATAATAAATTTCTTCAAGGGATGGACATTCTTCTCGTTCAAACTGTGTTTCTTGATGTTTTCGTGCCAAATAGGGAAATAAAGGTGTATACATTTTTTGGTTTTGGATAATTGGGAATAAATGATAAAATTCAAAGGTATTACTTTCAAAAATAGGAAAATGTATTGCAAAAATTAACTTGGACTCTGAAATTGATACTTACGTTCCTAAGAACTGATAATACGTTAATAAATTTGTAAATTTCGGAATTTGATCAATATTATATATTTTATGTAAATATTTTATCATGTCTTTAATGTCTGAGCTAGAAACTATAGAATTATGTAAAGTATTTAATTTTGCAAAGGTTATAGCATCTTCTAAATTATCTATAAAAGAAATTGCCATTTGACAATCTAAATCAATTTGTGATATAATGGCTTGAAAACTAATATAACTTTCAAGTGTATTAATTCTGTTATAAATAGCTGCTTGAATTTTTTCCATATCAACTTTAAATTTTTCTTGATTTTTGCTTAAGATTGTGATTGATTTATTATAATGATCAACAAGTCTTTTGTACAACGAAATTTGAAGATTTGTTTCACTGATAATATTTTTTTGATTTTCTTGCAATGTTTTTATAGCATTATTGTATCTTTCTTCGTCATCAGAATCAAGATTTCCAAATAGCCATTTGTTAATTTTTCCAATTGCATTTATTAGAGCTCTTCTATGTCTTACATGAGGAATTAAATTATTAATCTTTTTCTGAACAGTAATTATTAAATATTCTGTTCTTGTTAACATATTTTGTGATAAGCTATAAGATATTGGGTTACTAGCATTAACATAAACTATACTACGTTTTATTATTTCAAAATGATTAACTAAATTATTAACTTGTTTAACTACTTCTTCTAAATCTAAATAATGTAAAAATGTATGTTTACTATATATAAGTTTAGCGTTTCCTAACTGAATAGGAAGAAGAAAATTTTCGATCGGAGTGATTTGTATATCAGATGTACTATGTATTTGGTATACATAAATTACTTGTAGAACTTGTACTTGGAACAGCGTCGTTATCAAAATGGATTTCATTTTCGTCGATATCTATTTTCTTCAATTGCTTTCTTATTGTCGTTTCGGATGTCCCACCATGGGCTGATGTCCTATCGATGATTGGAAGTTAGAGTGTCGCCACACAAGGGATGACTGGTGGACGTCACTTTCTTTGTTAGGAACCACACTTGAGGAATTAAAATTCCAAAGTCACGAAAAGTTAATATTCGGCCTTGTTACCGGGCGAACTCGATTAAACTTTTTCACGACTCGCGTGTATCCTACTGACTGCGCCAGTTATAAATTCCAAAATGGAACTTTTATTTTTAAAATTTTTATTAAGTATAAAATACACTTAAATGGATATCTGAACTAAAGCTACTTCGAATAGCTAGAGACAAATAACTATAGTCAAGTAACTAAAGACAAATAACAACAATAATAAGGTTCTGCTCCTATTTATAAAGTAAAACTGATTATTAATCAAAGATAATATATAAAAGAGTCTATTATATTCTCAATATATAACTATCGCTATCTTTATAAATTTTTTGAATGACTAATTCATTTGTTTATTATTTACCTCCAGAACAGATATCATTTTGTTGAAATAATTTTAATAATTTGACTGGATAGCTATTCACTAAGTCATGGGAGCGCTCCCATGGGAGTGTTCCCATATATTTTGCTCTCTTACTCTTAGGTGGGTATATCGTGCTTACTCACTTTTAGCCCAGGTACATGCATAGTTAGGTCGGAGTAAGCACGATATACCCACCTAAGAGTAAGAGAGCAAAATATATGGGAACACTTCCATGGGAGCGCTCCCATGACTTAGTGAATAGCTACCTGGTCTATTTTTAAACTGTTCAAACGTCTTCCAAGCGATTAAAAGTTCAAGGTATAATGGAACGTTGTCAGCGTTTAGTTTGCATCTTTATCTAACGGTAGATAATGTCCGAGATCCACACTGTCGACGTTATTGGCAACAACAGGTTTGTTTTGGTTCACGTTCTAGAATTGTTCCAGAACCATGCGCAGAACTATTGCGCAATGGTCCTTAATTCTGAACAGTTCTGTAACCATTCAATTTGTATTCGAAACCAAAACACTGCCACAGGGTCAGTGTCTAGGTAAGAAAGAGGCCACATAATATAGTAAAACATAGATAAATTAAATAATAAATACGTAAAAAATCTTATGACTCAACATCAATTAATCAACTGCTCCATTCTCATTAGTCATTCGAAAATTCCTTGTAAAAATTCCCACACAAAACATGGCCAGGATCTCAGAAACAAAATTACTTGCAAAAAAGCGCAAGCGCAAACATACAATTCTGAAACAGTTCTCGCTTTAGGCCAGAACCGACGTTACTGTTCGAGAATGGTTATGGAACCATTCCCAAGAAAAACCAAAACACAAAACACAGAGGTTCGGAACAGTTCTGGCGAAACCAAAACAGAAAATATCTACTGCGCATGCTCCAAAGGTTCTGGAAGAGTTCTAGAACAGTTATAAAAATGAACCAAAACAAAGCTATAGCCTTTGAAATTTTCTTGGATGTTATTGTCGAAGCAGTATCATAGGCGCATTGGCAGTTGGGTCAACTTCACTGATACAGGGCTCGTATATACATTTGAATTTATACATACTTATTCGATAATTATTATTGTCGGTTTTACTCACCTTGTGCATCTTTAAAATAGGAAAATAATGTTTGTGACAACCAATTCGTTTTAAAATGCTGAAGATCATTTGTTAAAAATGTGAGTCACTCTTTACAATTGTGGTATTTGACTGTAGTTCTATTGATACAATATGCACATTGGCATTCTATCCCACTCCAGTTCATTAGATATACTTCGCTTAGTAGAATATGGTTAAAACTAGCACAATAAATGTATACCTTAGCTCTAAGATATGAGAATATTCATTCCTTATTATGTTTTGATGTGGTAATGGAATATTAGAATGTTATTTTACACGTTTTACACCGTAATAACTTTATAAAATGGTTCAGTGCAGATACGTTTGCTTTAAATGCAATTCACGTAGTCTTTATTTCCCATCTCGAAATCGTGCAGACCTACTTGGCTCAAGACCATCTCTGTTATTTTTATCAAATAGGTTCGCTATCTAAGTGGCATTTTTGAATGCTATATGAAGAATGTTTAGGCACTTTAGAGTTTTGATCTTAAATGTGGGCTTAATAAATGAGATAAAAAACGATAAAATGTTTAGGGCAACATTTATTAGAGCGTGATAAAATGTTTTTTTGCCAAAAATATCAGAGTGGAGTGGAGTTTTTCAAAGCTAAACCACACTGAAGAAAATGCTCTAACTTTGTTGTCGATACACAGTAAAAGCGCGGCGGAGAGCTAAAATCGCTTAGTTTAGATGTTCGTTTACATTTTATAGCATAGGTTGTTCAAAAATCGTCCTATTGATAACTGAAAAAGTTTAAAATATGTTTAAAAAGTAAAAATTATCCTTAATTATATTAAAAAATTTGAAATTTCAAAATTATATACTCGTAAATGGCATAAAATTATATAATAATGCTTCACATCCTTGTTAGTGGAAATAAAGATAACCATGTAGTATACCTATGTTACGCCGCTGACCCACATGTTCAGATTTAAAATTTTATGTTACTTCTCTATCGCTGCCTGCCTAAAGTACTCATTACCAATTTTTGTTTCGCGTGATTCACATTTTTCAGACCGACTACATTCCAGCAATTATAAAAACATGGGTAAAACTATCAAAAAGTATTATCAGATATCTACCGTAGAATATATGCATCGTAGGCACCTTATATATCCGTCTTTAAACAGAAATATGAAAAATATGATAGAAAAAGCAGATATCGATGGTTATTCATTTTGGAAAGAATTTTGTAGAAATATGGAAGTCAGACAAAGCATTTGAAAATACTGGCATACATTTAATTTAAAGGCAACTAAAAGCAAAAAAAATTTCAATCAGTCTTTAAACTTCAGGCTCTTACTTTTAAATAGCAACTGAAGAAAACCAGGCCAGAGAAAGAGCAGGAAAAATAGAAAACCCAAAGGACGAACCAACAAGTATTCAGAAAAACAGAGAGGGGAGAATGGAGTTGTTAGGGAAGGAAATAAAGGTAAGAGAGAATGCTGGTAGACTGAATAAATTTGTAAAACATGTGGTCTAACTTAATTAATGATAAGAAGGTCCTAAGATATGTTAAAGGTTTTAAATTAATCTTTAAAACACAAACAGTTGCTGATATATGAAATATCACCAAAAAAAGTATTCACCCTGTATAAAAGATTATCTTGTGCCTTTTTCCTGTTTGAGTCTTTTTTTTGTAAATTCAGCTGCCAAGAAATCCTTTTTGTTTTATGAATATTCATTGATACCCTACATTGTATTCTGAATTATACCGAACAACATGTTGAATTATTCAATATTGCAATAAAATGTTGCACTGAATGTATGCTTCATGTACGAGGGAACTATTACATTATCAGAAAACTTGCCGTAGTATTTTAAGTAATATTATTATGTTATTGCATATATAAGAGGAAATTTGAAAAGATGAAACAACGTTTTAGGCCATTAATCAAAATAATACAGGTCAAGGGAGGCTCCAGGGGGTTTAAACACCGACGCTGGTGAGCACCAGAAATGTAGCCTAATCCTCTGGTGTTCCAACCAGAGATAGGGATATTTAACGAGCCCAACATCCATGAACTCGGGAACGATGGCTTTACATCTTCTTCGAAAAGATGGCAACGCCCCCCCCCCCCCCGCGCTATACTTCGTATTCATTGATATAACGCCGGCTGTGGTATTGTGGTCTGCAACTTATCGAACAGTTTGTTCAGACGTACACCGACTTTCATTGAAATAGTCACCCATCCAACTACTAACTGCACTTTGCTTGGCTGCAGATATCGATACACAATAAGTGAACCTACTGAGCCGGCCACTACCCTTGAGTAAAGTTTAAAAACATAATTTTAGCTGGTTTATGTACTATACAGAGAATCAACCAATTTAAATCATTTACTCTAAGGACTAAAGCAACGAATTTATTTAAATAATTCGATCTACGGAACAGCTACTCTTCAATTATTTTATATTTGACGGTAAATATGGTAACGCTTTTAGACTCTAATTTTAAGAATCTCACATCCATAATGATTAACTTCATTTTTGTCTCCGGATCTTTTTATAAATAGGTGTGTATTAAAAGAACGGTCTTCCATTATTTCTAGTTCCGGTTTTTAGAGATTTATTGAACATAAGATCTAATCGTTCCGATAAAGTTTTTTTTGTGCAATATTTTATAAAAAATGAGGGAAATCCATCCGGACCAGCGCCCTTTTTTTCATCAAGATGTAACAATTTATCTTTAGCTGCCTCTCTAATGATTTCTATATTACTTATGTTCTCATAAAATTTTGACGAATTATTTTGTTCATGTACACTTTTAAAGGACGAGGCAAATATTGTACCCTATCTACCAACCAAAATATCAAATTTTAAATTAGTTGTGACAATTTTTATATATATATTTTATTTATATCTGGGTAATAATACTACAAAATTTCTACTTTTATGTGTTAAAAAATGTAATATTGAAGGAATAAAAACCGTTACAAACAAGGGTTATTAATTATAATAGAAGGTTACGGTTATCGTGATGACACATTTTTTGTTTGCGGGGACTTTAATCTACCGAATAAAACAGTTAATAAAAATTGTGTGCCAAAAAATTTTACTGATGGTTATTCTAATCTATTTATTGATACAATTTCTTGCTGTGGTCTCTCTCTCAGTTTAATCATTTTCTTAACACTTCAAATAATACATTAGATTTAGTTATGTGCAACAATTTTAATGTTGAGAACTTGTCTGTTACTGATAGTCCTCTAGTGCCGGAAGATATTAATCACACTGCACTGGAGTTTACTTTCAGTTATCCAAATATTCCTTTATCCAATAAATTTGTTAATGACGGTTTTATTTTTAATTTTAGTAAAGGTAATTACGATGCTATGAAGACAGAATTACAGTCCTTTGATTGGACAAAGGAATTTTCAAATTTCAATACGAACGATAGTGTTCAGGAATTTTTTAAAATTTTGTATAATATTTTGGAGAAACATGTTCCTAAGTACCAACAAATTAAGTCCTATTATCCACATTGGTTTAGAATTGAAACAATAAAAGTTATAAAAGAAAAGAGAAAATTTCATATTAAATGGAAAAAGTATCACAATAACATTTAAATTGTTACGTGGACGTTCAAAATACTTAATTGATTACGACTACAAGAACTATCTTAAGCAAATTGAAACTTCAATCACTTGTAACCCAAAAAACTTATGGCAGATTATTAAATCTAAAAAAGGCAAATCCTATGTCATTAATGCGTTGAAAGATGGTGGTAGAATGATAACTGAAGGTGATAAGATTTGTAAAATATTTTCAGGTTACTTTAATTATGTGTTCAATCCTCCTAATAATAATATATTAATTAATAACAGGCATGATACCTTACATCACATAATTATTTTATTTCAAAAGCAACAATTCTTGACAAGACAAGATAATATTGAAACATTTTAAATTATTACCCGCGTAATCGAGCAAACGTATCTATTTATAAGCTACAAATAATTATTTAAACAAGAAATAATATCTCACATCATAATTCCACAAAATTTCAACAGCTATTCACAATTTATTAAACTATTTACACGAAATTGTTAGAAATTATAAAATAATTTTCTACGCCAATGTTTCGCGTTTACTTCGATTAGCTCAGCGCCAAAGCTGTCAAATCTTTTGTATGAAGTGGGAGAACTGATAAAAGCCTTTCCAACTTCTGTCCCTTCTACAAGTCATTATTAAATCAGTCATTATGGATCTGATCCCCACTGACGTTTTAAGCAATATCATTACATTTTAATTATGTTCTGAATGAACCAAAAGTGTATTTCAGATTTACTGCTACGATTGTTGCAAAGAGAGTTATTGGTGTGGATTTGTGTCCTCACTTTGAATATATGTGGAACCTCAAATACCTCTGAGAGGGTACTCAGTACCTCAACGGAGGAATTGTTAGCGAATTTGGTACAAAAGGCTCGACCTCTATGGGATCACGACTTTCTGTAAATTTGTAATCTGAATCGCACAAGGTAATTAGAAAAATGCTAAAGGTATAGTTGGAGGTAAAGATATTCTTTCTGTTTCGGCAAAACAAAGGAAATCGTATAAAACGTTTAACGGCAACCCAGGGACGGACCTAATTAGTTGTATGTGGAAATGTTATAGGTATTTAAATATTATCACATTATTCGCATAATTTTCTTCTTCGATTATTTAATAGTTTTAAAGGCAACACTTACGAAATTGATCCGAAATAAATATTCACAACTTGTAATAAAAATCGCCATGAAACTAACTATAATTTGATTTACTTGAAGTATTTAATTATTTCACTGAATATTAAAAATCAATGAAGGATGTTACGAAAAATGCTTGATCATATTAGTATCCTCTTATTATAAAAAATTTAATCATCTTCACTTGACGTGTCATTCAGGTTTATAATGCAAGAATGAGTCGGAAGTATTCGATGGTTATTTTCAGTTTTGGTAACACGGAGAACCCAATTGGAACCTAATTCTTGAGATATACCTCCAACAACTTTTCTGAGCTTTTTTGTTTTTCAGTAATAATATTATATTTTTTATTTCTTCTGGATTTGTTGGATTTAAAAACATTGAATTTGTATTAGTTTTAAGCTTTTCAATATACGTAGAATCTTTTTTTATACTTTTTGCTAAATTCACACCGATATTTACAAAAAAAGACATTTCTGATGGATCTCTTATTATCTCGCCTCTGTTATTTTTTATAGTTGTTACTTTTTTCGAATCTGAGATTTTTAGAATTTCGTTTACAGTTTTCCACATATTTTTCGAATTGTTTTGATCTTTATTTATTTGTTCTTTGTAATAATTCATTTTTGTTTGATTTTTTTTTTTCTAATTCTTTCTTATAGTTTAGATAAGTTTGTTTTAAATCTATTATTATTATTTTGTTGTTGTCTGTATTTGATGTATAATTTTTCTCATTTGCCGAGTTAATAAGAGATCTTTTCCTTTTTTTTCATTGCTTTTGATCCCAATATTTTTTGTAGAATTTTGTACACATTGTTGTATAAAACTAATAAATTCTTTTGTTTCAGTTTCCAGACGAGTATTTTGTTTGCGCACGTGGGCATATTATTTTTTTTATTTTAACTCAAAATACCTTAAAAAATCTTCTTATTGGGTATTTGGGTCTGGAAAAGCCAATTTTTTCACATTTTTAGATCAAGTAATAAAAAATTTTGTGGTCCAGAATTTACAAATTTTTCCTAAAATACTCCAAGTCTCTCTAGCGACATTAGGAGCTTCTAAATATTTTTTTTATAACTTATGTACTCTATTGAACCGCTCTCCACCATATTTTGGTCATATTTAAAATAATATGGGCTCAGAAATGGTTTATCTGCACCCATGTCCTGGAGAGGTCTTCTTCTTCTTCTTCTTTTTCTTCTTCTTCTTCTTCAAAAAACGTATTTTCCAAACAGTCGACTAATTATGACGTTTCAGGTAGTGGAATACCTTAGAATGTCACGAGAAGAAATAAAATGGCCTCTAAAAGTTTATGCGATTTTTCTTTTAGAAGTTAGACTTTCAATTTTTCGAGGTGAGATCTTCTTTCCGAAAAAAAAAATTATTTTCCAAATGGTTGACTAATTATGACATTTCAGGTCGTGGAATACCTTAAAATGTCATGAAAAGAAAGAAAATGGCCTCTAAAAGTTTGTGCGATTTTTCCTTTAGAAGTTAGACTTTCATTTCTTCAAGGCGAGGTCTTCTTTCCGAAAAAAAAAATATTTTCCAAACGCTCGACTAATTATGACATTTCAAGTCGTGGAATACCTTAGAATGTCATGAAAAGAAAGAAAATGTCCTCTAAAAGTTTGTGCGATTTTTCTTTAGAAGTTAGACCCAATTTATCGAGGCGAGATCTTTCCGAAAAAAAAAAATATTTTCCGAACGGTCAACTAATTATGACATTTCACGGTCGTGGGTCGAGAAAATCGGAAAAATTAAAAGTTGTAGATCGTTGAAATTTTGTACGTATCTACGTATATAAGATATATAGATATATAAGTTTTATATATAAAAAGTGTGGGGAATTTTATTTAATTCACCATTTTTTTCTAAAATTGATACATTTACTGTTAGGTATTTATTATTTTTACATGTTTCTTCTATAGAAATTATTAAATGTGGTTACAATTGCTAAGAAAATCTATATTTTAGGGCATAGTATTAATTAGGGCAATAATATTCAAAAACTCTGGCCTTTATCTCTCTTCAGAAATTGAGCGCTTCGGTACCTAGTCACTAAAAATTAAAAAAATCACTTTACACACCGCAAATTGGATGCCGAAACTGTTTCTATAGGTAATATAATGTGAGCTTATTCATACTAATTGCATTTTAACATCGAATTTAATTACCTATGTTATGTAACACTTTACTCGAACAAATAAGTTTCGATCAAATTACTATTAATCATCTTTAACACGACTTCGAAGTTCTTCAATAGTTTAAGGTAATTAAATGTGTAGAATAGCTACATTTGGTCTACAAAGTTTGGGAATAACTATACCTTTCACGTGAATTAATAATTGATAGTGACAGATGCTTCATCGTGTCCAAAACTAAGTCTGGGCAATTTGGAATACATTATTTAACAATTTATTATAATTGTATTAAATTTTGAAAAATAGTCTATTTGTAGCAAAAATTTTAGGAAATTGAACAGGCTCCAACAGTCTCCCCAAACCTTACAAAATTGGCTAATGAGTTGCAAACAATTTGGAAAATTAAAAAAAGTTATAAATTTTTTTAAATCGGAAAGGAACTTTTTGCAAACTGTATAACAATAAATCCATTGCATTAATAATGAGTAAGAGTGCTTAGATAATATATTATTGAAGCTGCTGTTATGTGAGTGAACTTAAACAGTAATTATTATTTTTTTTAAAGTTATTCAATTAAAACTGTGAGTATTCAAATTTTACAACGGAAAAAAAACTAAGTATTACTTTAAAAAGTAAATTATACCTAAAAAAGAACTGTTCGAAATTAGAGCTCCTCGATATTCAACCTTGCTTTATTGGCCTAGGTCGGCTAACTGTTTTTCCGTAACATATTAGAAATATATAGAAAAGTTATGACTAAAACGAATAATATCCAACTTGTGTCACTTTAGTTCTAAAGATGTGAAGCACTTCACACGTGTTCATACATTTTATCTAAACTTTAATCTTGAACATATAAAAATGAGTAATATGTAAGCGATTCATTGATGTGCTTACCCCTGGTTCTCTAAAAGTACCTCTATTATAATATGCACAAAAAATACCACGATTTTTCGACCTTTAGATGGGGTCTTATGTTCCTTTTTCAATAATTATTCTATATAAAGTGTGATTTTACATACTAGAATAAGTGTAAAAATACAAATTTTTAAGAATGGTCGTTTATAAAACTTATTTTTTTACTCTTTAAATGATTTATTTAGGTATAAATACATCCTCAGAAATCTCCATACATCATACTTCCTCGAAATCTTTATACATCCTCACACTTTCTGAATCGCTTTCTGATGTACCAGCATGTTACAGTGTGTAAAATAGTATATTCTGTAAAAAGGTTGGAATGAAAATTCGATACAAGTGAAAGATTCTGAACGCGATACATCCGCGCACATCCTCGTACATCCTCGAGAAATCTTCATACGCCCTCGTAAATCTTCCTTTGTGTACACCTATACCTAAGTGGTTTACCCCTCGTATTTATATTTATTTGTATATTTTATCTTTGAATAATGTATTTCCAGTTATTATGTAACCACATTCTTTCTTAAAAATGCATCTCTTGAAAATAACTAATGGCCTTCGGAGGAAAAAAAAAGCTTCGCTGTCTCGCGAGATATATAAAATGATGTATTTTATTAAAAGTTTCCTACACATTTATTTCTTATTTCTGTGTCCCTCTCGACAATTGAAACGTTAGGAAAAATACAAGAGAAAGGTAAGAACCTATCAAATATCGTAAAGCACAATAATATATGTGGAACTTGTCCTTCCGGAAAAGTTTTTGTATTTTCATATCAATAACGACATAGCCAGAAGTCGTAGAGAGAAATGTATAGCTCTTCGAAGTAAAACTCGTCAAGTACCCACTGTAGAAACTAATAAAAAACGTTTTTAGCAAAAGTTGAGCTTAGTAGGTATTAAATCTGAAAGTAAATGAAAATGCTTGGTAATAGGTTCTTTAAAAAATTGCATCTCGAGTCAGATGCGACTCTTTTATTTCTAAAAAATTTACATTATGTAGATGTTTCAGACAGTGGCGGCTGGTGAATAAATGCTGTAGAGCTGCAGAACTGCCAAAAAAATCTACATTTCACAAAAATTATAAAATTTTAAAATATAATTGTTTAATATAAGCGATTAAAACCACTACATCCATGGAACGACCTAGGTATTTAATTATTGGGTTTCAAAATACCACTTTTACTGAGAATAGGAAAGAAGATGTGACGGCGGTTACGGCCGCTGATATAAGCAATATCGGATTATATCTAAATTCTAAAGTTTACTCATTAGAGCGTTGGAATTTAGATGTTGGGAAAAAGTTGGATACTCTCGCTTATTATGCTTACGAAGATTTTCAGAGAAGTTACTACAAGAAGAAAAATCCTCAACCAATGTTAAGCCTTACCGAGTTTATAGCGAATCCCACATTCGTAATTGATTGCAGTATGTATCCAAAACCAATCAAATCTTCAACTGTGGATGTCAAGGTTGAATTCGAAACACGTAAAATGTGGTTCCCTATCAACACTAAAGCATATGCACTTTTTATCCATGAAGCTATTATAAGTTATAATAATGCATTAGATGACACTGTACGCACTGAATATGTGGAGCTGTAATTCATATAATTTAGTATATCTGAAATTATACTTGTGTTCACTTCTAACAAAAATAATAACATGTAACCTGTTTTAAATAAAAAACATTAAAACTATCTATATTGTTTTATTTATATTTTAATTACACATACAGATATATTATAAAAGTAATCCTTAATCGATTTCACCGTCTGACTGTGGCTCTCTATCCAAACCAATGTGATATATGGTTAGGCCTCGTTCAAGAAACGCTTCAAACCTGGGCTAACCATCTTCTCACAAAGTGTCTCCAAGTTCAGCTCACATGCATTATATTCGCAGCAAAGACTGCTGCCTTCGCTGCATTTCTCATACCATTCATTCTGTAATGCTATGGCTTCCGGAAACGGCCATATGTCAGCATCATAGTTGATGGAGTGTAAAGCATCCATTGCCAGTGCATCCAGTTTCCTTCCAAGTCTGCCTATTGCTGATTCTAAGTCGATAGCTTTAGGCCAGTGCTCTTCGGAATACATAATCCACATATCGAAATAATCTGAAACAATATTTAGCCGTTATTAAAGGAACAAATATGGACCAAGTTATACTTACAATATATTTGTAGAAATTCTTAATGAAATAATGTGTATACTATAAGAAATTAAAAGTAAAAAATATTTACAATGACTCTAACACAGATGAATGAATTGATTGCTGGCTAACTAAATCGAACCTATATGAGCTCTAGTAGTTGAGCCATAACACGGTATTTCCCCTAAATAGACTAATGCATATTGGCCGGCAGCAGCATTAATCGTAGTAATGATTTCAGATGGCATTATTTCAAAAAAGCGTCTCGTCAACCAACACTGAAAAAGCTCAAGTGTAAGCCGATCAATTGAATGAGTAAACATTTACCATACCTAATATCTTTGACAAATATCGCCTTAATAATATAAAGTTGGCCTACAACTAATGACCTTAGTTCTCGCTGATCCAATATTGTGGACCATTCACCAACTAACTTATTTAGAGTATCTATCTGAGCTTGAGCCATGGTAGAATACAAAAAAATATTTTTATTTTACACAAGGTACCTACACTCATTACATTTCGATGTGTATGGAGTAATGACAGGTACTTACAATACTCATTACACTTGGTGTATAGGGTAATTGAAAAGTACTTACTATGCAATTACACTCACTACATGATCTACAGAGTAAATGGGAGGTACTTGCTAATTTCGCGAAGGATAGGGGGTTGGTACTTAGGGTAATCACTAATTATATCAATTGCCTCTGACATTGCCTCTGACCTTGGTCCAGAACTGGCTAATCATAACTACTTATGCGTATAAGATAAATTATATTTAAACGTAGTATAATATACAATAACTAGTATAAAACGTATAATAAATAATTTAAAAACAGTATGTGCAGTGCGGGTTTAAAGTCTCTCCCTCCCCCCCATTTATTTTTTGAACCGTAAAAATTAAAAATCAATTTTTTTTAAGTTTGTCGATAACGATTTAATTATTTTGATATATTGTATAGTAGAAAAATAGGTTTTATTGGTTTATGAAAAATAGAAATCATATTCATCATTTAAATTAAATATTACAAAAAAAACATGTAGGAACGATTATAAAAAGTTTGATACGGAAGATATTATCATTTCCAATGTCGCCGAGGGTTGCAAATATGCGAAATCTGTGAAAATGCCAATGAAAAACCTACTAAGCATTTCTAACTTTTACTTTTTTGTTTTCAGATATGGATCTGCTATTGATACTCTTCGGATTTTTTGTACATTTAGGTAAGGTCAGTGTCTAGCTTTTAATGTCATTAAATAACTGATTTCTGATGTTATGTATCCTAAATGAAATAATTGAGGGTTTTTAAAATACATTTCTTTTATTAGAAGTGCATCTATTTGCAATAATTGAAAAAGTTTGTTGTGTATTTTCATTATTTCTGTATCATACATCAGAAAACTGTTTATACAGGGTGTAACAAAAAGATAATTGTATTATTTACATCGAACACATCTGCTCCTTAATTTGCGTTTATTTATTCGAGATGTAATTGACCAGATTACATATTGTACATCTAGATTTGAAATAAGATGTGGATATGAGGATTGTCAAACTTGTCATTTTTATTTTTGTTGGACTTGTCTATCAAATTGTATTCACTGCATGCACATACTCGTGAAGAATGAGATTACAATCAATACTGTGTGCACTGTGAAAATAAGTGATCGTTTGGTTTAATTTTGTCCGCTATTTTTGACAATATTAAAAATTTTTGAATTCCCAGAATAGTATATTTAATCATAGACGACATAAGAAGAGTATTTGTCACTGTCATTTTTACCACGTGACCTAAATCACGTGGATTCATATGGATAAACAAACGTGGCACATATATCTTTGGATTTTACTCTCCCCATTTAATTGTGGATTATTTGACAAGCAATTTAGCTTTTTATGTCTTTAATTTTAATCTAATTTTGTTTAAATTAAAATTTAGTCTAATTAATTTATCTTGTTTTCTTGCATTTATTGTCGGTCTGTTGTTATTAGGCATATGCCGACAGCAAATTCGGAGCTCGTTAAAAAGATCCTTCTCTCTGAAACATCAGAGGGAAATATTCTGGTTAGGGTATGGCGTGTGTTGGTGATTAAATCTTGGAGTTGGGCCGACGTAAATAAGGAATAAAAAAAGAATGGTTTGAAAAATAAATGTAGAAAAATATAAGCTCAAAACGACAGATCTTTGCCGGATATTATACAATAATTAAAATGAAAACTACGTTATAGTGTAGTGTCAGTCAATCGAAATTATGCTTTCGTGGAAAGCTAAATTGTTAATTTATTAAAAACTAATATTTTGGAGATTCTAAAACCGAAGGTAATCCAAAATTAGATCATGCAGAAGGGCATTATTTAAAAGCGAGATATTGGTACCATTGCATAGAGCGTAACGTCTACTATAATAAGACCAAAAAAACCATTGGGGCTTACGGCCCAAAAAAAATAAAAATGCGATTTCCTCGGTTTTATCTTAAGAAAAAAATTGCAAAAAATGTTGTGAAATTGAGGAAATGTCGGCTGTTCTTAGAATAAAAGAAGTTTTTTCTATTTTAAATTCTCCTGGATTCGTTCTTAGACAGTGGGTAATGAACAGACCAAATATCTTCAAAGATTTGAATTTTGACAATACAAATGATATTGAATATTTTGTTAAAAATGACACGGACTCTAAAATATTAGGCTTACAATGGAATCCTAAACAATACATTTTTCAGTTCACTCCTAACCTTACTCTTGACCTTAAAAAGAAGATAACAAAACAAATTTTGCTGTCAACAATTTCTCAACTTTTTGATTTACTTGGTTTGCTAGATCCAATTATAGTCACAGCCAAAATAATGTAACAAGGACTTTGGCACCTTCGGTTTTAGAATCTCCAAAATATTAGTTATCAATTCACTAACAATTCAGCTTGTGACACTGATTCCCGTACAGAATTCATTTCTAGAGCACCATACTATTAATATTACTATAAATTCAAATTTCTTTTCTACAGACACAGTTTATTAATTTTTGCCTATTCCTTTTTGGATTAGCGAAACAAATCGACTTTAACGATGCTTACTTATTGTTCTAGGCAAGCAAGATAATAAACAATTTATTTTGCGAGATTTTTATAGATAGACTCCATTTGAAACTGAGCAAGAAAATTCCCAGGGACATTGTATTATATATAATAAACATGCGAAGGGAATGATTTATCTTCACTCTTATTCTCTTTTTCGTAGAACAATGCGATTTGACGAGATATAATTTGTTGCTATTGTCGACTTTGCCCAGTGGTCTAGAACAAAGGCTTTTTCTGTTGTAACATAGACAAGAACAGAGGAGATGCGGAAATATACCGTGAAAACTTATACGCTTATACAAGGCGATTCATTAGAAAATTCGCATCGTTACAGGTAGATAAAGGACGTTCCTATTTAGTGCAAGTATATAATAAAGAATATTCAAGCATTAAAATATACCTAATTTGTTGATAACAAGTTTTTTATTTTGGGTCCTAAAAAAAATTATGGTAAATTTCGCATTCATTTAGTGTCTACCCGGGTAGCTAATTCGATTTTTATTTTTTGTTAACTGATCTGGTTTTCATAAAGTCTGAATGCTTCCGACTCAGTTATCAATTTTTCAATTTATTGCAGAAAATGCAAAAACGTATTTTTACAGCAGTTCTTTATACTTTTTTTAATTCTCTCTTTTTATATTCGTAAATTAATAAAATCTACCAGGGCTAAATATCAGAGCTGGGTTAAGCACTTTTGCAAAGTGCTTTTAAGTATGAAATACATTTTTAAATCTGCTTCAAATACCAAGCACAGTATTTGAAAAATAAAGCACCAAATGCTTATGGAAAAGTATTTAAAGCCCTTTAGGACATGAATTATTGATGCCTTGGTAAAGCGATAGTCATTAAGCATGTTCTCCTGTTATCTTTAGGATACTTTAGGATAAACCACGTTCTGATTGTCAATTATTTGTAAACAGCAACTATTTTCGCCATTGTATATATTAACTACAGTATAAAGAGACAGATGTCATTATCAAAAAATATAAAAACAAAAAATTAAAGATTTTTTGAATCAGAATTAGAAGATGTTTAGAGGATATCGAAGAATTTCATAACAATATAATCGTCAAAGATCTGGTCATTTTAATTTTTGGGATAATTTTAGAGACTATTAAAAACACAGTTGATTTACTAGATTTTTTAATTCTAATAAAATAGTACAACTTGTTCATCCCCTTCCCCTGCATCCAACTACAAAGAAAGGAACAAAAAGGGACTATATTGAACTTAAATATAATATTGGTGCCTTATAATATGCAGGGTGTTTCATTGGGAAAGGAAAATATTTTAACCCTATATAGAAGTCACCTAAGGATCACAAAAAACACATATAGTATGGATCTAAATACCTTTATAACCGAGTTACAGGGTATTGTTTGAATTTGTTCCATTTATTCCATGCTCCCTAACTTTTGAATCACTCAGTATATTTTTTACAATGTGGCATAGATAATCTACACCTATAGGACGATTCATCAATATATTAAAAAAATTCAAAATCCAGGTCCGGCTTAACAAAAATTATGAAAATTTGACCCACCCTAAAACAACACCCAATACATCAAATTTTTAAAAATTGAATTTCAAATTTAGAAAGAATATAAAAAACTGGATACATTCATCAACTTTTTATTTTTTCGCATGCCGATTTACTATCAAAATTTTAACGTTAAAATAGACACTAGGAGAATTTAAGTCTATGCAAAATGTAGTTAAAGGCAGTGGCGGCTTGTCGGTTTGAATGTAGGTGACGCGTTGAAAATAAAACACAAAAAAAATCGACTTTTTTTATTTTTGTACATAAGGTCGATTCTCCTATCCTTTAAACTTGCAAAATTATCTATTATATCATCAAAAATGGCTCTGATCGTACAAGTTCATTTAAGAGTGTCTTTTCAATTGAATTTTTTGCTAAATTGGTAAGTCGATCTTCTGTTATTGTATTTCGTAGATATGTTTTAATTCGTTTTAAACAAGAAAAACTACGTTCGACTGAAATACTAGTGGATGGAATAGATGGAATAGATTAAGCAATATACCTTGTAAGCTTCTTTGAAACTATCACGATTCTCAAATAGGTTTTCCAACAATATATCGATGTCAATATTTATAAAGTTTTCATCACTGTAAATAAACTGTAACTCATTTTTTAACCTTTGTAAGTCATTTAATTTACTAAGATCCATTTGAACTAAACTATTTAGTGCTTCTGTAGGAAAGCTCTCCGAATATACAGAAAATTTGAAAGTGTCCAATAATGTTACGAACTGAAGCTCTTGTCTTATGCGCCCATCACGGTGCTCAGTGGGCAGTTCTGTTCTTAGGGAAACAATCATTTACATTCGAAATACCACTCTTTGCGAAATTTTCGCACAAACACTTTGTCTTCTGACTTAGTTTTTTGCTTACATTTAGTAGAGGTTTAGATTTTGGCGAATTTAAAAGGTCTTTTTTATCCTCACTTCTCCATCTACAGAATAGCATCTCCAATAGCATACATTCTAGATCATGTACTGGAAACACTCGCAATAGTCGCAATTGACCAACTAGTCCAACCACTGCATAAAAATAGTTCCGACCGGAAGAAGCAAACTGAATCAACGCGTCAAGTGAATTAATCGGCTAGATCGAAACGTGCCGTTACCATGGCAACCATCATAAACGCGCCGATAGAAGAGAGACGTGTTCGGCGGTTTTATGCATAGCGCGTCAAGCGCTCCGTTCGCTCGGATTAGGAAATCTTTCTATTGCATTATATTTCCAAAAACAAGAGAGCCCGGAAGGTCCGATTTTTTTTATCAAGCGTCTTGTTTGTTTCATGCGGTGATCCAGATACCCCAAAATTAGGTACAGTTTTGGAGGTTTCTGTTTTGTAATTTGAATAGAAACAAAAATGCAGGTCATCTTGTTACAGAAAAAGAAATATTTAGCTATTCAGTTGATTTTTTTAATAATTTCTACTGAAATTTTGGTGAAGCAGCGCGTCACCTGCGTCATCTAGCGAGCCACCACTGGTTGAAGGGGTTTTAATTATTTCCTCTTTATTAAAATTATTTTTACTTAACTTTTTCATGGAAAGTCCAGAAATAAACTTATTTAATTTGAAGTAACATTCACAAAAACCAATAAAAATTACAATTACAGATCTGTACTTAAGAAAATTTTCGTGATCCCTAGGTGACCTCTATATAGGGTTAAAATATTTCCCGTTCCCAATGAAACACCATATATAATAGAATCAAAATTATTATTGTTTTGTGAAAAAAATTTAACAAAATTTGTTTCAATATCTTCCTAAAAAGTTAACAAAATGTCACATACGTTACTTTTTCTGCACAGAGACGATATAGAAAACTTTACATTTTGCATGTTTTTTTAATTGTTACAATAAAATGAATAAAAGTTTGTGATAGCCACGAAGATGTAAAATTTTTGCCGAGGTGTAATAAATGAGATTACTACAACCAATGGATCTGTGAGAGCAATTTGCAGTTTGCACGAATTATATGGCGGTATATTTCGTTTTCCCAATACATTCCATGCAGTTCAGTCAAATAATAGCGGAAAAATTTGCTGTAAATTAATTTGATCGATTTCAACTTCATCCAATTAATTGTTCACGTCGATGTGATTTATCATCTCTATAAAAAGAAATCGTTCTGTACTCCTGCTGAGTACTATCGTAGAATATCCTTCGCACATTTTTCGTCAGTTAGTTAGTTAGTTAGTTAGTTAGTTAGTAAGGAACCATTCTGAATGAAGCAGAGCAAAGGTTCTTGTTTTAGCTCCACCTCAAATCATCTCACGCCCATTAACTAATTCTGAATCTTGAATGCATAGAAATATTATCAAAAGGACTTGAGTAGAAACAGGAAACACACTTTTTTGGATGGGAATTTCATTAAAAAATTCAGTTCTATGTGCAAATAGTGACATGATCTTTTGATTTTGTTGGTACTGACTGATTTTACCCTTTCCTTTGATGCAAATATCTAGTTTGCAATAAGCAATTCCATTCGAAAAATTGGACAACAGTTCGTGTTCTTTCATGATAGCCTACTAACGATTGCTCTTCCCCTTTCTGATCCAGACCATGTCCATATTAATAACAATCATGATAATTCAGTTATCTTTTTACACTCTCTGGTCCACCGTGTGATGTCATTTGAGATTTCTTTTATTAAATCCTAATTCTAGAAGTTTCTTCGCCATCTTCCATCACTCTATCCAGCCACGTGACGCATTCCTACCTGTTCTTCTGAAGATTTCTTAATTTCTTGTAACATGATACTTGATATTTTATCTATTTGTTATAGTGTGTTTAAGCTCTATTGATTTTGGTAAAATCGAACTAACCCACCTAAGATGTTTCATCAATTTAATGTGGTAGAAAAGCCAAATAAATTTAGTTCTGATAGAGGTTTGGATGTATTTTTAATATAAAAATGTTATTTTATAATATATTATGTGGATTAGACAAAATATCATTACAAAGAAATATCATTTTGCTTGGACGGTTTCTGGAATTTATAAAAACGACATTTTTAAAGTTTTTCATATCAAAAACTAATTTTTGATTTATTCGTTGGACATTTTCTGCTTAACTTCATTCAAATATGTCTTCAATGGCCAATCCTGATTAAAAAACAAACAACGTAATGTTCATTTTACAATGTTTTGATTTAAATAAATTCAATCTCTTTTCCCTACTTGGTGTTAATAATTAAAAACCCTTCTGAAAGGGTTGAAAATTAATTAATTAATTTTATAATTAGAGGTATTTGTATTTTGCCAGGCCTTTTAGCGTTTTAACATATTTAAAAAATCGATTTGTGAACAATAGACGTATATTCAGCGATTTTTATTTATACAACAATCGTTTACTTCATTTTCTTATTTTCATTCAATAAAAAAAAGCATAAAACGGTCTACTGAAATTTACATATTGCTTAAGAGGGTTTGAAACAGCTTAAAAAAATCTCTTTTTAATAGGGAAAATTCTGAAAATCAATACACAGGTATTCTAATTTGAGTAGCTTAGTTTAATCTCTCTTTGTAAATTTAACAGCAGAGAAAACAGTCGATTACAGTTGGAATAATGTTTTATAAAATTGATTAGATTTAGCTAGATTTGAAGCAAAAATATCTTAATAAACCACAATAAATATTGCGAATTTGCTGATATTTTTTGGAATACGAAAACATGATACTAGCATTAGTCCGCCATATTTGGAGATCTGCAAATTTGCTGCCATATTTGCAGATCTGCAAAGTTGCAGACGTTCTGTAATCTCACCCTAAACCCATATCTTCGTCTGAGTTAAGTTAAGGTTCCATCAAGTTTATTAATAAAAAAGAATACAATTTGGTATATTTAGAGCCAGAGCTTAAGACTATGTGGGTCTTACAAGGTACAAATTTTATAATATATCACAGAAGAAGAATTCGTTACCTGCTTAGTTATAATAATAACAATACTACTACAAAATAACTAATAATAATTTAAAAAAAATACAGTAATTTAATATCACACTATTACTTAAACCCTATTTAAATATGAAGATATCAACTAAGAAAATTCTATTAAGTGAGCTTTTAGTTTTATTTTAAAGAGGTCAGTTCTTATGTTCTTTATGGTGCTAGGAAGCTCATTGTATTGTCTTAGACCATCAGATAGTATGCTTCGGTCACCAAAGCATGTTCTTACGCCTGTGGTTCTGAAGCAGCGATTATTCCTCTGGCAGTGAACGGGTTAACCTGTCCATTTCTGTGAAATTGTAGCCTTCTTTTACTAGAATGCCAACTCCACCTCCCGTTTTATTTCTTGATTTATAAATTGCATTATAATCTGGCAAATTAAAATAGTTGTCCCCACCAGGAGAAAGCCACGACTGTGTAACAACAATTACATCAGGTAGATTGACAAGTTTACTAAGTGCTTCAATTTCATCTAACTTATTACGTACTGAGCGAGCGTTTAAGTATAATATAGAAAAAACAGATTGATTTGCTTCATTTTTAAACTCATCAAGATTGTTATAAAATTTGAGACTTGTATTAGCCATTTTAATAAAGTTTTATTCAACAATCTGTAGTTAGTTTCTTGTTTACATTAGTTTTTAATTCCACTTAGAAGATCTAAGTCTTCTTTCTTGTTTATTCAAACTGAAGGTTCACCATCGTGTTTTCTTTTATACACTTTTACATTTTTTGACCACAAGTTCCTATTGGTGGTTGTAAATTGTTCATTCACATAAATAGTGGATTCTTTGGTAGCCTTATTAATTGACTTTTAACACTGAGCAGTTTTGAGTCAATTTTACGACCTTTGCGACTGTCTAAGAACTTCTTTTTTATTTCCTGATTAGAGAATTTTGTAATTATAATTGGTCCTTTTTTTGTTTCTTTGGTATAACATTCACAGATATCATTATTTAGAATATTACCTTGAAAGTTTTATAAAAGAATGAATATTTTCTCTCAGCTAGTAAGGTCATTTCTTCATTTACTATTGACAGCTATTTTTGAGCTGTACATATTTTTCTCTTTAAACATAAATGACATCAAGAGCGATAAATTATATTTTATCTTTATAATAATTGTTTAAAATACAAATCTACAGATTGATCCAAAATTACTGGATACTTTAAGAGGACCCTTTGTTGTGTATTAAATAAACTTTAATTAACATATTATATAGAATTTCTAATCTTTTATATAAAATTTCTTATTTCCATTATACTTATAGTGTACAATAAAAAATACATTACATTCCCAAAAGTAAATAGCATTATGATGTAGTATTTCAACTGCGCTACTCTATTATGAATATTGTACTTCCCAATTTTACTGAGCTTAGCCTTAAAAATGGGCTCTAATATTCATAGGACTACTCTCTGCATGTTTGTTAAAAGAAATTGCTCCTGTCTGTTTGTTTATCTGATACATAAATTTTGTTTTCTCTTCTTCTTGCAGACGGAATCCCAGTGTCCGAGAATCTTTATTGGGATTTGATACCATATTTTGTTAACTCCACAAAAAAAGAATACGTCACCAATGTTGGACAAACGGCGTATTTACATTGCCGAGTGGGCAATCTAGGAGACAGGGCCGTAAGTATTTTTTTTTAATAATTGTTCTTGGAAATAAATAATTAAGATTGTTATTCCTCTATTATTTCCATATAGCCATTGAAGTCTTAGTATCTTTAGAACTAGGATATAATCAGTGTAGTGTGATGTCAACCATATAGAAATGATTAACTTAAAGCTAACATATTAGTTTGGCTTGAAATAAGCTTACTTCGCAATCAATGGCATTAGGGTTGGTACTATAGAGAGCTGGAGTCTTTAGGAATTAGCAAGTAAATCGGTTTTTTATGACTCACCTAACTATATCATTAGTTTTTAAAGATACAATTATTATTAACTATTATACATAATTTCAAAAATTTGTTTGGTAATTAATACATTATCTTCAGTATCGTCTATCACACTGTCGTAACTTTCTGATACGCCAGAGCACTATAGCCTCTTAAAAATTTGTTGATTTGATGAACAAGACATTTTAAAATTCGAAGCTGTTCTAGAGGAATACAATTTCCACGAAAACTTTCACTTCGACATGTACCTACTAATATTTTTTGTAAGCTACAGACTTATTTTCAAACATAGGAGAACTCATTTATCTTAATATGAAAATCTTGAGAGAAATCACTTTCTCTCGAGTTTGAAAATAGCCCCCCAGAAATTACAGGGCGGTGGGGTTATTGTTGTGGCCTAAGAGGTCTTGAGATTTTGGCACATTGATAAAAACTGCAAATTTAAAATTAAAATGCAGGTATAAAAATTTTCTTAAATGACAGTGGATAAGTATATCAGAGCCGATTGTGTTAAACAAAGATTAAAATAACATTGTTAAAGTGAAAATGTCATTTTAATCTTCGTTTAGTAATTTGAACTTTGTTTAACACAACGGTAAAATCGGCCCTAATATACTTATCCATTGTCATTTAAGAAAATTTTTATATCTGCATAAGACAAGACAAACTCTTTTTATAATGAAACTGAAGCAAATTTTTAGAATTTAAGATATCAAAGAGAATATTAATCATTCTTTTAAATTTAATTTGTTGCAAATTATCTCATTTTTATTTCAACTTTACAAAACCTAATGCCATTGCAACACTTTCACTCAAAGCACAATTAATATCTCAATTTCCCAAATACGACCCTGCACATTGTTTACTATGTTGTATACTTAGTTGTGGAATGTTATTTCTGATATTTTGTTGCTACAAATATGTTGAGCACAAGTAACCATTGTTTAACTTTTAATATGTACCATATATTTAGTTTGTAAACAACATAAAAATAGTAAAAACGTTAATTGAAACCACAATCTGTTTGAAGGATTCGTGAACATAATATGGCGGAAGTGAACTACTCTTGGACCACGTGACAGCGTCTCCCTACCTTCTACCACCATTTTGATCGTAGATACTGTAGTAGATGGCGTGGCTAAAACTTGGTTTAAAATAGAATAAACAGGTGGCCGGTATTACTTTCATGGCTGGGATTCCCCATCTTTGCCCTACATATCAGTGTTGCCAACCGGAGAGAAATTTCCCGTTTTGCGGGAATTTTTAACACAAAACGGAAAAAAGGAAAACAGAAAAAAATGGAAAAGTTAACTAAAAACGGGAATTTTTTACTCCAGTCTACAATGTGAAAAATGTATGATTTGAAAAATAAAATAAAATTGTTTGACGCATTTTAAAGTATTGTTAAAAGATTTATGATACAAATGCCGCGTTTGAATATCCACATCGGATGCATCTGAGATGTTGCGAATTTTTTATCACGTGATAGGGGATTAGATCTGAATGTAGATGCAATACACAAACGCTCTAAACTTTATTGGGCACGTGATAAAATGACAATGCCAAGTTAGAAGTTCATATTCTTCAAATTTGACTTTTGAGACTGGAAATCAACCTAAATTTATATTCTAAACATAAATTAAATACACTAATCACTTTTATATTCACGCTACCATAAATAAAGGATAAATCCATAATCTTGGCTTTATAGAACACCTACTTTCTGGCATGGAAGAAACGTCTCATTCACATCTCATTCACATCTCATTCACATCTCATTCACATCTCATTCACATCTCATTCACATCTCATTCACATCTCATTCACATCTCATTCACATCTCATTCACATCTCATTCACATCTCATTCACATCTCATTCACATCTCATTCACATCTCATTCACATCTCATTCACATCTCATTCACATCTCATTCACATCTCATTCACATCTCATTCACATCTCATTCACATCTCATTCACATCTCATTCACATCTCATTCACATCTCATTCACATCTCATTCACATCTCATTCACATCTCATTCACATCTCATTCACATCTCATTCACATCTCATTCACATCTCATTCACATCTCATTCACATCTCATTCACATCTCATTCACATCTCATTCACATCTCATTCACATCTCATTCACATCTCATTCACATGTCATTCACTTCTCATTCACATTTCATTTCAATGTAAAAAATGTACTCTGGACAACTACATCTGGGATAAACAAACGCAGATGTAGATGTAGTAGCCCAGCTAGCACAAAAACATCCCATCTTCGTTAATAAGTTACAATTTTAGGCTCTTTAAGCTCGCATGTACTTTTAATGAAACCCTAATATCCCTGCAACCTCCGAATGTCCGCAACGGCAAGACTTTTATAGCACATCTCACACAGGTTACAAAGTGAAGTTCGGAAAACATCATACTAGCACTTTTACGGTACTTACCCTGAAAGTTGCTCTGAAACTTTCTATAGATGTTATAATGTGAATTAGTTCTATAGCATTATAAAGTGTGTCCACGGATGGACTTAACTGTACTTGTGAAAATATTTATTTTAAATTAAAAAAGTAATTCTTCATAATTTCTTATTCGATTAACATTGAGAAATTATGAAAAATAACTTTTTTTTTAATTTAAAATAAATATTTTTACAAGTATAATTAAGTCCATCCGTGGACACACTATATTGTTCTTTGTGTAATGTAATACAGAGAGGCTGAAATTGAGGTTATAGTAAAATCTCAATCGAGACATGGAAATTTCAAATAAAACAAAATATATAAATTTATTATTGAAATGTTCTTGAAATCAAGTAGAAATATTACAAAAGTAGAGGTAGGTATAAGGGTTACCAGTTTTTTTGAAACAGATATGACGGACAGATAGGAGATTTTAGGGGAAATAAAGGGAAATAAAAACAACTCAGTCCATTTTAATTCTTTTAATCAAAATTACCTATTTTTTAAGAAATCCGTACCTAATTTTTAGTTTTTATAAATAATTAGATAATCGCAGTTTTTATTTAAGATACAAAAAAGAATACCTATGTCACAAATTTCAAACAGAAATAAAACAAATAAACAACTAAAAAAAAAATAAAAATATCACTGCTGCCACTGTCGGCACTGTGTTGGAAATCACCCATTTTAAAAGTCAATAATAAACACAAACACACTGCGTTCACAGTACAGCACACCATACAGCAGAGCAAGACTACGCTGCAACAGGATAAAACAAATATACTGACTGAGTACACACACACGCACACGCACACGCACACGCACGGACACCAAACAAGAGCATTGAAGAGCACCTACCTGAATGAACACCAAAGAGTGCGTTCCAAGTTTGAGGTTTTGGCACTGTCCCAGTAATAATAAATATAATCAATTCATGTGATAATTCGTAAATTACAATCCTAACAAATTTACGAATATGATCTAGGCGACCTAGACGGTCAATAACTTATGCTTTGACGGACTGCTAGTTAAAAAATAACCATAAAAAATATGACATATGACAAGAAAAAGTGATAAGTGACAATTGACATAAACATAAACGTTCCGAATTTAGATTAGATGTTCATAGTACTTTTCGTGGATACTTTTTTTAGGACCGACTCCACCGTTGTATTAAACGGAGATTAAATTGACATTTTTAATGTAAAAATGTCATTTTAAACTTCGTTTAACACAACGGTGGAATCGGTCCTTAGCAAATTACGTTATAACGTTGTGTTAACATAACAGGTAGGTTAAATAGGTAAGTAAGAAATAGAAGTTTTGCGAGGTTTTGATTTCCCTCAACAACTTCTCATGAACGTTACATTTACGTTGTATAGCAATGTTATTACGTTCCCTTAATGCAACATCGCCGAAAGGCTTGGCGACGTTATGTGCTAGCTGGGAGATGTGTCCCATGTGGACAAGCAAACGCTCGAGATGTTAAAAATGCATCCGATATGGATATTCAAACGCGGCAACACTTGTATTTCTGGTATAAAATCTGAGGACTTTTTTTTAGCTCGACAAGACCTGGTTTATAAAATGATGCTGAGAACGTTTTTTTTTTTGTTTACAAATTTCACAAACGAAAGTTCGGGATATCATAAAAGTGGAGGGGAAAAATCTTACTTCAAGGTTGGCAACACTGTTACATATTGACATTTTATCAATTTATATCTAAAACTACAGCTCCCTGAGTGCTCTGCAAACTGGCTTTTAGATAATTTAAATTGTGTCTATTCCTTTTCAAAATATACGGCCTGGTTGTATTTATTGGTATATAAAAAAATGTAACGTTTTTACCCTTAAATAAATATTATCAAGAGGATATTACGAGGGAGATTAACACTTATTATTCGTACCCGTTCCTACTGATTAATCAATTATCTAGGCACGTGGAAGTCTTTACTGAACGAGATTACCTACTACTTTTTTAAAAATACGCGAACGGGAAAAAGAGGAGCGCCATAATTCTATTAAAGCAAATGTTTACTCTGTAATAAAAATCTTTCTTCAGATTACTATATTTTACGACTTTCTTTACGAACGTTTTGAAACGTAAGGAAGTGTGTCTTTATATCCGAAAAATAAACGCTCGGCAGAAATTAAAAAGTTTTTATTGCGAACAATTTCGAAAAATTATTCAAATGTACAATGAAAAGTTGTAAAAATTTTATATAAGTACCTATAGTACAAAGAAAAAGTTCTTAAAACGTGGTATAAAATAACATTTGTGCTGCATTTTTAGTTGTAGCATTCTGAATACATTGAGCAATACTTGTTTCATATAGAATACCAAAGGCGTATCAAAAAAAAAGGCAAAAAATTATAAACATATAAAAACGGCCTATAATTTATACAAAAATTAGTGGCAACAGTGGTGTGGAGGGAAATCAAAAAGCCGACCCGCTCGCTACAACAACAAAGATGAAGCAATTTAAAATATATGCTAAAAAAGATCTCTTAAAAATTGATCAATTTATTCAAAAATACCTTATTCTAACTTTTCCCGTCGACCCGCAATATTTCACCTTCACTCTCCCAGGACCACCAAACTGCCATTGCTAATAAATTTTATTTACCGTCCACAAATTCAAAATAGTGTAATGTGAGCCATTTCATTATTCAGTCATTCTCTAGTCCTCCAAGTCCCTCTCTGTCTTATTAAGCCTTTGAGGCCCAACTTGTTCGATTATCATACATAATTAAACCCCTTAAGACTAAACATATGTGACGACTATGGCGGAGGTGCTTTCGAGATCTTTCCAGGTAGATCGTAATAATGTTTCTAGTTTTGGCGAAGAAAATGCTACAACCTTCACCATAATTTTAAATTTGTATATAAATATTGGTGGAGGTGAACGCAGTCAGTTATATATATGGTTGGACAGTGAAGATAAATAGTGAACAGTTTAAAGACATTCGAAATATATATAAATTAGAATAGTAGTGTTATAAAATAAATAAGTGTTTAAATAAATTATTAATAAATAAACTATTGTTTAAAATAAACAAACATCACAATAGCATAATTCAAAAGTAAATTATATACTCTCTTATTACTACACAAACGATAAAATCAAAAATGTCCGCCATTACAAACCAAATTATGATTGTTTATATCTCAACCAACTAAATCACTTGTTTTTACATTCTGAAATACGAAAAACTTGGGCACTGATGAAAATGAGTTCAGAGCTGTTTCTAATCGAGGAAAATTCATCACTTGGTTTGTTCTACTGTATACTAAATACATAATTGATATTTATTTTATCTGTCCTTTCTATTTGTAATTTCACATTGCTGCAAACCAAATTTGGAATGAAACGTAGGTATATATTCAGTTATTACATTTATATTATAACAAGTATTATAATAATGGCATAGTCAAACGTTTTAAGATATATATGAACTACCTGGAAAGAGTCATGCTCCTCGTAGGCATTACAGGACTTTACATAAATACCTAAACTAATAGGTAAAAGAAATCAGTGTGTTTTGCATTTGGTTATTAAATTGATTACAACATTTGCACACTTTAGTTATCAATAATTTACCAAATCAAAACATAGTGACTGTATAATCTGGGTCAGCTCCAAAGTATCTGTCGCCTCTCATCATCAATCATGCAACTCCCAAGATGGAGCACCCTAATGCATCTCCAGTAGCATGTAGGCATATTAACGGTGAAATTATTACTTTCGTGCGATGGCTGGTCCCCTAGCTAAATTCCGTCCGTCTGTGTATCAGTGTTTTCCATTATATTCTATTTATAAATATTATTTTCGTTTAGTTCCTCGTTATTCCTTGTACATATCTTTTGCTCTTTCGGGTTTGAATTCATACAGGTAATAGAATATTTCCGAGGCTGTATATTTATTTCCTGTAGTTTTAACAACACAAACGTTGAGACGTTCTATGCCAGTTCTATCTTGGAAATAAAAATTATTCTAACTGCATGGAGCAAAAAGTGTATTGGCCATTTGGTTTTCTCCGCATAGTAACAATCCCGAAGGGCGTTCTCCAGTCTGTAAAGTTGTAGTTTCTATGTAATAAGTTGATTCTCCTTTGTTACAGTTAGTAATAAATAATTGCTTAGCTTTTTATATCGCTTCCCTGTTCACTCCACTTAAATTTTTAATCTTTTTGACTAACTGCCGCTTTAATCATCTCTGTGTCGACATAATATGAACTCAAGTATAAGCGCTCTAAATTATATAGATGAAACGTGGTTTAATATACGATACTGCAAAAAAATTAAAATACACATGCAAATAAGCTCTTCCAATGTATATTGCAGTGCATGATTATTACATAGGCGACGGTAGAAAACTTCCTATTTCGAAATAGCTCTAATTTTTTGAGATTATCTTCTGAGCCAATATTAAATAAGTCTTTCGACTCGGTTTTATTTTGAATTTACATTTTTTTTTTTTGTAAAATCCTTGAGTGCTGCTTTTAATATTAAATATAAGTGTTTGTATATTCGATTACCCAGTAAACTTTTCTCGAAATAAATAATACTAAATTTAATTGCTGGACAACTTGGGGATATTTTTTCCTTGAGCTTAATCACCGATAACACTGCTGCCTAGTGGCTTATTGTACCTACTTAACCCGATAATAATTCTTATTTTGTTATTATTATAAGAGGTTAGAAAAAATTTTTGAATACTAAAATGTTAGAAATTTGGTGCGACCCGCCTGTGAATCAAAATTTCGTACGATAAAAGCTAAGAGCAAAAATATAAATCTTTTTATCTTTGCAGGTTTCTTGGATACGTAAACGCGACTTACATATATTGACTGTGGGAATTTTAACGTATACAAATGATCAACGATTTCAATCTATCCATACGGAGGGGTCTGAAGAATGGATTTTGAAAGTGACATCGCCGCAGATTAGGGACAACGGAATATACGAGTGCCAGATCAGTACGGAACCTAAAATGAGCCAGGGATTTCTCCTCAATGTTGTAGGTAAGAAAAAACTTTGACCGTCTTTAAAATCGGATCTTAACATATGGTAGAAAGCATGTATCAGAATAAGTCAGATTTATAGAATTACTGATTAATATCCACAGCAAATACACAATACACTTAAAAATGTAGAATAACTTGTTTTTATAATTATTTTTAGTTTAATCATCTACAAACAAAAAATGTTTAAACTAACTATACAGGGTGGCCAGACGAAAACGAAACAGAGCCATTATCAGAAACTGCGTCAACATTTTAGATAAACACTCGGACTCTTCAGCAATATGATTAGTTATTGTCACTATTCAGTGTCAAGCTCCGAGAATCATGGAAACAGGAACCTCACATATAGGCTGAACTCGCTTGGTATGCAGATGGTTCAGAAACCGATGAAGGAGCCGATGCTGGAATCGTTGGACCAAAATCCAAAATAACGAGTTCTAGGAGAATACGCAACAGTGGTCCAAGCTGAAATACTAGCCATACAATACTGAGCAAGAAAAATATGAAATCAACAAGTATCAGGCAAAACTATTACCATCTACTCTCTGGTTCTTTATGGTTCTAAAGGCAATTCTCTCACCAGAAATCAAATCATGACTGATGAAAAACTGCCTAGAAGACCTAACAGAGCGGTGGACAAGGACATGTGTCCAATTCCTTTCAAACCTATCTAATCTAAAATTGTTTTATTATATTCTTTAGGGAATGACGTTACGGATATGATAAAAAGATGTCCATCTTTAATTAGAAATTGATGAGTCCGAGACTTTATATAAAATGTTGACGCAGTTCCTGATAATGGCCACTTACAGATGAAATTAATAATAGTAGTACTTAAAAGTTGTAACTTTTATTTTATTTACACTACCCATTATTATATCCACCTTTATCTTATCACTGAGGTATCTATCTCTTTTTTAAGTATATTAAACGACTCTTTAATTTTACCTTCCTTTTTTTGTTAATTATACTTATATATATACATATATCACTGTATATCTTATTAATCTTTAGTGTTCATCATATCATTCTTTGTGGTATGTATAAAAAGCTTGGCTCCTCAGCATATTCCAGGTATAAATGTCTGCTACGTGACATTGTTAATTTTTTTGAGTTCATTTTACTGTCTGCTGTTCAGCTACTATACTGAAGTTGACTACGTGCTTTCCGCTGATAACGTGTATAGAACTTCACAAGATGTTTCAATGTTTATATACATATATCACTTTTGTGCTTATCTCTTTTTGAATTTGAAAACTTACTGGGCTCTAAGTTTTACGGGATCTTTAATAAACAATTTTCTATCATAATATTCTAAAAACAACTTTGCTGAGTATTATTATTCTCGAATAATGTTTAATTTAACTAACAATGTTGTGGTCAAACTGTAATCCAGTACAGATGTTTAATGCAAGCAAAATCTAAATTTTGGATATGCAGAAGATCGTCAAAGAACTCCAGACTTAGTACTCAAAATTACTGGATAGAAAAGGGTGCTGTAGTTTTATCCAGTACCTACTGTGTGAAATTGAAATACATAGTACAATTTAAGAGCCAGAATATGTGATCCACGCCATCTTTGATCACAAGCATCAAAAATGCCGTAGAGATTGTCGTCTTTAAAATGGGAGATATAATGACACACAAAGAGATGTGATGAGATTATTGTTATAGATACTTTGGAATCTGAATTGAATTTTTTTTATCCTTACCATGTTGCTATTATTGTTTACAATATCGACAGGATGATTTAGCGTTCAAATTTCATTCCACTGGAATACGGAAATATGGGACAGACTGTAGCGATAGTTATTGCAACGCTCGCATTGTCTGTACCCCAAATCAGCTTGTTGATGCTTTATTTGAAGACTGGAATGCAGATGGGCTATTTATTGACTCGTGAATTCGAAAACTATCTGTCTGCGGAAACTATATGCATTTGCCATTAAAAATAGCAACGCAATACCAGATATTAAAATGTGACTATTTCCTTATTTTTAATTTTTCAACAAATTTACGTTGTTTTTCAAGCCACTTTAGTGGCTATTAGAAGATTGTACAGTAATTTAAATGAAGAATAAAAATTGAATCACAAAAGGGCCGAATTTTAAATCAGGATGCATTGGAAAATAAATTTGGGGGCATCAGGTCGGTTTTGGATTTTAGAGAGAGATCAATCTCAAGTAAAGTTAATTTATCCTGCAGAACAACCAGTAGTTTAAGTAGGATCTGCTATAACTTTATTAGAAGATTTCCTTGATAATAAAGTGTAATATACCAATTGTTTCAAATGCAATTGAAAAAGAGTTAAATTAGAAATTAGATTTTTCATGGGTAAAATGATATATTCATTCAAACATCTAAGGTAATATATAATTAAGGGAGTATGGAAAATGGGTATACCCTGGTAAGGAACAACGACAAAAAAATTAAATAGTGTTTATTATTATTATTATTATTATTATTATTATTATTATTATTAATATTATTATTATTATTAATATTATTATTATTATTATTATTATTATTATTATTATTATTATTATTATTATTATTATTATTATTATTATTATTATTATTATTATTATTATTATTATTATTATTATTATTATTATTATTATTATTATTATTATTATTATTATTATTATTATTATTATTATTATTATTATTATTATTATTATTATTATTATTATTATTATTATTATTATTATTATTATTATTATTATTATTATTATTATTATTATTATTATTATTATTATTATTATTATTATTATTATTATTATTATTATTATTATTATTATTATTATTATTATTATTATTATTATTATTATTATTATTATTATTATTATTATTATTATTATTATTATTATTATTATTATTATTATTATTATTATTATTATTATTATTATTATTATTATTATTATTATTATTATTATTATTATTATTATTATTATTATTATTATTATTATTATTATTATTATTATTATTATTATTATTATTATTATTATTATTATTATTATTATTATTATTATTATTATTATTATTATTATTAATTATTATTATTATTATTATTATTATTTGCTGTTTGAAAAGTACTTCGGCTGCAGAGCAGATTGAATAGATTAGACGACTAGTTGGAGAAGGTCCATCTAGTCACCAAATTAGGAGACTAGAAAAACTTTTACATGACTGGGGACACAACAGGAATGCACACGCACAAGATACATAAACAGACGACATAACAGGGGTAAGCCTTCAGCAACGTCCTGTTTAAATGATGATAGTAGGTATGTCATCCTTCATTCCCTTTTAGAAGGCATATACATTATTGATCTTGATGACCCTAAGAGGAGTTAGCAGGAGGGTGTACGGAATGGGTCTAACAGGTTTCAATCCAGTTTACAGGATGGGAACATACTCGACTCGGGCCTTATACATTTGTGTGAGTGTATGTGTGTGTTTGTTTTGTTTCCATGGTTTCTATTAAAATAAACAGTCATAACATATCGATACCTTTTTGCCAGACTAACGTAAGCGACATTTGTTCAAATGGCACTTATGATAGTCTGGCAAAAAGGTATCGATATACTCTATAATTTATAAAATATTTGTTACATTATTTTTTAAATATATTATGAATATATAACAAATGTGACTTTCTTTGTAATTTGTTACAAAATGATACGAGGTACTTTCTAAACGTAGCAATTGTAGTTTCTCTCTACCTTACAAAAATATAAGTTATAGAAAAAGAGTTTGGTGTATTATTTTTCCAAGTTTAAATATTTAATAATCAATAGAATTTTCAAGTTTTTTTAGCGAAATTTACAAGAGTAATAAAAACTATGTTCACTGCTTATATTAAACTAACTAAAACTTCCTTTATTTAAATGATTATTTGATAAAAATTTGATGTTATTGGAAGCTTTTATATTTTTTAATATACAGTGAAATAGTTTTTGTTTCTCCTGTAAATTTGTATAGAAAAACTATTTACTTCTGAATCCATGTTTGAATTTCCCGCCCTAAAGCATTTTTAAGTTTCCCGCTATTTACTAGTGGCGCCATCATAGACTGGTTGTGGTTACAATCGCCCAAACAACTTTTACCGAACAAAAAAAAATAGATTTGAGTTACACGTCTCGCTGGATTCTCTGTTTAATATGGTTTCAAGGTTATGTGCTTTGACGTGTTGTTTTATCATTTGAAGCAGCATTGCCAAGTTGTCTTACTTGAAAAACCTCGAAACTAGTGTAATTTTTAGGTAATCAGTCCATTAGAAACATAAAATACTTTAGATTAGCTGCAAAAATCCCTACACCGAAAGTAACAAAACCGGACGACAGAAAATGTTTGCAAAAGGATTTTTTAATTGTTCTCGATAAGCAACTTTACTTTAAATCTCACAGGTTAAGTGACTGGCTCTCATAGTACTTGTTGTTCACCCCCACTTGTACCCAACTACAAATAGTAAGCAAAAAACACGATGTGGCACCTTTTTGTCTGCAGATGAGGGCCCAATTCGACCACTCTTAATTATTGTAAAGCAATTGCCAAATATATCGTTGAATGTTTTTTCTCAAAATGATTCTTTTTTACCCTATTTGCATTTGCTATAGACTAAAGTTTGTTGATCATTTATTTTTATTTTATTCATATTAAAGATCTCTCTTCTTGAAAATTATATCTTCTGGATTCTGGATCCAAATCTGACCGATCATTTCTATAATGTAAATAGGTACGTAATTTTTCATTACTTCACTTATCACTTTTATTATTTTGAATTTAATTCTGAATTCTTATTGAATTATAATAAATACACAAAAGATTCTAAAAAGATTTCAGACTCATTAATTTTGTGCCTTGTGTATTCTTCTTTTCGGATGCCTTGTCTTATAGTCCAAATAGATACCCAACTTTTGATTGGTTAAAAAATGGATTATATAGGTACACCAATGTAGAAGAATGAAGAACTTTAAAGTCTCAATATTACTATACAGAGTGAACAATATTTGACTTTCATAGCCGCCCTAAATTTGAAAAGAAACTGAACGGCATACATATTTCACTGATTGAAAAATAATCAGATAGATAAGCAATTTGATGGATTTTTTGCCAGGGAAGTGCTATCGTCGATCACGTTCTCGCAAGTCTAATTATATGGAAGCTGGAAACATTTTCTACATATTTATTAGATCACGAATCTAATTTGTATTCTCTTGACTGCAGAAAAACAATTTCTAAATGCTGGCATTTTCTGTTGGAACAGAGACTTACTTACATTGTTACTACGAACGACATAGTTATTTAATCAAATAACCTATTAAAAGAGTTCAAGGATCTTTTTTTAACCGAGATTTCGGAAGGCAAGAGAGAAAATTATTTCACTGCATACAGAAGCTGGGATTAGGGGTGGGGAGAGGGAAAGTGAATAAATGTGACGATCATTATTCTTTTTGGTATTTGATCATGCTTTTATATTTTGTCAATAAAAATATCAAATCTTTATCGTCCCAATTTAAGCATCACGAAGTTATATAATAAAAGTCAGTAGGGTTTTCTTATTTAATATATTTAGATGATTTAATGCAGACTGTGGACATTTTTCATGAGTGTTACTATAAAACTTGAGAATGTCAGAGGATAGCGGATCTCGAAGGGTGCTTCTGTTATTTTAACCCGACTTACGATGATGTGGGCAAATATTTGTGTCTATTGTGTGTCGAAAGACATGAATAAACCCGAGCTATTCGCTTTACCAGAGACACGGGCAAGCCTATTATTTATTATCCTCCGGAAACACCAGAACCACTGAATACACTGAAGTGTAACTCTCGCTAAAATTACATTAAAAATATGTGACAAATTTCGGTGACCTTCGGCCATTGTATTGGGTCCATTTCAAGAACCGGCTTAGAACAAACGAAGCGGCCAGAGTCGGCTTGGTTTTATTTTAAATTTATTTATAGATTTATATAAATGAAAAAGTAAAAAAGGTCCCCGAGTTCGAAAATGTTTTTGTCCATGATAAAGAAAATGACCCTATTGATTTTCTTCAAATGTTCACCGAAAACAAACTTCAGGTTTAGTTTCAAGAAACCAAAATCTTTAATATTGCCCCAAAACCCTTATCATCAAATTTTAAACAACTTTTAAAAATGTCCGTCCGTCCAATGTCACATTTTTTTGTCAGCTCGATAAGTCAAAAATGAACAATAATATCAATAATATCAATAAAAATGGGGGGATTAAGGGGAGGTTGAAATATCAAAAAAGTCCTAATTCAAACATAAACGAAAAATTTTGTCAACTTGAAATTTTTAGGAAAATCAGCTTTATAAGGAGACAAAGTCTATTGAAATTGAAAAAAATCTGAATAAAAATGGGGGGATTAAGGAGGTGAAATATTAAAAAAATCCTAACTTTAAAACGAAAAATGATATCAACATGAAATTTTTAGTAAAAAATCAAAAAATCAAGCTCTATAAGGGGATGGCCCTATTGATTCTTAATAAAATCTTAATAAAAATGGGGGGTTAAGGGGGTGAAATATTAAAAAAAATCATAACTTTAAAACGAAAATTAATATCAACATGAAATTTTTAGTAAAAAATCAAGCTCTATAAGGGGATGACCCTATTTATTCTTAATAAAATCTTAATAAAAATGGGGGGTTAAGGGGAGGTTGAAATATAAAAAAAATCCTAATTCAAACAAAAACGAAAAATTATGTCAATTTGAAATTTTTAAGGAAAAATCAAGCTCTATGAAGGGACAAAGTATATTGATTTTGAAAAAATCTGAATAAAAATGGGGGTTTAAGAGGGGTTGAAATTAAAAAAAAAAGTCCGAAATCCAATATGAATAGCGAGATGAAATATTTTTAGTAAAAATCAAGCTCTATAAAAGGATGAGGCCTACTGATTCTAAAAAAAAATCTGAATAAAAATAGGGGATTAAGAGAGGTTGAAATAACTCTAAAACAGAAAACAATATCATCAGCTTGAAATCGGAAAAATCAAGGTCTGAAAAAATCTGATTAAAAAAGTGGGGGTTAAGGGAGGTCTGTTAAACTGTGAAAAGTATCATATAGAATGCCAAGCATTATATATCCTTATTCTAGTTTTTACTATCCAGTTACCAGTAAGAAAATTGTAGTCGTGATTTTTTTAGACGGATCTTTACTTTTTAGAGTCCCCTTAATCCCTTTTGACCATTTTCGCAATGATATCTATTTGTATGTCTATATACACGATGACTCAAAAACGGATAAAGAGAAAAGCATCACTTTTGCTAAGGGATATTAGAAGGTATTCCTTGACCAATACCGTATATTGCATCCCTCTACTCTCCAGATTTGGCTTAGGTATCAACAACTATATTTATTGCTCCAAACGTGAAAAAAAATGGCTTACGAAAAAGTGATATAAAAAACCCCTTTTTATAACACGGCAATTTCAGCTTTTGTATTAACTTTAAACCACTTATCAAGAACTTTGAGAGAACGGTGTGTGTTAATAAAACTTTATAGCCTTGGTGTCTAATAGCAATTATTTCAGACTTAATTTAGGTACTTTATAAGATATTGTTCGTTAGTAACAAGATATCGATCAAATTTATGTCCATTTACACCTACAGCCTTCGGTTTAATAACTGACGTTTAAATTTGTAGGCAGAATTATTATAAAATGTTCTTTTCTTTTTGGTTTTTTTGTTGATATTAATTATTTCTATTGCACCGGAAAAAGTACAATATTTTCCAAGATATTTTATATCTGTACCAATTATTTTTCTGACATGCCATCATCTTCCGTATAACAATATGAAATAGGGCATCAGCCCACAGCCCACGCATACAGTTGAAGAGCGTATTCGTTAAGTTTTGGACACAATCGGTTAAGCGTAATAAATCAGAGTCCGTTTGACCAGAAAAAGAAAAAATAAAGCATTGACCGTGTCGCTTTCGTACTGAGAAAATGTATAAAATTGGATTTGTCGGTTTTATTTCCCGGATAGCATTTATATGAGATCTGAAATACCGTTTGTTTAATCTTTATTACCTTTTTTTAGCATACCTATATCCGATCATTATCAGACTCTCTGTCAGTTGGGATTCTGATATCCGATTCTGAATGGAGATGTGAGTTTTCCGGGAAATACTTCTCATTTTTATTTCCAATGCATAAACAAAATTTTGTAAAGAATTAATCAATTAAAACATTTGATTTAGTAAATCATCAGTTAATATTAACAAAATTAAAATACTAAGGTTTTCATAGGAGTTAGTTTACTGTGGTTCAGCAAATACTTCAATGATAGGACACGAGTTAAGCTCTCAGGTACATATTCAGATTGTAGGAGAACAGTTAAAGGGGGTACCTGGTCCTGGTACCTCAAGGAAGTGTACTTGGACCTTTGATCTTTTCAGCTTTTTATTCACTTACCAAATTGTCTCACTTAGGTACATGAGTTATCATTTGTATGCAGACGAATTGCAACGTTATACGGAATAACAAAATATCAATATAGATCCCATTCACGAGGATTTATTGGCTGTACATGAATTGTATCTTAATCATCGTCTTAGATTAAACCCTAAAAAGTAAAGTGCCATTTGTATAGGTCCGGTAGTCCGGAATTTAATTGAAAATTTCACACCACCATTTTTAAGCCAATCAGAGTCTATTTTTTTGTTTGGTTACCATGGTAACCCAAAAAAATTCCGGAAATTTTCATCCTCCAGGGTACCCTGGACGAAATTAATAAGTGGAAATTTGTGTGTCAAAATAATGATACTTGTAATGGGCTTGATTCATATAAGACTTTTTATTTACTTTTTGTGCAAATCAAAATTAAACAATTACTACTTCTTTTGGTTTTTTTTTAAATTTCTTTATTATTAATTACATCTATTAAATGTTTTTCAAAATCAATTAAAAAATCTTCTTTCTTCAGTGGTGAGTAAGAAAGGACACTCGTATTAACTAAATGTCTATGCTTAAGTAAATAAATATAATATTTTGAAACAATTCGGTTAAACTTAACTTTACAAATCCGAGAAAACTTGGTAGACACATTGAGTAAATTCTTCTGTATTGTACTAAATAGATTTTCCTCAGGATTTTGTAAACTGCACTCCAAACTACATTCATCAATGAGGTACGATAAATATTTTAAATTAAAGGAGTGGCATTTTTGTCAAAAGCGTGGCATTTTCGTACTGTGGCGTTGCGCGAACAAGCAAGTCAAAAAGCGTGGCAAATATGCCAAAAGCGTGACGTCTGGCAACCCTAGACATAATGCATATCACCTCACAGTGTTAGGCTGGTCGAAAGTCAAGTCCTCGCTCTCTCCTGGTCCTGGACACTGCAACGGGTAGACGTGGTACCCCAGTATAAAGAATAATACAGTAGCGACAGATTGCGTCGGCTTCTTTGATGTCGGGGTGGTCAGATTTTCAATGACAGTTGACGTTTTTGTCGCTTATTTCTACACGGAGAAAAGTAAACTCTAAAATTGCAAATTAGCGATGTACACTTAGAAAAAAAATTAAAACATGTACATATGTATTCTAGGCAAATAAATTAATCAAAATATTGTGTAACTTAAATAAATGAGTTCCGGTGAAAATCTAGATGTGCCAATTTTAAAATTTTATCATTGGATTAAAATAAATTACTTTTGTATGCCATTCATTGTATGAAATGTGTTAAACATTTTTTGGTTTCTTCCTGGAACTAATAAATTAACTCAGCACCTTATTTTTTTATTTAAAATGAGGTTATGTAGGTATCTTTTTAGAAGTGAAACAACACATAATAACAATAATATTTATTAAAACACAATTACAAATTAGTAAGTTTTTAATGAATTTA
The DNA here is from genome assembly GCA_927349885.1 of Psylliodes chrysocephalus. Taxonomy (NCBI): domain Eukaryota; kingdom Metazoa; phylum Arthropoda; class Insecta; order Coleoptera; family Chrysomelidae; genus Psylliodes; species Psylliodes chrysocephalus. Next base: position 25,235,128 of record OV651826.1, on the reverse strand, counting down.
CAATACAAGAATTATTTTATTTCAATTAGATTTTCAATTTTTGTTCCTACGTACAAATTTTTGACTTCAGATGAGTTTTAGCAAATGCCTGTTGTAAGTCACCCGTTAAGCACAATGCTGCCCAATTGCTTATATTACCTATGTATATAATTAAATACTATTAACGTCACATCATAAAAATTAGATGTTTATATTTAACGATTTTATGGTTTAAAATTTCTATGGGAAAGGTTATCTGCTGCGGGATTTAAATATTTAATGGCTAGAAGAATAAACAGTGACTGTCTAGAAAAATTTGTTGGGTCCATTAGGCAACAGGGTGGGAATTTAATTAATCCAACACCTGTACAATTCGAAAGGGCATTTAAAAAACTTTTTTGTCAAAATTATCTTCATTGCAATTCCATGAATTGTAATGAAGACCTGGACAAGCACTTGCTACAATTAGATGTAAAAAATATTGTCTCTCTGTATCCTGAAATAAATAAAAACACTCGAGAAGCTGTTTTTCTTCCTAATTACAGCTATAGGACAGAAGATATAATAGTTCAAAATCCATTTAAATATGTTTGTGGCTTGTAGCTTTAGGCATACATGGATGTGATACATTTATTAAATTCTCAAAAGAATGTGAGGATTTGGATAGTTCACAGATTTTAACATATGATTGCAAATAAAGCACTTATGGAGGCCTAAAAACTCCAAATGAAAAGTTTATTATCTATATATTTAAATTATAAAAAAATTTTATATCTATTTTTAGCAATACCTGTGTAATGTCTGGTATATCGCATAGCTTTTTTTGATATTATAAAAGAAATAGAATTTAATCATCCTTGTCCTAATTTCCCTAACGCATATATCATACAACTGTTTATAAGATTATATATATTATTGTTTAAGTGCTTAAATATTGTATAAATGAAACAAATCAAAAATTAAAAAACAGTTAAAATAATAACACCACAAAATACATTTTTTTGTTTTCTTTTTGCTACTTTACAAGAAATACATATATATTTTGATTAGATGTAGTCAATCAGAACATTTTTAATCAATAGACATAGTGAATCAAAGAACATCTAATTCATTATAATAATTTGGAGGTAGGATTTTTGATTAAGAATGTCCAAAGGTTGCACATGGTACACTTTCAAAAATGTCTCGTTCATGTTCAATGATAGTCTCAACAGAGGAAGCACTTGGTCGATGTACTAGGGAGAAGATAGACATTTGGCTGATGACCTAGATGGATAAAAAATGTGGGAACAGCAGTAGGCAATAAACGTTTACGGTTCAACGTTTTAGAAAAACAATTCTTCTCAAAATGTTTCTCACACAACCATGTAGTTCCGATGAAGACTGTTCACATCTATGTTACTCAAATCTTTCCTATTACAAGTTCTTAACCACATGTTGGCCCTAAAATATAAAAAAGTTGATAACAAATGTTTAGATTGACGGTAGTTCAGAAATTATATATTTTTTACATTATTTTTGTTGAAATTGTAAAAATTGTCCTCAAGACATTTAAATAATAAATATTTGGTTGTCAAATAAATATTTGGTTTTCAAATATAAAAATTGAAAGTATTTTCTTAAGACATACCTTTCTGGCTACATGGGAAATGCAAAATAACTTGTCCCTTTGTCTGTTTGAGATGGACAAGGGCGATAGACACATCTCTTTCTTTTCTGATCAGGTGCAGAAGCCATTTCAAAAATATCACACAATAAATTAAAAACTAAAATAATAAAAATGTCTCAAAATATGCACTGCAAACAAACAAAAATAATGACATATTTACATCGCATTGACACTATTGACGTTGACGTTTTTGTCGCTTATTTTCGGACATGCGCAGAAAAATATGGACCCCTCATAAAAAATGATCTGTCGCTACTGTATTGTTCTCTATACTGGGGTGGTACCGTCGATCCTAGTGGCGGCGATATCCTAATTCGCTGACTCTAATAATAGAATTAAAACAATTTTAAACGCCACTAACTCCATTTTATTGGTCAATGTACACTGACATTCCGTATACATTTTCATAAAAATATGTTAAGCCGTTTTAGAGTAAAACCAAGACATCACTTTTAAAAGTTCTACTTAAACTCTTTTACTATCCATTTTTTTATGTAAACAACTCATCGTAAATCTTACTTAATATCTTTTTGTAGTCATACACTGTATTTCAAAACCTTTCGCTATTATTTGTTTGCAAACAGACCAAATTAAATGATGAATGGTTAGACTTTTATACCTATTTGTATTGATATTTAAGCATCATTTTGAAAAAATATAGATGAAAATAATAATCCTTACTATATACAAACTTTTAAAATGTATGTAATACCTTCATTATAAACTATAACGAACAATTCATTGTCGATAAATATAGAGCAAATACCTAAAAATTAATTTGTTTGCTACAAAGAGAATCGGCCTACAAGAGAAAACAATGTAGATATAAACCAATATAGAGCTTTGTCATGTCCAATATAGAAACGAATTATAATGACATTTAAATTAATATTTGATCTGCTTTAAGCAAAAGTATACAAAAGCATACTATTATTAAAATTTTGAAAGAGCGCATTCGAACACTGATCCATGGTACAAAATTAAGAGGGAAGGACAAGTACGGAGACATTTCAACAAAGAAAAGAAGGTACAAATCGAGCAGCTACAATAATAAAATTATTTTTTTAAAGGAGAAAAATTAATTGTTTTCCAATTAACTGCATCGACATTTTCCGAGAAATGTTTTCTTATAATTTATCTTTCATTTCTTATGACACTCATTAAAGTATTCGTGTTTTTTAGTAAAGAAGTAGGTAGCTATCTACAAAATAGATTATTAGATAGATCAAGGCCCAATTAGTGAGAGGAACTCAATTATATCGCTTATTATAAGATATATGAAAAATAATTAAAGACAAATAAAACTTTTGGAGCTTTATTTGTACAAGGGCCAGGCCGAATTTTCGGAGAGGGTCATTGCCATTAGCTCTTCTAGCTAATAAATAGTTCAACAGTCAAATTTAATGTGTGAAATTGTGAATTATATGTTAGTGGTATAATATATTTTTTTTATTCTAGAACTTAAAATAATAAACAGTTTATAAATTTTAAAAACAAAGGTAATTTCCAATGTATTTTATTGTATTTCGTGTTATCACGATATTTAATTTTTGTAGATCTCCAGGGTAAAAAATCTAAACAAACCCTTATTAGCAGAGCCTAAAAACATTTATGCAGTGAGAACGTAAAGTGTAACCCTTCCGCCCACCTACTAACTTCTGTACGGTAAAAAATGCTCAGAATATGTCAACTTTTATTGCTGATGAAGCACATTTCTACAATAAAAAATTTACACTAATTTCAAATGCTTGCGAGGGTAGCTACACCCTTGAAAATTTTAATAGGCAGTTGGGGTCGACTGATAGCTTTGGAAAAGTTTATAATTCTCTATTTAAGAGCAAACCGAACAAAAGCATTTTACGACTTTATTTTTAGTCTGATTTTTGTGAAATTTTTAGAAAGTACTAATAATTACCAAACTCAGGGTGGAGAAACCTTGAATTTTTTTAAAACTTCTAAAAATATTTATTTTATTCATTTTCAAACGGAAAATAAGAAAAAGAAGTTTCCGCGCCATTCTGTACTAAATCTATGAAAATTTGCTGCTTTTTGTTTTAATAAATATCAAGTAATTTTTAAATAAAATACTTTACCACCTTTTCCTAAAATGTCTCTGCAGAGTGCTGCCATATCGTTGCAGAAATTTAAATCTCTCAATTCTACTCTGAAACATTCAATCGCAAAGAATTGCCAGTGGCGCACTTATAAATACAATTTTATATTAGAAAATTCTTATAACATTTTTAATGTGTTTAGTGACAGTGGCGGCACGTGAGCACTAGCGGTAGTGGGGCACACACTGAAAAGGCATCCCTGGATTCGTTTTTCCCCTAGGAAAACAAGTTCTCCGCTTAATGCAAAACAATCAGTTGGGGCAATAACGATTTCTGAATGTGACTACAAAGAGCTAAATGTGACCACTCAAAATGCATTTAACTGTGTATGTGGCTATTTAATCAAAAAATCATTACATATCCACTCTTGCGAAATTTGCGTAAAATTCTCAGAAGAATGCAATTTACTTAACAATTTTAACTTGTTAACGCATTTTAAAGCATACGACTCTGAAGAAAAGGTGTTTGGCAATTTAATATCTCCCAGTGAAAAATGTATCTTTTATATTTTCAAATTAGAAAAAATATTTATATCTCTATTTGATAGTTTGTCAACTAAACCTGGAATTTCCAACGCATACCTTTTTGAGATGAGCACAATAGAATTTGGTCATCCTTGCCAACAATTTGCAAAAATGCTTTATAAAAAAAAAGTTAATTTTATTTGTAGTTTTATTTCTTAACTATTCCAATGGTCCAACTAACGTTTTTTTCATAATCACAATAAATAAATTATTATCATGGTACAACAAACGCGCACCTTAAGCCGAAACCGGCATCGCCTTTGTGAGGGAGCCGGTAAAGATGCCACTGCGTATATTCGTATCTGGTCTAGGTAATCTGTCCATGGGTACAGCACGTCATGATTAGGACAGCGCCCCGCTTGTGACGTATAATCCATCGCATGTGTTCATCTCTTGCTAAGCGATATTGTCGTTGTCCTTGTTTTTCGCATCATAATGAGAGAGAAAACAACAGAGGCACACATTTACTGTGCCGCTTTGCCCATCTTCCACTTAATTGCGGAATTCTCAGAACGTCGCTCAACGCCCGGTCGTCCAGTGTCGTGCCAACGCGGTTTGCGCTGAATATTAGATAAAATAATAATAGGCAATGAGGAAAATATAAAATATGTAAGTTATTTTTTGTGATGTGAAAGTGTTTATCTAAATATTTTTAATATAATTAAAATTTTATACAAGGTGGTCAAAAATCTTATGACCATCTACAGAGCCACACAAATAAAAATTATTATTGTTATTATTAAAACATAAATCGTTTTTTCCAATTTAGAACCATTTTTAAACAATAGTGATAAAAGGTTCAAAAACATGTTTTTTAAGATCTGTAGTATCCAAAGTATTAATTTCGGATTACAAGTGCAAAATATAAAAACACTTATCTTTTTAAATATAATCTATATATGTAATAAAATATAGGATATTATGTAGGAAAAACAAACACATAATATTTTTTTAACGGTAAAAAGCATTTTTAGTACGCATACGAAATTTGAAAATACCTATTTACTTTTTGTTATTAGGTGACGTTCTTAGTGACTTTCTCTCTATAAACCACTTATAAATATGAGGGTTTCAAAAAGATTATTGTGTAGATCGCAAATGTTTAATTAATATAATAGAATAGAATACAATATGGTTTGATATCATTCTTGATAAGTACGCAAAATTTTATTCCGTGTGTTATTGCGAATTTTCAATCCTCTGGGAAACCTCGGATCTACTAACTCCGAAAGTAAGCAATTAAAATAAATATTTCTAGTTAGCCCAAAAAGTTCTATCTCGTGGAATCTAAAACCTTAAACATTTATTAAATAAATTTTACTTTAGATATTTTAATCCTTCATTACCTAATACTTAGTATATTATATACCTAAATTATTATAAAATGAGACTCAAGCTATAATGTACGAAGTTTATAATTTCACTTCTCAACTAATTTTTTTTATCACTAACATTAAAAATTATACATATGTTATTTGGTTTGATCCTTATGTTAGTCCAAATATGTCACCCTATATCATTATACTAACCTAGATATTTTTTTTATTATTATTGCCCTAGATTCGAGAAATGGAATAAATAACGGCGATTTCTTGAGTTGGAGTAACAAAAATTACCTTTTCTATTAGAACACCTTTTTTCCAACCTTGAATCTTGAACTTGATAGTAATATAAATATATATGTTTTTGTAATGAATTCCGGACATATTACTTCAATGACACTGTCATTTTCCACTAAGCCATCTGGACTTGCTCCCAAAAAAAATACTTCCTATGAATAAATAGGTCACAACTTTTCACCTGCATCTTTGTAGTAGCACAAAAATCTGTTATGTCATACGTTTCATGAATTTTGTCGTATTCTGTACTTGTAAACTTAAAATATGAGAAGGATTTTATAGTATTATTGAAAGAGGTCGTTCTAAGTTTATATACTTTTCCAAAATTGGATGCAGTTATGAGCAATTTTCTTTCCTCCATCCAAATAAATGTTTATTTTTGTAGCTGTAACTTTTTCTTTAATTCTATAATTTGTTCATCTGGTAATTTTAGTTTTGCTAATAATATATTTTTCGCTTCGTCGTATTCTTTTTGTTCCAGATCAGGTTGTTCTAGAAGACCATAACTGGAATCAGTCTGAGCGATCATCTTTTTTTTTAAATGCATGACGCCTTTGTTTTTATATGCAGACATTTTAACATATGCTATTCTTTTTTTCATTTTTTTAGTGTACTTTTTGTATAATGGCCTAGTTTATTTCTATATGAAGTATCAAAGCGCTGCAGCTTCACAACGCAGCTAGTCAGACGCTCGACGAGAATAATTATTTTGCCTCTAATTTGTATATGATGGATATAAAAATGCTCTGCTAAATTATTATCCATATTGAAAAGAAAACTGTTACTATTAAAAACAAACCGAATACCTCTAAAATTTATAATTCATTCTGAGCCTTTATTTTCAGTCCGATTTTTATAAAATTTTATAGAATTTTCCAGTTGCATAAATAATGTTGAACATTTTTTGGTTCTAAAATCAAGATATACATTGTTATTTTAAGTTTATATCAAAGAAGGGGAGGTTGACTATGTAAAAATATAATTTAATTAGTGAACTTACAACCTAGTAATAATGTTGTTTTGGTCCTTATTTTCCTTTCTAAATTTCCTGCGCAGCCTTTTACAAATACTAATTTGGCAATGAAATAATTATTGAAATAATTATTAATAATAATATAAGTGTTATTATTATTGTTGTTATTATTATTGTTTCCCGCAAAATATGTAGTGCTTGTTAAATAAAAACTGTGACCACTATAACCAAAGAATATTTATTTATTTGTATACGATTCTACTACGATCAGGAAATTATCCTTGTTCAAAAAAATATTATCCTTTTTGCGAATAATAATATTGATGTAGATTCCATGAAGACTAAAAACTCCTTTCAATTTGTTTTATTTATTTTTTTAATCTTTTACCTACGTCTTATTGGTAAAATACTTATTTGTCCCAAACATTTTAGCAAAAACTGAAACACTTTTCGAACACACGTTGTATAAACGCGAAACAAAGGATAGTATAAATTCACATTTTAATAATTAAATTATTATATCGTTATCCATGAGTAATTCGGTTTATCTTTTATTTTCCAGTATCCAGAGCGACTATACTTGGAAATGCGGAGTTGCACGTCAGATCCGGGAGCGACATCAACTTGACTTGCACCGTAACTTATACACCTGACCCACCCAACTTCATATATTGGTATAGGAAAGGTAATTTAATTAGTTATTCGGAAAGAGGTGGAATAAACGTGGTTACAGAGCAACAGACCCGTACGAGCAGATTACTCATTTCTAGAGCTTGTCCAGAGGACAGTGGCATTTACACGTGTTCTCCCTCAATTGGGGAGCCAGCGAATGTGTTTGTGCACGTTCTAGTTGGAGAAGAACCGGCGGCGATGCAACATGGCGCAGCTGATAGGACTAGTACAGTTCCACTTAATTCAAATTTATTTTTTTGGCTAAGGTCAATGTTTATTAGTTGCTTGTTGCAATCAGAAATTATTAATTTGGTTGCTTAAAATACAATATAGAAAATTTACCGAAATATAGTAACCTGAGGTTTATTTTAAATATGCATGTTTATGCACAACTTTAAAAAAAATTAAATTACTAGAAATAATTGGTCTTTATTTTGAGAAATCAGTATTTATTATAAAACCATAACGTACATTGTTTTAAAGTTGTAAAAGTTTAATGTTTTATGAACAAATTTGAAAATACCTATTACTTATTAGTTTAAAATTTATTTTAAATATAAATACTGCAAAATTTTAATTTCTAAAAAAACTTCCAAGTAGAAAGTAGAATAAAATACTTTTTAGAGCATAGTGTACAAAGACTGTGTAAAAATATTTTTACGAATAGCACCAAATTTAGCTAAATATAAATTTTGTCTGTCCAAAATTTGTAACCATTGAATTTTTAAATTGTTTCGAATATTATTAAAAAGTCCCAAATAGTTTTCAAATTCACTGGGTACAGATGACCTATGTATAAAAAAGTCCTAGTATATTAAAAGTAAATAGTTAAATTGTAAATAAAAAATTAGTTATAGAGAAAGTAAAAGTTGAAAAGTCTTTTGGTAGGTAGAGAGGGGGTAAACGTCAAACCACGTCGGGCGGCTCCGAGAATTTCACAGTAATGTTTACCTGCCAGTGTCGTTTCATAGAATAAGTAATTTTAAATTGTTATCGGCGGAACCGGACAATCGCATGTATTTATGGATTATAAATAATTATTAAACATGTATTATAATATTCAAATTATAATTTTACAAAATTTCAACAGCTATTCACAATTTATTAAACTATTTACTCGAAATTGTTATTAACATATATAAAATAATTTTGTACGCCAATGTATCGCATCCACTTCGGTGAAATCCGCTGACAACCTGTCAATTTATGTGTATAAAATGGGAGAACTGGCAAAAGCATTTCCAACTTTTACTTCTGTTCTACTGTTAGAATAGACCAACCAATAGGTACCTACCTATTTTTTATTTATTTATTTAATGGCTTTAGTGGCCAGACTTCTTTTTACAAATTTTTTTTTTAATTTTAATTTTTAGTGCCACAAAAGTGCCAAGATACTATCTATACGTGTTAGTGTTAAAGCAAAGTTTTTTATAGTAATTCTTTTTTGTTATTGTTTTTTTTTATTATGCACTTACATATTTTTTATTATAAATATTATTAACAATAGGTAGAAGTATGTGTTATGAATATCAAAAAGAATTCAAAAAACATATTCATAAATATATAAATCCAGATAGCACTGAATATTACAAAAAAATTCTCAAAGTATCTCAAATGAAAGGAGTTAATAAAACATTAAAAAAAGATAATAAGTCTTCAACAATACTCGTCTCCACACGTGATCAGGACAGAGATTCTTATGTGCGTACCAGAGATATAAGCAGTCATTGATAAAATATAATATTCACGATGCCAACATTAATTTGACAATCGATTCATTCTATTTCTAGACGCGGGGCGGGGCGACGAAAAGTGAGAAGTAAGAGAAGGGATAAAGAGAAGAATTTTACGCAAACACAACTTATTTTTATCAATGAATAAATGTGTAAGCCGCTGCGCGCTTTTAATACACAACGTAAATTTCCATGTCGGTGTAAGCCCTGTTGCCACTTCCAATCTAACATCACTAGGTTTTGGAATTTATTGAAAATTATTACATCTAATTTAGTGAAATTACATCTAATTTAGTTAAATTTAATATAACTAATATTCAAAAATTTTTGGGTTTAGTTGCAATAAAATAGGTTCAATTATTTTAGCTTTTTAAATATATGTAAATAATTTTGTAAACAAAACGAGAATAATGAAATAGGCATGTAGTATGGTGTGGATTAAAATTTATTTTGACTTTGCCTCCCACTTCGGTGTCACAAGCTGAATTTTTCAGAGATACAAAATTAGACTGTGCAAAAGGGCACTATCATAAAAAATCGAGTTATTGATACCACCGTATAGAAAAAAAAATGCTTATTTTTTGTTCTAATGCTTTTGTTAAATATCGAATGAATAAACAAGTTATATTCTTACGGAAGTGGAATATTGGGTCGGTCAATTTCTATATCAATTGATTTCTGGGTTCCTCTCTTTGAACGTGTTGTATTTTTGATAGAATGTTCTTTATAATGATCAAATATCACATCTATAATTTGAGCATTAAATTTATTTTTAAAAATAATGTTTACAAATATATTAGCATATTCTTTAAATGATATGCAACTTTTGGGCTTCCCTATTTTGATATCATTTGTGTCTTTGCTACTACTTGCAACAACAAATCCGTAATTAAAATTTTAAACGAAAACTTATAACTAACCCAAATATATTCAGCTACAACAGGATGAATGTAGATATAATAAAGACGCAAAAATGTCTATATTTCTTCCCAATTTAATAGGTAATTTAATATATAACACATACACTTATTAATTCTTTAGTAAAAACAGATAACAATATGACACATTGCCGATTGGAACATAACGAGAAGTTTTATAATAAAAAAATGAAAAATACTACCATATCAATAATGTGATACATCAGCCGGCACGTAGAGAGAAACAGAGCTATGCTACGTTTGAAGGTGGAGAGAAAGATACACTGAGAGTTGATGAAATTGGCGGTGAGAATTAATTACAGCGTAAACCTATGAGATCTCTCATCGTTTATTGTTATATCTTTGTTAATTCAAAAGTAAAAAATATGGTGTTTACTATGTTACCTTGTCAACACATAAGCAAAAATTTTATAAAGAATTTTTTTTTTACATTTAGGCCTTCGTTTTTTGTTAAATGAATGGTATATTTAAAAAAGATGACTTTTTAACCAAATTTTTGAAGGGTTGAAACCGAGATATTTACGTTTATATTATTTTTCGGCCGTAAGTGTTAATGCAAATGATTTTTTTTAAATAAGTATACACAATTACTCCCTATAAAGATTTTATTGTGCATTGGACCAAAAAATGAGTATTTTTTTCTCTATTCGGTGGTATCAATATCTGGATTTTTGATGATAGTGTCCTTCTGCACAGTCTAATTTTGTATTACCTCCAGAATAAGGGTTACCTTATCATGACCTTTCATCTCTGAAAAATTCAGCTTGTGACAGAAGAGTGGGAGGTAAATCGTTTTCTAGAGCGAATATTTTAATACATACACTCTACACTAATATGGCAACAGTGGATATTATACCCGTCTGTGTCCCTTAGAATATGTCTTATTCAGGGCCGCACGATATTTGTCAGTAGTTACATCTCTGGTGCGTACTCAACACGTAACGAATCAAATAGAGAGAGACATAACATACAAATTGCATTCTTTGGAACGAAGATAGTCGTCTCAACACGTGCTGTATTGAAAGATAAGAATCCCAATGCTGATAAAATAAGAACATGGCCGTTCTTAATGACTTTTATGACAACTTAAGTACTGTTAAATAGATCAGTGATATTGATTTAGGATTACTGCTGAGGTTATTGATATTAGTTACTTTTAGACTTTTAGTGACGTGGGATATAGGTATTGTTGAAGACTATGAAATATTTAAAATAATGTGGCACCTCGAAATATTTATGCAGAAACTTATGAGGTATCGAGAACTAGTGCTATATCTGGAAGTCCAACCACAGCACATTCCAATGTGTCCAACTGAACAATAATGGCGATACATACTCTCCATATACTTATATCTAAACACCTGATCTTATGACTTCTCAATTATTTCAGATATAACTGAATCTCACTCAAGTTGTTACTAAATGTAATATTTGTAAAATAAATGTTATGAGTATAAAAAAATGTCACGAATTAATGACCCAGATAGAAAATTTTTATAATGGAAATTCTGTTTTTTCAAAGGTTGATGTAGTCCAACAACCAACAATTTAGTTGTAGGACTCCGTGACAACTTCAAAGACAAATATAGTTAAAAATATACTATGTTTAAAGTACCTAGTTGATTGTGGTTAGATAGTAAGGAGCTTAAAAAAAACACGAATAAATACATATCTGTGGTTCATGCTAACCCGATCAAAGATAGGTTTTAATTGATCAAAGCCTCATATATGCAAGATTGTGGCCACTTTATTGAACATTTTTTTTTTAAATAGTATCGTAATCATTGTATAAAACCTTTAAAAATCAGAATTTCCGCGTGCATGTATCTAATACATACACATAGGTATACCCAATTATTTATTGCATGTCCAATGTAATAAAAAGTATTGTTTAAAAAAGTACCTAATATTTTAACAAGGAAAGTACAGTGAAATATAACTGTGATAATGTGTGATGTTTTACATTTTTAAATTTAAATCAATACGAGTTAAGAAAAAAAAGTAAAACTCTGATTAGGTAAATTTAAAGTTTAATCTAAACTATAGATAAGTAAAAATCTGTAATTATTTTTCAAGTTCTAAATTCCAAAATTAAAATAAATAAAAATCGCCCGAACTCAAAAACCAGTACAGAAATTCCTTTAAATTTTACAGGTTTATTCATAAATATTTTAAATATATCGTCTTAATGAAATATATGTAATAGGTTTTGTCCCTACTTTTTATCTTGTACAAACCGGAAAAAACTTTGTAAATAAGAGTCAGAACTGGCCCACAGAACTGATCACGATTATGATGTTCAAATTGACCCACAGCTGTCCTGGAGCTCAGGAACGCTGATGAACGTCATCTCCGTGGGACGAAATTCAAGCGGGAAAGGAGAGAAACTCGGCGCCCGGGGGTTTTTTGGATCGCTAAATTCAAATATGGCATAGGCGAATACCCTATGGACACTTCTGGTGTGCCGGAACCTGAATGTGAACGTCATCCCCGAGAATTTTCATGACAAGATCGTCAAAAACAACCCGAAAATCATTATGGGGGCGTATTTAGGGCGCTTAATCCAAATTTCACGTCGAAAACGATCCCCCGAACACCTAGTGCACCAGAATCTAGCCCTGAACGTCGTCTCCGAGGATTTTCCTCACACAATCGAAGAAGATGAACCCTAAATCGCTATGGGGAGTTTTTTGGAGCGCTGATTTCAAATTTTACGTCGAAAACGACCCTTCCAAAACCTTGTGCACCGGAACCTCGGGTTGAACGTCGTCTCCGAGGGTTTTCCAGACACGATCGTAAAAGACTAATCGATAATCGTCTCGCCTGGGGCCCTCGAAAAAGTTGATCCAGACCTGTAAAATTCTAAATGCCGGGTTTTAATGGAGCGAGGAGAATTACAAGAATAATCTCCGGCTGGATCTCCGAACTTTGCCGAGCGACCTTTCACTTTTCTCCCAACGCTCGAAACGCTTTTGTGTAAGTATACACAGAAACTTTCTAAGTCCAAGCCCCGTCCACCAACGTCCAGGTTCAGGCGACCCACAAAACTCCCAGACGCCGAGTTTCTCTCCTTCCCCGCGTGAATTTTGGAACAGTCCCATGAAGATGACGTTTTTAGGGCCAGATTCCGGTGCACCAGATGTTGGTGGGGTCGTTTTCGATGGGAAATTCGGATTCAGCGCCCCAGAAAACACCCCATAACGATTTTCGGTTCGTCTTTCTCGATTGTGTAAGGAAAACCCATGGAGATGAGGTCTGTGTCCAAGTTCCGGTGCACCAGGTGTTCTAGGGATCATTTTCTACGAGAAATATGGATTAAGTGCCCAAAAAATGCCCCTCAATGATTTTCGGGTTGTTTTTGGCGATCTTGTCGAAAAAATTCTCGGGGATGACGTCTACGTCCAGGTTCCAGGCGCATTAGGTGTCAGGGGGGTGTTCGCCGATGCCACATTTAAATTCAGCACCCCAAAAAACCCCCCATAACGATTTTCGGTTCGTCTTTTTCGATTGTGTGAGGAAAACTCACGGGATGAGGTCCGCGTCCAGATTCCGGTGCACCAGGTGTTTAGGGGGCCATTTTCCACGTGAAATTTGGATTCAGCGCCCCAGAAAACGCCTTCACAATGATTGTCGGGTTGATTTTTGTGCGATCTTGTCAGGAAAATTCTCGGGGATGACGTCCACGTCCAAGTTCCGGCACACCAGGTGTCCGAGGGATGTTTGCCGATGCCATATTTGAATTCAGCGACCCAAAAACCCCCACGTGAATTTCGGGAGAGTCCCTCGGAGATGACGTTCATCGTCGTTCCTGCGCTCCAGGTCGGCTGTGGGTCAATTTGAACATCATAATCGTGATTAGAGACCTCGAAAACCCTCAAGAACTCGTTTTGGATCAGTTCTGACTCTTATTTAGAAAGTTTTTTAATCTTCCAAAAGCCGTCTCCAAAAATGCATTTTTTTGAATGCATTTTTGACTTCAGCACTGCAATTTTCGGTTTGTATAAGATAAAAAGTAGGGACATTTTTTCCAGAAAATTTTTGGAAGCGAATGCAAAAAACCGCATTCCGAATTTAGTCTAAAAAATTCCGAACTTTTGACCTTTTTAGTGCTTCATATTAACGAATTATGTAATTACATTTGTACACGCCACTGATGTTTTCTAATTCGCAAAAATCTAATTGATACTCACCATAATTGCCGATTTAAAATTACCAGTACAATGTGTGTCGACTGCAAGCTTTTAAATTACAGTCCTTGTAGAAAAAGGTCAGAAAAGAGGAAAATTATCATAAATTTCGAATTTAAAATTAAAGTCAGTGGCGTTCGTTTATTATACAAAAACAGACCTTACTTTTTTTAATAAGTCGATATATTTAAATTATTGCACCTTGTACTATACTGTAAATATTGATAACTTTCTGATTTCGACACATTTTAGGTATAAAATAAATATTCAGCCGAAAATACAGAGTAAATTAAAAAATCGTTTGGTAATTTTTAAAAAACTGAATACCTATTTACCTACTCAGCATTTTTCCAAATTAAAGAATGTTTTAATCTTAATATTCTCTATTTGTTTGATTATAAAGAGTCTTAAACAATACCCCCCGTATCGCGCAAAAATCTGATAAAACCAGAAATTTAATGAAAATAACACTTCTTAGTCATGATAATATCTATAACTATATAACTGTCTGAATAATTTGAAAATTCGGAAAAAAATCTCAAAAATCCCCTACGAATTATTAAGACCACCCCGAACTCCAAAGATTAAAAAAAAGCCTGCAGACTGAAATTTGATGTGCTAGTTCTTGCTAGACGGCGTCAGGATCGTTCTCAAACGAGTCTGAATGTCGTCTGGCCAGAACTAGAACATCAAATTTATGTTTAGGAATCTCGACAGTCGTGTATGGTCTAGAGAAAAGGGTAAATTTCTAGCAAACATGGATATCCGGGTTCGATTCCTTCTTTTTTTAAATCTCCAAGTATTTTTTTTTTCACCTTTAGGGTTAGGGGATAGTCTTAATAATTCGTAGGGGGATTTTTGAGCTTATTCAACCACTTATTTCAGATATTTCTCAGATTTTTCAGATTTCGATTTGCGATTTTACGATAAGTTTCTTTTGGCCTCCTTTTATCCAACTGATGACATCAATTTGGTCAAGTGGGATACGAGTATTGTTAAAGACTCGATATATGTTATATAAAAAAAATAGTATGGTGGTACAGTGTAAATGTAGTCATACAATTTATCACAAAAATTCAAACAAATAAGGATTATTTAGATGTTAAAAAAATGTAATGAAATTTTCCCGTTTTACATAGTGTACCTACTTTTCTTATGTACCGATTATATGTTTACTTTGGAACACATGTAATCTATGTAATTATTGTATAATAAAAATATTGGAGAAACTAATTGTATTTTAATAATAATACTATCCCTACAATTCCCTGATAGGGATTAGCTAATTCAGTAAACGTCCAACGAGTCAGGTTTATGGTTTAAAGTGAACTATTACTTCAATTTAGAGTTGACCATACAAATCTACCATATTGTCTTGAGATCGCCTGAAGCCGACTCTGTTCTTTGTTTACTACCTTACCCGAGATATGAAGTCTAGTGCTTGATATCTATACCTGCAGTCCTTCCAGAAATTACCAGAGAAACCGTTGCCCGCCGGCTGATTCACAGAGGAAGGATTCCCAAACATTCTAGATCGCCGAGAATCTACTGGAACAGAGCCGGCTTTATATAAATAGAATTTTGATATATATAAAAAAGGCATTTTTAATATATCAACAAAGCAAAATTTAAAAAAGCAAGTGTGTAGCCGTATTTTTATTAAAAAAATATAATGTTTATTTCAACTATTTTTGTTTCTACAAAGCCTATTTTTTTGTAAACCTGGAATTACTAAAAATCAAAAAATGTATTTAGATTTACACGAGATAATAACTACTTCAACGTCGCACTGATATTGACCATGTCTCTAGGATCGGCTTTCTTGCATATTATGTAAAAACTTCTAAAAATTATTTTTTTAGTTCTTTTTTATAAACACTTCTAGGACCCTCGTTTTTACGAAAAATAAAGCGCTTTACCCGGAGATTTGTCTGTTTTTGTATAAATCCGGATCCTCTGCGGCTTTAAATTAAAAAACGTGGCATTTGCATAAAAAAGTGGCATTTTTGTCAAAAGCGTGGCATTTTCGTACTGTGGCGTACAAGCAAGTCAAAAAGCGTGGCAAATACGCCAAAAGCGTGACGTCTGGCAAGTCTAGTTATCGTTGTTGGTGATAGTGTTTAATAATATAATATCGCTTCTTCAGAAGAACAATGACGCAAGTGAAAATTAATGATTCCATAGAAATAGCAAATTAAAAAAATGTAATATGAAACTTACAACTAAGACGTTAAGGAAAAGTTTGAAAATAATCGATGAAAACTTCGAAATAGCAAATTTATTTTAGATTTAGACAGAACTACTTTATTTTATTCTTTTTGAAACAACTGAAGATTTATAGTCCTTAAAAGTAAAACATGCACTTGCGTCATTGTTCTTCGGAGAAGCGATATGGGAAATAAAAAATACGGTTTTCCTTCAAAACAAAAATCTATAAAAAATCGTACAAGAATTTTTAGATTTAGAAGCTTACTGTCATTCGATAATTTAAGAGTGTAAGTATTCTTACTGTGGCATTTACCGAATTAGACAAGGTACTCTAAACAACGATTAAAGGATTCACAACAGATCCACATGGCCCACAGTCCCAATTAAATCTAATCTAATATAGCACTCATTAAATCATAATAATATAATGATCAATTGCTCAGCTATCATGCCATGTGATAGTAAAAATGGTAAATTATGTTATGGAAAAAATCACGCATGTCGGTTAAGAAAATGTTTCTTTATTAATATAAGTAAATTAAATTAATCAATAACATTTTACTAATTCAATCTTGTTTTACCATTTGAGTAAGTAATTATTCACTATTTTTTCAGAATAGAATCTAGTATTTATAGGATAATTTTTAGCTTATGAAATGATTATATCAATAACAATTTTGCTATGTTAATCTTATTATTTTACCATTTTAGTAAGTAATATTTTACCTATATCCAAATAATTTCCTGGGCGAGGATAATGATCATATACCTTTACTTGGTTCTCGCTGAGGACAACAATTTTCGAACTTAAAGATATATTATAATCCTATTTTAATTATTTAATAATCATAAAATGACCTACCCTCCCGTTTTAGCCAGGACAGATTTAAGTTTTTGCTTACTGTCCTGGCTAAAAGAATTGTCCTGTTTCGTCCCGTTTTACAGTCTTGTCCAGATTTTTCCTCGGATTTAAGCATCAGTCGAAAATAGCTTAGTTTAAAGATATTTTTCGACATCGGGCAACAGTGCTTTAATATTACCAATTTGAGCGACAATGAATAAATTTAGTTGTAGCGAGTTTTATCACTTGTTAATGGCAATTGAAAATGCACTAAAAGCTATAGCATCTCAAAGTATAGCTTTAAAAAATAGGAATCTCAGTTTCTATTTTTGAGTTGAATTGAAATAATTTATTTACAGAAAAAGTCAATTTTAAATCAAAAAACTCACCATTTGAGGCCGCTCAATTATCCTAAAACAACAAGAAATTTCAATAAATATTAAAATTAATCATAAATTCGAAAAAATCAAGGGTTAAGTGAATAAATATTTTTGAGTGTGTCCAAAATATTTCGTCATTTATTTTTAAAATTTGTATATTATTATCTGGTGTAATAATTTGTTTACAGAAAACATTAAATTTAAATAAAAACACTCACCATTTGAAGCCCCTCATTCCACCTTCACTGTCCATCCCATTTAACGTTCTAAGTATTTATTCCGCTTCTCCATAATATCCATTATCTTCACTAGATTTTCCCGATTTAAACGCGTCCGGACAAATCTTCTATCCCCGACGACATTAATGATTATCGTATCATGATCAATTCTATAGCAACCCTTTGATACGTAGATGTATCTCCGGCTAGTATATCTGCAGCCTTGTCCATTTGATTCTGGAAGGTACATCCAGAGATAGTACAATGTAAATCAACGTTCTACATTGACATCAAAGGACATACATTCTAAGATCAAATGTCTTTATTGTTAGAGGTGAAATGAACATGAGCTCAAACCATTGACATCGTGCTACCGATTAACTCGAAAATTGCGACGATTTAAATTTTTTTACGGAAATCACCTAAAAAGAAAAATAACAATTAATAAAGGAAAATTTTGAAAATGTCACAAGTTATGAAAGTAATTTTAAAAAAACTGACCCCAAAATCGTGCAGATGCCGTTACAAATTAGGTTTGTTGATTTTATCATAGATCCCATTATCATTTCTTGAGCAAATGTTTATATGGGACCACCCCTTTTTTAACAAAAAAGAATCATAAAAATTGGACCAGGTACTAAGGAATTATCGCTGAACATACATAAAAAAATAAGAGTGATGATTTTATTACGCCATTAATATACAGGATGTTCCTTAATGACATGCTAATATTTAAAGGGGTGATTCTTGTGCCCATTTTAAGGAAAAAACTTCATATGCACTATATCTCCTAACTTTTGAGATACAGGCGGCAATGCATTACGTGTATGGCCTCGCAGGTGGTAATGTAACAGAAGCCAGACGCATTTAACAGGAAAGATATCCTAATCGTGCCTTGCCAGATAGCCGAATCTTTTCAAATATTCATCGCCGACTTAGCGAAACTGGTAGTTTCAATAAAGGTACTGTATCTCAAAAGTTAGGTGATATAGGACATACGTCCATATGAAGTGTTTTCCTTAAAATGGACCCAAAAATCACCCCCTTAAATATTAGCATGATATTAAAGAACACCCTGTATATTGACCAAATTTATGAGACCACCCATGAGGTACCTCTTTTCAACCAAAAAAAGAATCATAGAAATCGGATGTGTAAAGAATTATCGCTGATCATAGAAATAAAACATACAAAAAAAAAACACATTTTAAGATAACAGACATGCTCTAATTATACGTTTTTAAACACAAAATCAAATAAAATGAATGCGAGAAACGTATAACAGATTATTTTTTTTTTTCATACCTTGTTATAAATATGTTATTAATGACCGATTCCACCGTTGTGTTAAACGGAGATTAAAATGACATTGTTAATGTAAAAATGTCATTTCAAACTTCGTTTAACACAACGATGGAATCGGTCCTAAACAAGCTAGAGTAGTAAAACATACAATGACATTAGTGTACGCTACTATTTTGTTATTGATATAAGGGGAAAAGCTAGAGCAATTCAAATATAAAATAAAATTTAATTTAATTTAAAAAAACCTAACTTTGATAGGTACCCAGGCAGCACACATTAGTATAACTAACGTATTTTATACGTAATACTCGTTTAATTTTGGTATTGGTTGATTCCGTATACGTTTACAGTTTACGATTATTATACATACCGTGTTTTAAACGATATATTATACGTTTTTTATATACATCCTATGGTATATAATTGTAAATTTGTCTACGTTTAAATTTAGTTAACAATATACGACTATTTTTAGTTTGCGATGAACTATTTATATACAGTGGGCCTAAATATACGTTTAGGTTTATTTAAATTAAATTCGTATAAATTTACATTATTATACAATATGTTTTCTTCGTTTATAATTCCCGTTTAAATTTCGTCTTGGTTGATTTTTTAAACGTTTACCATCTACCATTTTTATACTTAACGTTTTTTAACAGATAAATTAAACGCTTTTGTTTGTCGATACTAGTTAATATACCTATATTATTCTACGTTTAAATATAAGTCACCTTAAACGCATAATACCAGTTTACGATGAACTAGTAGACAGAAGTAAATAATATGTATATATTTAGGTTTATTTAAATTAAAAGCTTATAGATATATTTATTTACATTACATCCACATTTTTTTAATTATATTACCTGTAATATTTATAACAAATTCCCCATACACATGGAACTATTTTTAGATGGCGGATGGAGGACGACGTACTAGTGGTACGGTCTTTTCTCATTTCTACTCATGCGTATGTGTAGTATTATTGTTCAGTGTAGGGAATGGTTTGTGGGAGCAGGTTCATCGGTTCGTCCATTTTAATTTGTGTACACGTTTTGTTGCATGTTTCTTTGGCGTCCTGGCTTTTACAATATTGATTAAAAGCATAGGTAAGTTTCTATTAATGTTTTAATTTAGCTACTCCTTTAATAATTGTTGCATTTTACAACAACTACTGTTTTATAGGCACGTACAGTATGTTAAATGATTATAGAAACTTCAAAACATAACCTTACTTTTGTTTCTTTTATTTTTTTACGTATTTTTTAGGTTACCTAGTTATTTCAAGCATACTTATTATACTTATTTTCCTTTTTTTTGGTCAGTTGTTTTTTATTTAATAAAATGTCTAAAATAACTCTGTCACTGCGTCATCTACGTAGAAAAATAGCGCAAAATGTTCAAGATGCTTTAAAGTCAAATGAATTTTTTTTTATTCCCAGTGAAGATAACATTAATAAGGCTTCGGACATTAATATATCATCTAATTCTATTGTTTATAATAATTTCCAAGAAAATAATACGAATTTAATTTCGGAGCTGTTAGAAAATATTTCACCTGAAATTAAGTTAGATTTTCGTTATAGGAATGGGGGTGGACCAAGCGACTTAACCGACCGAACGATTAGGTGTGCCATGCAAGATTAGCTTAAGTTAGCTAAGGCCCGTCCAAAGTGTTAAGCTGAGATTTTTATTTTCATATATATTTTTTGTTAGTTAAAGAAAAGTCTCGTTTAGTTTGTTATTCAGTATTTTAGTGTTTATTTTTTTGTATTTATTTAGTTTTTAGTATTTTATTGTTTATTTTTTTTATAATTAAATATTGTTCTGTACATATAACAAGTGATCAAAAAAAATTTATAAATATTTAGGTCAATTACAACCAAAATATAAATACGAGTAATGCCTATTTCTGGTGTATACACACACCTGCTATGGATAAAATCTAAACTATCATTTAGGAAATATTAACATTTTTCCATGGCCTCTTTTAGAATTTTTTTTTTTATCACTTTATTTAATTTGTGTTTGAAATACATTTAAAACAATATCAGTTAGACGCATTTTACACATTAATAAAAATCATACAAATATATCTAATATAGACGTATAATAAAACAGGATAATTAAAGGTAGATAAAGTAGTAATGTTAGACGTATAAAAAATAAAAAAAATATACGTTTATAGGACGGACATTTTCACGTATATATTGGGTAGCATATCAACAGTATCCATACGTATATTGTAGTACATAAAAAAACGTATTTTATACCAAAGTGAATTCGTATAAATATACTACAACTATAAATCCAATATAGACGTATAGTAAAAACGTTTAATTATAGAGGATAAATTCTTAGTAATCGACGTTTATAAGGCGGACATTTTCACGAATATATTTGGTAGTACATCAACCGTATTCATACGTATGGTAGTACCTAAAAAAATACGTAATTTATACCAAAGTGTGCTGCCTGGGTAGGTTGTACTTATGTACCTATTACTTTCCTGAAAACCCCTGTATAATCGAAATTATTTTTATATTGTTGCCTTTTCTCACACAGGTACAGATATCGATGTGAAAACAGATTTTAAAAAAAGCAATTATAGTTTTGGCTCTACAGAGGCGGTGGCCCACCCTGTATATTTTTGTATCTGACCCGAAAAACTTTCTTTGTTTGAATTTAACGTAAATCAAAAGGGTTCAATGCAAGAAGTGGACATGGACATAATTTTTGTTTATACATGATTTTTCTAAAATGGACCGTAATGGAAAAGTAGTAAATTTAAAGTTTTCAGTATTTTCGTTTTCAATGAATATCTATAGAAAAATGTTTTGAGGTAGATGTATGTGGCCAATGTATATATTTAGTTTATCCTCTAAACATTTATAGAGATGCTGCAATAGGTTGTACAAAATAACCGGAAAAAGCCTATAATAACTAGATAGGAAAGTCATGTGTTGGACACATCAGATTTTTTAAAATGGACCATGTTATCTGATATATTTTAAACCAGACTTTTTTCTCCAATAGGTGCAGTAGTGTAAATATAGTAAAAAAATTAGTTTAGCCCCGAATCGGAGCTTCTCGAGATACTTCGTTAGCCACTTCGTGCTTCGTTCTCAGATTTATATCGATTTAGATTGATTTAAAAAAAGTTTAAACTGTATTAAAAAATGTATTCTATATAGTTTGTAGTAAATGCTTTAATTGTTTGAATTTGTTTAATTACTCGTTCAAGTGTATTTATCATGGCTCAAAACCCAAATAGGTAAATGCCGGCGTTTCACGACAGCTAGGTAGGTATACCTATCCGACAAATATATTAACACCAAAACTGTGTTTAAAGTATGTATAATTTATGCCATGTCGATAATATTTAAATTAATAAAGTCAAAATTTGATTAATTTTGATTGAAAAAAGCATATGAACGTTTTTTACCTATCCCGAAAAAGTACACAAAATGGACGCCCAGTTCTTGCATCTTAAAATTACCTATCCAGAAAGTTATAGGTATCTCAAATAAAATTAATTTAATTACACTTACATAACGATGAAAATATCCAAATTTCCATTGTAGAGTAGGGTAAAAACTCTCACTGGTATAATAAAAACTACAAAGACTTCTTTAAAAAACACCTGTTCACGTATTTCAAATATTCGTCAACTGATTTTTAATACACGTCTAAGATGATTTCATCTTTAAACAATACCTCCCCTCGATTGGCATGGTGCAACAACAGGGGAATTAGTTTTAAGGAAGGGCGACTTTAGGTTTTCGGCCAATGGAAGCTCGCCATTTGAATTACGTACTAATCGAGGAGAAAACAAATGAGCGCCAATTTGAACTTTTCAGTGCTGGTATTTTGACAGTGACTACTGCTACTAAGTACATAATATTAATAAAGACAGTTTCCGATAAGTTTTATTTTATTGCGTTGATTTGTCCTATAGGTATATAAGTTGTAATAACATATGCTTCTTAATTAAAACTAGTGTTATCTCTAAATCTGTGGTGACACAAAGTTTGTTAAATAATCCAGAACGTAGATACAGTTTTTTCATAAAACAAAAATCGTGAAAGGCTTGTTCTGGTTTCTTCAAAACCGTCCGAGATTCAGTGGAACAGTTAAATACCAAATTATTCGTCGTGTGAAACTTTTAAACTTTCCACTGGTCAGCTAGGTACTACTCGGACAGTTTTCAACATATTTTTGAAGAACCAGAACAGACCTGAAGGGTATTCAATTGGTACTTATGGCTATTTTTTCATTTATTAAAACCATTTATCGTTGAGAATGAGAAATAATAGAAAATATTAAAGTTCAAAAAATAGACTTTGCAAGTTTTTACATTGTATACTAAGGTTATGTAATTACATTATTGTTGTAATGTCTGATATTTGTCAATCGTACCTAATGTAATAACCCAAGAAAATCTAAATAACTTTATAATAGTTCTCGAGAGCACGTTACTTGGCTTGCAATCTATGCAGGGTGTTTTAAGGGTTTGACCACTAATATATTTTAATAAAAAAACATAGGTATGAAGCATTTAAAGCAAAAATGTTTACAATAAGTACTTTTTATTTTTCTATGTAATAGGTACCTACTAGTTACAATTTTTATTAATTTAATAAAAATTATATTACCTACATAGATATGCCTGGGTATCCTAAATTTGTCTTATAGGTAGGTATTCAGTCAACAATTTTTTTGGTGCAAATTATAATTAATTTATTATACAGTAGGTACCTACCTAACTTTTTTTATTCTTAACAGACTTTTAAAAAAAGGAGGAGGTTCTCAATAAGTTATAATATTTTTATGTATGTTCAGCGATAATTCTTTACCACCTTATTCGATTTCTCTGCTAATTATCCTTCCTACATTAAAATTAAATTATAAACAAATTTTAATCAACAATCGAAAAACCAAACTGTCAACAGTTATTTATTTCAATGATCAACCACTACTATATGCAACCAAGAATACAGACTGGTGTTAAAGGTAAAGCATACTTTTTGACAATACACAGAAGCATGACCTCACAAATCAAATAATCGATTTTGAAAACTATATAGGTACCACTTTTATACTCAATAAAACTAAAAAAAACGTTTAGTGTTTTATTTTATTCATTAGTTACAAAATACTGTGATTAAAATAAGTTAATGATTGTTAATTTTCCAGATATTAAATTTTAAAGTTACATGGGTCTTCCCATACCACGCCCTCCCATTTGTGGTGGAGCTTCAGATTTCTGATTCTTGATAGTCTCGTCCACAGAAAGTATTAGACAGGTAGCTTCTGCAGCTGCCGTTAAAGCATTAACCTTGACAATGGCTGGTTCCCAAACACAAGCTTCAAAGTTGTCAATAATGTCTTCTTTGGCAATATCAACACCATACCAAGGATTATTCTGGGCATGCTTCTGTCTTAACTTATTTAGTATGTTTGTAGCATCAAAACCTGCATTATCACATAACTGTCTTGGGATTATCTCCAAAGCTTTAGCAATAGCCCCAATAAGGAGTTGTTCTTTTCCTGCTATAGTTCTTGAATGATCTCTTAATAATTTTGATAATTCCATTTCAATTGCTCCTCCTCCTGCTACAACTGAGTCATTCTTGATAGTTCTACGGACAATCATGATGGCATCATGTAAAGATCTTTCAGTTTCTTCGAGAAATTGTTCAGATCCTCCTCTTAAGAGTAATGTACAAGTTTTAGCATTAGGACATCCTTTAAAGAAATTGTATCTCTCACCTCCTATTTGTTTTTCTTCAAAAAGCTGACATTTACCTAGTACTGAATCATTTAGATCATTAACAGTGGTCATTACAGCACCACCACATGCTTTTAGGGTTCTTTTCATATCATCTTCTCCTACCCTACCAGCACAGAACATATCTCGATCAGCAAAATATTGAGTGGCTACATCACCAATGGGAAGTTTGGATAAAACAGCATTAGCACCAGATTCATGGATTTTTTGGAGTTTGTTGTACAATATGTTCCATTCTGCATCAACAACTTTTTGATACTCCTTTACACTGGTTAAACGAATTTCTGCATTATCTCTTTCAGCTTTAAGTTCCAATTCAATATTTAATAAAGCAATTTTGCAATCTTTGTATATTTTTGGCTGCATTTCAAAACCAGCATAAGAAAAAGTTTTCTTGAAAGCAACTCCAGCTACTAGAACTGACTCTTCAAGACCACCTCCCTGAACTTTTTTTATACCAATCATATTTAATGGTAATAACTCATCAAGAAGTAAGACAGCATCTACCACCATCTTTGAAAAGAAAGATCTCTGTTGGTTGATCAATTTTGAACTCATTGCTGTTGCAGCACATTTCTCTAGTAAAGATCTAAATTCATCAGCATTTGACTTATTAATTTTAACAGCAAGAGAACTTATTTTTTCTAAACAAATTTGAGTTGCTTTACGTACTGCTTTTATGATAATTCGTGGATGTACACCTTCTTCAACATATGGTTTGATCTGTCTCAAAAATTCTCCAGCTAGTAAAACTACAGAAGTTGTACCATCACCTACTTCAGCATCTTGAGACTTTGCTATATCTACTAAGGTTTTTGCAGCTGGGTGAATTATGTCCAATAATTTTAAGATAGTAGCTCCATCATTGGAAATAGTCGCTGCACCTCCGCTTCCGACAATAAGTTTATCCATTCCTCTAGGCCCCAAAGTTGTTCGTATGGCGTCCACAACATTTTGGCAAGCATTTATATTTGAAATCAGTTGAGGTTTACCTTGTGATGAATCGGTACCTTCTTTGAGTAATAATATTTGTGGTTGCATCATTTTGAAGCTAATCGATTCACTTTTCAACTTTTTTAACACAAAATAATTATTTTATTTAATTTTTTAGGACCAGGTGTGCTTCGGCACAATGATTTAGACAAAAGTAAGGTTAAAATTTCTAGAAAATGGAACCCAACCTAAAAAATGTTAAAGCTCGTTTTACACTACCAATCATGAGTTGAGAATAACAGCGTTGCCTAATATTAAATTTTATTCAAGTGAATTAGATTAAATTTAATTTAATTTTTTTCAGTATCTAAAGGCTGTATGTCACGATACTAAATTAAGTACTAAATTTAGCACTAAATTAAGTTATTAATTTAGTACTAAATTTAGAACTAAAAATTTTTTTTTCCGTTTGCAACGATACCAATTTTTAGTACTAAATTTACTATAGGCGCACGCGCATTGACGTATTAATACGTAAAATTAACAGAGAAATGAAATATTATGTGTAAAACAGACAAGTAAATGGTGTTTTTATTATCAATTTGACACTAGTTGACTTGACAACAACCAAATACAGCATAAAAACCACGAAAAAAACACAATAAAACCTACAAAATCAAACAAGCGAACTTTATTCAAGGCGATAATGTAAAATTGTCGCTAATTAAAAATAAAAGGGTACAGAAAATACCGTCGTGTCAACTTTTTCTATGAAAAACTTCTGCGCAACATTTCGGCGCACTTTTAGTACTTAATTAATGACTTTTTTTAGCACTAAATTTAGTACTAAATTTGCTGTTTGCAACGTGAATTTTTTTAGTACTTAAAAAATGCATTAATTTAGTTCTAAATTTAGTACTTAATTTAGTATCGTGACATACAGCCTTAATGCATTTTTAAAATTGTTATAGTAAAAAGAGAGCGTAATTCTTCATAGTTTATTATTTTACAGGTTTAGGGGTCTATTCTGTAACAATTCCTTTATATTTAACAGCCTTTAAAAATATTTTCTTCTTTACTTCTGTCATTATTTAAACGGATCTTTAAAATACATTAGAGGACTATCTTAA
>OV651826.1:25007407-25207411 GCA_927349885.1 Psylliodes chrysocephalus | reverse complement strand
AATATAGTTATCTGGAATTCATTCCTTCAGAGATCATGTTGAGGATCGATAGGATTTATGTCACGTGACTATCAGCACTTTTTTTAATATAGGTATCATGTGTTTAATTTCAAGGTTTTTTTCTTATCTAGTAAACTTTTATGATTTCCTGCTATTTTTAACAAATAAATTATCGTCAGATCATGATTATTTTATTAAGTCTGTGTAGGACTGATTCTATTTTAAGAGAAGTTTCGAACCATGTTATTTGTTCCCCAAAAAAATACAGATATATGCTGCGTTTGAATATCAACATCGGATCACGTGATTCAATATACGTAAATGTAGTAGGAAAAATGTGTCCGATGTGGATAAACAAACGCTAGAGATGTAAAAAATGCATCTGGGTATCTATTCTTGAATCTCAGGGAGTAGAACTTTTGAGGGAAGAATGAGACAAAAATACAAATTTTTTGCGTTGCAGATAAAGAAGAGAAACCAATTTTCTATTCCCTCGAATTCAATAATAGCTACCCAAATGTGGATATTCAAACGCAGCAATAGATGTCTATTTACTATGTAAGATCTTAACCTTGTCTGTATAATAAAAATCATAAAGATAATATTTATTATAATAATTAACAATACCTAATTATTTGACAATGAAATTATTGGAACTAGAATGGTGTGATGTTGTTTTAATAATTTTATTATTACAACATTGAAATCATCCATTATTTTTCTAAATATAAAGTGCAGATATTTGTATTAAAAACTTATTTATATTTGAATAACAGTAATAACTGCCCCTGTGTTATCAAAGGAATAAAAAAAATAGATTCCAAGGTATAATCACAAAAGAGGCACCTGCCTATGTAAGAACAGTAGATTAGTTGACGAGCATAGAATGGCCTTTTTTTAAAGATTTAGAATGGATAGTGTCGTCCTATCACTAAAACCCCCTTTTTTCCACTCACAATCTGGTATGTTTTCGATATTTCAATGTCAAACTAAAACGGGTTGTCAGAAATCTATAAAAGTTAGGATGTGGGGGTATTAAGACATGCACATTCCTCTTTTATCTTTATTGTTGGCTTTGGTTTTTAAATGCAACACCCTGTATATTATTTCATTTTTGATTGTACTCTGGAGTCCTAGGTCAACGATATGTTACACATAAGATTTTTATTTTTTTAATGTTACATTTAAAAAAAATCAAAGTGAATAAATATTATAGAAAAAATTAATAGCCATTTCCTTAAACCCCCCAAATCCCAATTTTGTAGATTGCTGACAAGAAAATTAGGCTTTTCCAGACTTTCTTTCCACTGTGTATACAATGTTAACCCATGGATTCTTCGAAATGAAGATGAGATGCTTAATTATATTTGCACGTGAGAAAAACAAAGAGAAGCTCTCGTGAATTGGCTATCTGCAGTGATTGGATAAATGGATACACCTCTACCGCTAGTCAGCTCTCTAATCAGTAGCATCGCTTATTCTATACTGTTCTTCTGGCGTCATTGTGGTAAACTTAACACACTGTAGTTTCTCAAAAAATAATACAAAAATACTTAGCCTTTTCGACTTTTTTTAAATTGCATTGTAATTTTTATTTGCATCATTCTATTTTTTGCTAATATATTATTATGTAGCTCATTCCAGTGGCCTATCTTAGACGGATTTTCAAGACTGTCTCCAGCTACAATTCTACAACAAAGAAACTTCCTATGGTTTCCATTGCTTATAGAGCTATTTTCATCTACAATAGGCTTCACAAATTTCTATTTACACCAATTTGCTGCCATCTGGCGGTATCCAGCAAAACGACCTCTATCAGAGAGTTGCTATAAGCCTTAATAGCCATCATATTTGTTTGAGTTGTGTATTTATTTTAAGTTGATATACCCCATCATTACAAAGAAAATTGTTATCTATTAACAAGAAGTCTTGTAATTGCAGGTAATTACAGAATATTTATAAAAATAGCCATTTTCCATTTAGAATAAGTTATCCAGTCGTATTTGTTTATACTTATGCATCGTACAACTGTGGTTAAAGCCTATCAAACTCGGGTTTGACTCATATTATTTTTACTAGACTTACGCTCTGGGAGGTGGGCTATGATACTGTGCATGATATTTGTCAAAAAGAGTTACAGTCAGAAAAATCAAAAAGATATAGTTTGTGGCCCCTCTACGCTTCCGCAAAAACTCACCGAATTGACAAATAATTAAAATAAAACATTCAATTTTTGTTTCGAAAAAGTTGTTGAATTTGCTTTTCAACAACAATGATTCCTAATAATACAAACCATTTGAGGCTGATGAATGTGTGCATTATTTTTGAATTATTTTAATACAAGATTAAATCACATTTATATTTGTTAAATATTGAAAACATTCATTTGATTGAGTTTTATTCAATAAAAAAATAGATGAAGGTGTATATTTTTAAATAAGAAGTATTTAGACAGCACATTTATTTCAAAATAATAAAGTTAGCATCTAATTTGGAAATATTGCTAAGATGTTAAGTAAAAATATACTTTGCAACTATCATTCATGTTGTTTAAAACAATACTCATAGTCTTGCCAGTTTATTGTTATGAGTGAAAAACAAAACAAAAGGAAAATTTATTATTATTTAATGTAACACAATTTTATATTACACAAAAAGTCAAAAACTATAGATGGTATATTAAGTGTAATCCACTTAAGGAAGTGCCTTTTTTACATTATATTAACCCTTAACCTGACACCTAAGTTAGGCTATTGAAAATTGTTATTTTACTATTTCTTTTATTTGGGTCTGTTCAGTTGGATTGTTTAAAAATTATTAAATGAAATAAAAAATGTGTATAAGGCGACATGGACAAAAATGAAGCCACAATATTTTTTTTCTTTTGAATGTCTTAAGACAAATTGCACTTTAATGTGATAAATGGACACTTATATGTTCTTGGTAGTCAGCATTCTTTTGTAGGAAGCATATATGCACATTTTAGATGTAACATATCAAAGTATAGAACATTGTGACATTTAGTTTTATTACTAGATACATAAATACTCTTCAAATTGGTCATTATATCATCCATATATTCTTGCTGGATACTAATAAAACCGAGAATAAAACAATTATCAGGAAAATAAGGAATCTGGATATTGGTAATTTCAAAATAAAAGCCAAACAAATGTTGCTAAGGAAATCATGGTATTATTTTTTTTTTTTTAGAAAAGCCAACTTTTCTACCATTATTACGTTTGAAAAGTACCTCGTTTTGCTTTTTTTACTCGATACCGTTCTTTTTATACATCCAAGCTCGATGTCACGTGACCAAAAAATCTACTTGCTCTGCCGGAAAAGGTACATTTCAAACTAACACATATTATATTAGGTTTTTACTTTTATGTTGTTTTATATGTATTTATTTTATAATGTATGTGTTGAGATGGCTTATTTGTGAAAAGTACACAGGCAAATGTCAAACAGACTTTAAAATATAAGGTGCCTTTGAGTTTTGTCAGGTTACATTTTTATCTATATTTTACAAATTACCTCAAACTTATCATACACATTTCATTAAAAATAAAAATTACTTGGCTTGCTAATATGTAACCTTTTTATTTGATCACACTGCACTTTTGCTTCCTCTTTTTCCACATGATGTTATTTGCAAGACTGACCTATGTATTTATCAACAGGCTCGTACTTCCAATTAGTTTCTTTTATATAGTCTAATTCCTTTCTAAGAGTTTTTATCCTAGACTGATGAATTTCTTGTAAACTATTTTCTGCGTTTGTTCTAACAACTTCGAAGTATTTTGTAAATTTTATCGCTACAACCGAAGAATCTTCTGACCTCTCTTCTTGGGTAGGAGAAGCTAAAACCATTTTCGGTATATTTACTGTATTCACAATAAAAAAACTGTTATTTATTACATGAATCCATCGAAAAAGTTGCTTTTTATATACAGATCAGATACAACCACTTTCACTGTAAATAATGTAATGTCAATGTTGTCTTCTCTTTTTTTTTGATAATCATCTGTCAATTCTTCTTTTAAAACTTTCTTCTTTTTAAAAGGCCCGTATTTATAAATAAAACTCAGCTATAAGGCCCGTATTTATAAACAAAACTCAGCTGAGTCGGACTTGGGTAAGTCGTCCTTGAACGAAAATCGAAGTTCGGTTATATCGCGTGAATTTAGAGATGGGTAGTAACAAATCCGTAAATGAACA
Source organism: Psylliodes chrysocephalus (assembly GCA_927349885.1). Lineage (NCBI taxonomy): Eukaryota > Metazoa > Arthropoda > Insecta > Coleoptera > Chrysomelidae > Psylliodes > Psylliodes chrysocephalus. The sequence goes on along the minus strand of OV651826.1, from coordinate 25,203,190 downwards.
TAACAGTTACAGATTTGATAATAGTCATCTCTAAATTCCAGTGTAACACCGGAACCACTCGAACTATAGAGACGTTGTAACCGAACTTCGATTTTAGTTCAAGGACGACTTACCCAAGTCCGACTCAGGTAAGTTCTGTTTATAAATACATTTTTCATTGGCACTGACAATACACGCCAAGTTGTGTCATTATTTATCGATATGGAAAAGAGGAAAATAAGAATACATTCAGAACGCACTGAACACTCATGTGAAAAACGCCATTAAATAGTAATCACCATGTCTCTCTCTATTCAACACCTAACGTGTTGAGTTCGCAGATAATCTTTCCTCCATGGTTCGCAGATAAGAATTCCTGTTCAGATCTATTTCCTTTGTTTATTTGCATTCTAGTTTTAAATAATCAGAACAAACTGACATTTGACTGATGACAAGACATGTGTTCCGCGTTCCGTGAAGACAAGACAGTTATTTAAGATGTTAGGTTAGAATGAATGCATTTTGTTTGCATTTTAAAAGAATAAAAATTACACAGTTATCTTATCAAAACTTATTATATTTTAACAATTATGTCCAAATTTAATGGCGAATTGTCAAGTTCTGACAGTAGCGATGACGAAGACGAATATAATCCTAGTGATTCTAGAGAACATCGTACTGCACGAAAATCAGTTTCACAGCCTTCTCAGACTTATATTACAAGAAGACAAGCTGCAAGAAATGCTAATAAACTTTTAAAAGAAACATCTGACCTTTTCATGGCCAATTTTAATCCAGAAACTAGTACTAGGGAGAAAAGGAAGCTAAGTAGAAAAATCCATCCACCAAGTAATATTCGCAGACCTACCGGAGCTATATATGATGAAAATGGTATTCATATCAGCACGGGTGTAGATCTATGTGATTGTCTTAATGAAGAGTGTGTAGGATGCTTTTTTGAGTGTCCAAAATGTGCATCACAAAAATGTGGCATGGATTGCAGGGTTCATAGAAAATATATGGTAGAACAAATAGAATATCATGGTTATGACCACATTATTAAAAATCCTCTAATCAAGTACTGACCTCAGATTCTAATAAATGCATCCTTACCTTTCATGTTTAAACAGTTTGAGTTTCAAGTTTTTTATTATGTTTGACAAAAACAAAGTCATCAATAAACATCACCGCTACATCAAGCAACTATAAAACAAAAACAGCAAACTGATACAAGTAGGTTTATAGATTATAACTAACTGAACAGCAAACTGGACACCCACAAACCTGCAGAGCCGTTATTTTTGAATAAAGTAATTCTGGACCAAAGTATTAAAAAAGTCCAATCTTCATTTTCATTGCTTTGAGAAATTGTTAAAATTGATGAATTCTTAATTTCAAATAAATTGATATATTTGTTTTCTTCAGTATTTTTCTTTGGGTGAATTGAATACATATTTTTAAAAACCTAGTAGTAGTATTACAGTGATGTCATTTTTAATCAAATTTTAGTATTTTATGAATTAGATCATTTGCCTTTTTAACAGCGTTAATTGAGATAGTACCAATTGTTTTCATATGCTTTTTTTGCCAAATCCAAATGATTCTATAAATCACTTTTTATCTGCTCCTTACTATTTAGTTCTTCTGTTGGATTGAGAGATGCATTTATAGAGTTTAGAGCTAAGTTAAGACGGTCGCACTTATGGACAAGCTTTAAGGAGATTGGCCATTTTTGTTAATTGTCTGAAGAAAATTTATCACTTTAAAAACAACTTAGTATTCCAAACAAAATGGTTTAACAAGGGCTTAACAACGTCAAGATTTATAGTTTGATCATGTTTTTCAAAATAGCCAATATAGGCCTTAACACATTTTTGCTAAACCAATTCTGATTAATGAATGAAGCAATAAGGCCGAATGCAACCTGCTTTGAGCAATCTATATAACATTGGACGGTAGCGTAGGTGTCGTAAGACGCTCACATTCATTTGCGATCAATTTTGTGGTAGAGAGACACCTGGCTTCGAACCCTACAGAAGACCATGTGAATGTATTTGCATGGTTCTCTATAGGATTTGACGGAGGCCGTATTAGCGGAAATTTAATTTATGTAGATATGACATCTAGATTACAAAAATCGCCATGCGTTACCGTTTTGATGATGGTGGGTGGGGTTTTCCTCACCTATAAGTCAATGGTACCATCAAAACTCTTTAATTTGCCCCGGAGCGCCACGGCAAATAATAATGGGCATTTTTCATCTCACTCGAGAGTATTTATAATAACCATTTTCTATTTCACATTGTTATTGCCTGATCCACTCACTGAACTATATATTAAACGAAGAATAAAGCCGATCAACAAAATCAAGCCGCATAGCGAGGTGATATTTGACACTTTGGCGCCCGCATGTGCGTATCGTTTTGCACTAACCACCAACAGCGATCGAAAGAACCTACTATCATTGCGTTCGGTCTGCCAAGTTCCTTTAACACTTTTAACTCCAAACGACCCTTTTACCGTTAGGTTTAGTCCGATTAGTGACAGTTTAACACGCTTAAATGTCATTTAAAAGCACCCTAAAATTTGTCCCGCTCCAGCCCCTGACTGACCGAACTCGCCTAAAGTTTATTCAAGTGTAAACTACCACTGGTGCACAGAACTGATATTAGGAGAATGGATTTGATGTCAATTCTTGCTCAAAATTTACGTTCCGTTAAGGAGATTCAAAATTGAGGTTTGAGTTTGCGCAGTGAGTATCTATCAGATATGTCAATTGTCATTCGTGAAAGTGATTTGAAAATAAATGTTAATTTTATTAATTTAAAAACAATTTTTGGGACGATTAACCGCGTATTGTACAACCCGCCGTTAATTTTTTTCTGAAAACATTGTTATATATATTTTTTCAAATTATGACCTTGTTTGGCACCTACTGCGCACACTCAAAAAAACCTCAATTTTAAACCCTTACATTGCGTTCGGTCTGCCAAGTTCCTTTAACACTTTTAACTCCGAACGACCCTTTTAGCGTTCGGTTTAGTCCAATTAGTGAGTTTAACACGCTTAAATGTCATTTAAAAGCACCCTAAAATTTGTCCCGCTCCAGCCCCTGACTATCCGAACTCGCCTCTTGTAGGTACGTTTTTGTAAACTGTCAAATCCATTCTCCTAATTTCAGTTCTGTGCACTGGTGTCAATGTTATTTGTCATTCCCCTTGTGTCCGTTTTACGATAATAAAAAAAATTAAACTGTCTTATGACGTCATGTACTCCGTGCTCGCTCTGTCCGAATCCGAACAATGCCGAACAAGCCCTTGATCGCATGACAGTGATGACATTTACGAAATGATACAATTTGCAGATGTTAGGTTAGAATGAACGCAATTTTGTTTGCAATTTAAAAGAATATAAATAACAGTTATCTTATCAAAACTATTATCTTTTAACAATTATGTCTAAATCTAATGGCGACATGTTAAGTTCTGATAGTAGCGATGACGAATATAATCCTAGTAGTTCTAGAGAACATCGCACGGCACGAAAATCAGTTTCCCAGCCTTCTCAAACTTATATTACGAGAAGACAAGCCGCAAGAAATGCTAATAAACTTTTAAAAGCGACATCTGACCGTTTTATGGCCAATTTTAATCCAGAAACTAGTATTAGAGAGAAAAGGAAGCTAAATAGAAAAATCAATCCACCAAGTAATGTTCGCAGACCTGCAGGAGCGATATACGATGAAAATGGTATTCATATTAGCACGAGTGTAGATCTGTGTGACTGTCTCAATGAAGAGTGTGTAGGATGCTTTTTTGAGTGTCCAAAATGTGCCTCTCAAAAATGTGGCACAGACTGCAGAGTTCATAGAAAATATGTGGTAGAACAAATAGAATATCATGGTTACGACCATATTATTAAAAATCCTCTAATCAAGTACTGATCTCAGATTCTAATTAATGCATCATTACGTTTTATATTTGACCTTTATTTTTAAATCAAATATTAGAAATGTACATATTTGATAATGGGTTTTTATATATTGGCTAATTAATTTGGTCAAATAGCTTTAGCTACTGTAAATAAGTTTCTATCAGATTGTCAGTATTATATAATGTATGAGTGCTCTATTAACCCTCCACAATCTGTGCATCTATTTAAAATGTTACCTGCATTTGTAAATAAAGGGTATTTATTCTATTAATAACTAAAATTTTACAAAATCTATAGTTTTATGAATGTTAATACTGTTTTAATAAACAATTGAAGACCTTTTTAAAAAAAACATGTCCAAAATCAGATTTTTTTCAGAAAAAACAAAAAACCAGTCTCATAAGACTGTAGAAATGCTCTATATTTGACAGTAAATATCTCTATAACTCAATTTGGACATTTTTGAACATGTGTTGTTTTTGAAAGAAAACCTTCAATTGTGTTCACCACAAATGGGTGAAAAAGAGTTTACTTGACTGCATTTTTAAGATTTTTTTATTTTCTGACAAAATGCACATTTGGTAGTTTTACTTGGTCCTGGAATTACTATTGTTTCTATTATCTATTTAATATTTTGATCATTATAAAAGCCAATCAACACAAAACATGTAACCTGATATACACAAACAGTATTTACTTATAGGCGCAAGTGGGTACTTCGTATCTATACGAAATTTTCTGCATGTTGGGAAAATATTTTCTTGAGCTAAATTTTTATGTATAAATGTGATTTATTGTTTAATAATTTTTCTAGTACAAAAGGTTGATTCAATTATAATAACCCTAATTAGTATATTTAAAATTCCTAAAATGTAAATTTGTTTGAATATGATCTTTTTAGAAAAATGTATCTTTCTACAGAAAAAAAAAGGACTGAATAAATAATATTGACATAAGCCCAACAAAAACTTGAAGTGGAGGTTTAATTTAATGCCATGGATGACACATCATTGAAAAGGTAATTTGATGAAGAATTCAACAATAAGACTATTTACTGCGTTACTTTTGATTTTATTGCCTTCTAGTTTAATAAAAACTTTTAAGTATTGTAAAGTGTGACACTTCATTTGAAAGCTAATTTTATTACTAATTTAATGCACTACATAACATTAATGTAAATGTCTCCATATTGCACTTTCAACAGTCTGAAAATTAGTCATCTTTTGCATTATTTTGTTGCAACTGCAATATGGAGATATTTAGATTAGTATTATGTGGTGCATCTAATTAATAAAATTAGCGTTCAAATGAAGTATCACACTTTACAATACATAATAATTTTTTTTATCAAACTAGAGGAAGCAAAAATATCAAAAGGAATGCAATAGTCTCATTGCCAAATTACCTTCTCAATGATGTCTCATCCATGACACTTTCCCTATTTAAATTGTAGGGGTTGTTTGCCCCACTGCTCGAGTGTTGAAGTGAAGATGCTGTAATAAGAAAAAAGTGTCCCCCTCTGATGTTAATACCCAAAACCTTTATGTCAAGTTTTCGTTGGGCCACCTTGTACATACCCACATATTTTATTTAGATATTATTATGGTGGATAAGTTTAATTTTAATATATTCTTATTCCTAACACTGATTAAAAAAAAATTAATCCTAGGATTTTTGGGTCAGAAATCAAAGATTTTTTTATAAAATAAATACATAATTTTATTTTTTACACTGATTGGTATAATTTATTTCAAAATGATATAAATTTACTCCTAAAAATGCACTGTAAATATATATTAGAATAGTATAATTAGGTAATAAACTGTAAATGTATGCGTTTTAGAATACATCATTAACAATCTGATTTTAAAGAATATTCATAAAAAAATATTTTAGAAAGTTTCATGTACTATACTTATTTATATCAAAATCATACTAATGTGGATTTTTTGTTTTATAACATATTTTTTATTGAATATCTTTATTCTTGATGAAAAATCATTCTTATGATTATTGAACATTGGAAAAAAAAATATATAACGGTGTCGTAAGGAGAAGTACTTTTTTTATTTCTATACCAATTCCTTTAAAAAAATCAATTAACATTTTTTGAAGGTGGCGCATTTTTACTACGAATTATAAAATTGCTTTATTACACTTTAGAGCTCTAATTAGAAAGTTATATTAAAAAATAAAGTTGACAATTTTCTTTACGCATTTTTGAAACGCTCCGTTTTTTAAACATATTAGGTTACTCTATATTTCTAAACACAAATTTCTTAAAAAATAGCTAACTTTATTACTTTCAAACCTTAAAACATAATGATTTTAAATTATTGTGTTTTGTGTATAACTTAAAAACGTTAATTTTAAAATTGTTCCTATTTGCAAGTTATTGTATATCGTTTTATCATTGATTAAAGTACTTTTTCTAGTTTGGTTTTCTTCTCTTCCCGACAGAATTGGCATAAGGTTGCTTTTGCCAGGTCTATGTTATAGACCGTCAGATAGTGACCGATTTAGATGTCTCATTTTCGCATACGAACACATCGAAAAATTTTCTGACCCCAAAATGCACTTATACATTCGAGTAATGGGGCACCTAAACCTGTCACTATCTGACGGACTTTTATGCCATTGTCTGTTAAGCTTATTATATTTCCTATTCTGGCTTATAATAGATGCTCGGTAAATTTTAAGGATGGTCCTTTTATAAACTTTGTCCTGGTAAATTGTTCCACACCCTCCTTGAAATTTAACATTAATTGATTTGTGCATGTTCTAATGGGCTGTCTTTGAGGCTCATCATGTTAGTCCTCCCGCAGTCATGTATTGCTGCTGTTTCTGCCTAGAATACTGTCGCATGTTTACTTAAGCTCGGTGAGATTCTTGTCTTTGTCGTGGCACTATATACACCTAGTCCTAATTCTTCATTAGTTTTGAATCTGTATGTATATTAGGTGATTTCTGCGTGAATATGAGGTATATCTTTCGTTTTATGAAGTTGACTTTCAGAGCGATTTGTGTGCACTCCATTGGGGTAAGTGTAAATCTTGGGGAACTCCAGATGAAATATTCTTGCGACCTTATTTTTTATTATTTGTACTCTTATCTGCCATGGTGACGTTATTAGCCAGCAGAACTCTGATGGACATCTTGGCGATTTGTCAACCAGCAGGCGTTTGAGAAGCTAAGAGGCAAATCCTAGGTCCTATTTGCCCCGAGAGAAAGCCGAATGAGTATAGTGAGGCCTAAGTATTGTGGAACAACCCACCCTCCCTCACCTTACAGATAAATAATAAAATTAAAACCGTAATTAAATCGGTTAAAGGTTGTTTCTGTGAAATATTTATTATTTAGCGATAATAAAATGATAACGAAAAAATATAATTAAAATAAATAATTTCTTATCAAAAAATATAAAAAATTAAAATTGGTTTTTATTAATTTTAATCCTAAAAAAGGTGTTTCACAATGTACTTAATTTTTTATTTAAAATAGTCGCAACGCGCAAAAAATTGTTTACTGCACACATTTTATTAACGAATTAAATTCAGCGACCGGTAAGTACTGCAAAAAAAATTAGAACTTTCATATATGTAGAAATAAAACTGAAAGTGAAATCTGTACTAAATGGTGTCCTGGTATTCTTGAGTAGAATACAAAGAATCAAAATATCGACACCTTACATAACGGTTACAAAATTGTTAAAAATAATGATCGTCATTCATAAAGAATTGATTTTAATTGAATGAGTTTTGTATCTTGATAATTATAAAATAGTTTCAATATGGTTGTATTACATGCGTTTGTGAGATGCAAATATGGTTGCATACGATTTACCGTGTCTACGAAGGAAGCCGTCTGAGAATTTTGTGGCAACCTTAAGATAAAACCGGACCTCTCGCGAAAGCAGACATGTTTTAAGGATTTTCTAATATAAAATTGTCTTTTGTGCAACGATAAGGCAGTACCCAAGAGAGAGGTGGCAATTCCTCTTTACTTCCGTCATTATTTAAACGAATTCCTTTAAAATACATTAGAGGACTATTTTAAAGAAATCCGTTTAAATAATAACAGAAGTAAATTAGCGAATACGAAAATATTTTTAAAGGCCGCCAATATTTTAACGACCGTTAAAATATAAAGGATTTGTTACAGAATAGACCCCAATGTCGTGTAAATGTTTTTTTTTAAATTCCTTTTAAATAATTTTAAAATAAATACTTTTCGAAGGTTTACAAAAAAAATGAAAGATAATTGATTAACTTCCCTCTTCCTCTTGCAAACAAAACTTTAAAATAACATTCCGATACAGGGGGCTGATTCAAAGCTGGTTTGAAATTGTATACAATCCATTCTTACCGTTAGAAAATGTATACCTTATACTAAAATAATATACTAAAATAATTATAATGAGCCCAAAGAGTGTAAAAATTCGAATTATAAAATTGAGAATTTTCACACTCTTTGGGTCCATTATAATTAATTTAGGGGAGGGTCAAATGTCGAAACTTAATTTTAAATTTTTTTGGATTTTAGTTGTGCCTTTCTGACGATTAATTTTGTTTTTCTATAATTTACCCCTTGACATTATTTTAGCAGGCAGTTAAAAAATCTAATAGCTGATCAAACATGGTCAAATTTCGAATCTTTTATACTTCACTGTACTCTTATTAGAAGAAATTTGTTCGTGATATTCAACTGTAATGACAAAAAAAATTGCCTTTGACGGCCCTCTGTCCAAAATTACCTTTTTTTCTTCTATAAATTGAAATAAAGACCCGACTATAAAAATTAGACGACGGGTTCATAAGACCAGAACCCAGAACTACTTATCAGCATTACAAAGAGTACTGTGAAAGGTATCTCTATCTAACTGAGGATATGGTTAAACACTCTTAGATAAATATTACAAGCTTTACCTTAGGATGATATTTATTATTAAGTAATTATTTATGTTTTTATATCATATTTATTATGGATGTACTAACCATATTGAAATTGAAGTGTTAGATATAATTAGTTAAATGTTCTGTGGACAATTCTGGTAAAAGATTAACAGGCAAGAATGACTTAAAAAGGATTATATTATTATTAAATAAATTGTAATATAAAGTATATAAATTATAAACCAAGAATTACGGTAGGTATATCAAGTAGTTATTGTAGAAATGTAAGTTTATCAATGTCTCAAAATACACAACTTCGACTATAATGTATTAAGATTTAAGTGATCACCTCGAATAATAGAAACGAACTTAGCTTCGCTCTTCTATTTACTGCGCATGACTGTCGTCTACAGCTATATTTTGTTTCCATGCGTTCGCCCTGTAATAGCACAATAATTCGTTCTGTTTAATTTCCCTGATGATGAAAATATATTTTTAAAAACGTTGGTTTTAAAAAGCTGCTTCTATAGTAACTTTTACTAGGATTACACCAAAAAATTCTAAGAATAAAACTAAATTATGACGTCAACAGATATTTTTGTTTTTTAATTTAACGATTATTTTTTATTTGCAATTAAAGTAAATTTAATATGCAAATACATCAAATTTAATTAAGAGACATACAGAACGTGCCATAGACCAGGTTGTTATTGTTTACATCATTCGGTTTTGAAATTTAATACACTGCACAAGCTCGAAAGGGTAATGTACATATTATGTTACTTACATTTTGCAAATTATTTATTTTTATTTTCATTCCCCGCAAAAACTGTCACCCAATATCTCACATCTACCGAATAAGTTATTTCCAAATAAGAGATCAAAAAGAAAACCGCTCTTTTCAATCATACAAATTAGAGAATATTTTCTTGCGACATTTTTGAGTTTAGTTTAAAAAAGGGAATAATTACCTCTTTGCTTTATCTAAAAATTACTAAAAAAGTAGATTTTTTTTATCTTGGGGGTATGTTTTAGGGGGTTAAATTGGAAGATAGAAAAAAGTTATGATCCCATCGGGTGGGGTATCAAATGAAAGATCTTTGAAGCACGATGTGAAAAATGTATAATACGTTTGCGTTACTTTTTCGAAAAAAAGCTTAAAAATTGCTGTCGGGAGGACTTATTTTCAAAAATATCGTTGTTCATCAGAAAAATATGAAAAAACTCAAAAACGTTAAGAATAAGTTGAATATTGAAAGAAAAGCGACAGTGTTTTTAACAAAAGGGCGTAAGCGGCTTGAACCTATTAATGCACTAGATGCAAAAAACATCTTTTAGCTCTATATTTTTATTCTTTTGGTATAAATCATTTCGATTTATCTTTAGGTAATTGTTTGTAGTAAAAATTATTATAAATAAGTTATAATACATAAAATAATACCATTTTTGTCGCTTACGCCTTTAAAAAAATAACCTATTTTAAAAAAATGTGCTTAATTCTTTTTTTATTCAATTACGCCTTTACCATTTGTAAAAATAAAAGAAAATGGCGATTATAATTCCCTTACGCTTTCCTTGTTAATTTAATTATTTCCTTTAATTAGCTAGTTTGCTAATATCACAATATATAAATTTAGTAAAAATAAACATATACATATAAGTCAAAACAGATAATTTAGATACAATTAAAACTAACTAAAATTTTATAGGTTGTTACTGTTTTTGGAGAAATATTCATCAATTAAGAAATCTGTCACTTTGAGTTTAAATGTAGTTACAGACGTTAATGATTTAATTTTTTCTGGAAGTGCGTTATATTGATTTAGACCTTAAAAAAATAGTGAATTTTGTGTTGCACTCTTAACAACTGTTTCAATATAAAAGTTATTTCTATTCCGCGTTGGATAATTGTGCACATTAGAGTGATAATTAAGCTTCTCTTTTAGGTACATTGAAAGTAACCCTTGTTTGATTTTATAAATAAAAATTAACGCATTCCGTAATAAGAGACTTTTGATTGGCATTCACCTCAAAGTTTCAAGCAATAGATTAATGGAAGTATATTTTGAACAGGATAATATTATTCGCATATCCCTATTCTGCAGCTTCTGTAGTCGGTTCAATTCATTTTGATTTAGTAAAAAGAGTATTGTAGAGCAATAAAGTGAGGTAGAATTATAGTATTATATATAATACATTTAGTCCACTGTGATAAGCCAAATGAACTTCTAAATCGGAAATTTAACTTAAATGCAATAGTTTTGATAACACTGTTGGCATGATCTATGAATCTCATCTACTTGTCAATCATTACCCCTAAGTATTTGAATTTTTCTACTAACTGTATACAATTTCCTCCAATTGTTATGTTATATTGTTTATCAACAAACTGTGTATAGTTATAGTTGCTACTTATCAGCATACATTTTGTTTTATTTGTATTAATTTTTAACAAATTATTGCAACACCATTTATTAATTGATGGAGAGCTGTCTTAGTTGATTTCCCTGCACTATAGGCGTATTGGTCTTGGTATATTGTGGCCTATGAACCAATATCCCGTCTCTAATATGCCTATCTAGTAATTTTTCCAAAGTCTTAAGTACAAAGGACATTAGACTTATTGGTCTTGGGGACTTTGCTGTTTCCTGTCTTATTTTCACAGGTTTTGGTATAAAAGTGACCTTAATATTTCTCCAAGCTTTTGGTATGTGTCCAAAGGCCAGTTTACTTCTGAGTATGTTACAGAGTCTGCTGTATAAAATATCAGGACCTCTTTGTAACATTATTGGATAAATCCCGTCCATGCCCGGTGATTTATATGGTTCGAATGAGCTAATTGCCCATTTCAGTTTATCATAGTTCACCACCTGTTTGGCTATCCTCCAATCTACCCTGTTGGATCTATTATTAGCTTCCAGCCCGTTTAGATTCCGGTTAGCCGGTGTGTGCGCTATGATTTGTGCACCAGGGAAGTGAACCCTGAAGATTTCCCTTACTGTTTCCTTCCTTGTGATTGTGTACTCCTCCAGTTCATTCTTAATGGTGTTTATTGTATGTTGTGTGTCTTTTGAGATAATTTTTTGGAGTCTGGCACATTCTTGAGTGCCTGCTATCTCCTCACAGTGCCTTCTCCAAGACTCTCTCTTGACTTTTCGTAAGGCTATGTTGTAATAGGTGCGTATGGTTCTATATAGTTCCCATTCGCCGGTTATTTTAGCCTTAATAGATTTTTGTCTCACCTGTTTCCTTAGTATAGCAAGGTCATCATTCCACCATGGAACTTTCCTGATGGAGTTCATTGCTATTAAGGGACAGGTATCGTTGTCATTAAATTCATCCTCAGCCATTTCTAGGTCGGTTGTTGTTCTTATCGTCTTTCTCATCTTCGGAAGATTACATTCCAAGGAAGCATTGTATGCCTCTCAGTCTGTTTTCCTGGGATTCCGATAAGTTTCTTTTGCAATATTACCTGTAATATTGAAGTGTATGTGTCTGTGATCTGATAAACTCTCTTCGTCAGACACATGCCAGTCTGTAACAAAATTACTCAAGTATGTTGATGCTATTGTTACATCGAGGACCTCCTTTCTGTTTTTTGTTATAAAAGTCAGTTTATTGCCTACATTTGTTATGTCTAAATTATTTACCAAAATGTTAGTACCGTCAGAAATTTCGTCAGATTTCAAAAATAGTTTATCTATCAAGATGTAAATTAATAAAACATGAAATATCACATACCTTCGGCATTTTTTCTATTGTCGTCCTTTATTTCCTCCTTGGTTTTATTGATTTTGTCCTGCTTTTTCTCTTTTCCTTGTCCTTTTGTTTCCAATGCCTTTCTAGTAACTTATCTTGTTGCATTCGAATTTTTTGCCCATACCAGTCTCGTTTTTTCTCTATATTAGTTATCATTATCATCATCTTGATTTAACTAATGAAAAAAAAAAAAAAAAAAAAATAGTATGATTCTTTAAAATTCATTAGTAATGGTTGAACAACTTAATAAAAATCTATTTTGTACATATTTTGATTTATTGTTAATTTCTTTAAGGATTTACATGTGAAAAAATTTAAAGATGCTTTAAAGATACAATCATAGGGTTAGGGAGGGGGCAGCGCCCCTTAGGAAATAATCCCGCCCCCCTGGAGAAACGTGAAAGTGAAATTTATTTTTCTCGTAATTTCTCAGTGGATAAAACACATCATTGGACCTTCGGATAGAGGTGGGGACCTTTCTTTTATAGCTCGCATCATGGTACGGTCCTCCCGGAGATAAACAAAAGTCGGCGTCTATGCACACACTAGCCTTTACTTGCGATACTATAATAGAGTTTTAAAACAAAACATTTTCCATAATAATTGATCCGGTTTCGAATCTGGGCTAGGGATTAATTATTTATTTTTTTTTTCATGTTTATTTTATAAATAAGTAAAATTCATAAATAATTTTTAATATTTGTAGATTTTCGTTGGTGGGTGGTAGAAAAAATATACTGTACAACTCAAGTGGATTCTCCATATCCACTTTTATTGCACAAACTACTATTTGCACCTCTCGTGCTAGGCAGAGCCGAAGCGAAAAAATTTTGAGATCAAATTTAACACAAAAAATATGGTGACAGTGGTTCGAATCCCACATCAAACTATCTGACCTTTTATTTAATTTGGATGGTTTGTTATAGAATCTGATGGGATTCGTCCACCAGTAAATTATTGTTTTATCGTAAGCAAATTGGTCTCGGTTAATTTATTATACAAGAATCCATGTTGTTAAGACCTTAAAAAAGTTTGAGAATATGCGACGATATTTGTTGATTAGTGACTTCTCATCAGAATTAAAAACAATTTAAAAACAATTTTGGTTTTTTCCATCGATCTGGAAAGGTTAACGACTCTAAAGCTAAATTAAATATTAATTGTATTGGATGAGCTAATACAGAAATACAGTCCTTAACAAAGAGTGCTATATATGTATATCAACAGAACCAGAAGTCCTTTCACTAATGTTATTTTATGTAAATTTGTTAATGTAATCAACATAAAACTCTAATTTGGTTGATGTGGACGCTACAAAAATATGCGTTGTAGTAGCCACCAAATAATACGAATTATTCGTGGAAAATATAAACAGACGAATCGCAGCTATGATCTGCTCGAATACATGTTATCATTGATCCCACGATTTCTGAATTAAGTTTACCAAATATTGTCTTAACCCCGTACCTTGTCTGCTAATTCAGTCTAGCCGAGAAAAATATTTTGCGTTCTTTTTATTAAATTAACAAAACAAACCATAAATAAAACATGTATTTCTTTTAAGTATCTGGCAAGTCAAATGGGTACTAAAATATTTAATTGTTCATGAAATCCATTTAAAAATGTCTTATTTTTTATATTCCTGATGCACCTGCTTTAGTTTGCTGAATGATTCTGTCCTATTTATTGAGCACGAAATAATTATTGATGTATATATGAGTCTACTCAAAAACTTTCCCAAAACGAAAATCCGAAAAATAATTTTTTCAAAATGTATATATTTAAAATTCGAGGGACGCTAAATTGGTGGTTTCCACCTTGTCTTGACTGAGGCCCCACGAGCAAAGAAACTATTTGATTTTCAACAAAAAATCGAAAGAAGTTGAATTTTCAGGTTTATGAAACATTGGCGTTACTTAGGCTAAACCACGTATATAAGTTCTCTACATTGTTTTTAAATATCATTCCATATCACCTTTTGATTAGGCTTTGGAAATTGTTTAAACTTATTTATGTAAAAATATTTGGTTTCTTTACTTCTTAAGCCTGCCCATGCAAAACAAATTTTGTCCCTTTACCACTGCTTGCATAAAAATATTGGCCCCTATACTTCTTCAGCCTGCACATGTAAAAATAGTTAGGCCGTTTACCCATTACCTTGCACTTGTAAAAATATATGATGAACCCTTTACCTCTTAATCCGGCATATGCAAAAATATTTGATTCTTTTACCCTTTTTGCCTGCCATTTTTGAGCATTTTCAACTAAAAAACGGACTAAAAACTTTTAGAAATGTGAAAAAGAAGCCTCTATAAATTTGAGCTCTTAATATTATCATTTAGTGGTGCCTGTGCCTTTTTCTTATTTTTGTAGCTTGACATTTGAGCATTGTAAAAATAAACTGAAAAATTATTTTGGTAGGAAATTGAACGCCCTACAAAAAAGTTTTAATTTATTTTTTCATAGAATGAGCCGTTCTGAAGATATTATAACTTAAAGTTGCAAATGTATAAAATTGTGACTTTTATTTTATTAAACTAATACTGATGACTTTTTTTGTGTATTAAAAATTATTTTTAATCAGAAAACTGGTTTTTGTGTGCTAATATTTCTATACGAAAATAATGATTTTTCTTGAAAATAATTTTTGACACACTCTACTGCCCATGTAATGATATTTGGGCCAATTATTATCCCTTAAGCCTGCCATGTAAAAATATTGCATTGCTTTATCTCTGAAACCTGTTCATTCAAAAATATTTGGTTCTTTTTTACCTCTTAAGCCTGCCGATGTAAAAATATTTGAACCCATTACCCTTTAAGACTGCACATGTAAAAATAATGTTTCGGCCTTTTACTTTTTTGATCCTAATATCAAATTCAGAACATTCATATACGAGTTGCATTCTGGAGTTCGTTAAAACACGGGCAAAAAAACACCGTATGTATGTTTGTTATTCGCGTGAGATCCATATTTATATCAACTTAAAACAATTATTTTCACTCGTCGCTTTTAATTACAACAAATAACCACTCGAATAAAATCCTTAAAAAGAAATAAAAAAAAAATATTTTAAATAATTTATTTGACAAGGAAAGAAAAAAGTACGACAGCGTAGAAGGGTCAAATTTTTTTAATTTTTAGAATTCCGTATTTGAACACGGAATTCCTTGTTCGAACACAGAATTCCCTGTTAAAACAGGGAGTTCCGTATTCAAATACGGAATTTCCGTATTCAAACAAAGAATTCTGTGTACGAACAAGGAATTCCGTGTTTGAATAAGGAATTCTGTGTTTGAACAATGAATTTCCGTGTTTGAACACGGAATTGCAGATTTCCCTCTTCGTACACGGAATTTCGTATTCAAACACGGAAATTAGTAATTCCGTCTTCAAATACGGAATTCTATATTAGAGCTATATTTTTTAATGGCATATTTACAGGACATTCTCGGGGGACTTGGGAAATTCGGGGAGGGAGGGTGGTGGGAAATACGAATGCTCTGAGAATCCTCATAATTTGGTCCCAAATACTTTACTTGAACAATTTTATCCTTAATTAACTTTTAAGGTGCTCTTGGAGGCTAGAGGGAGTGGAGGTAAAAAAAACGATTGACACCGAAACATTCGACCTTTGGCTTCCATACTTGACGGACATTTCCATTTAGAAGTGGATTATGCTTTTTAAAAGTGCATATTTTCGTAAAAGTATATTTTTATGACGTGTCATCATTTTTCGAAATATGACGTCATCACCAGTTTTTTTAAATAGCACCACCATTTTTTGATAGTACCATTTAATAGAAACACAAGCAACAAAATTCTTAACCGGTCTTCCATTTCTTCACTTTTTTGTAGAGATAACTATTAATTGGATTTAGAAAACAACAGCTCATTTACTTATCATCTGGACTAGAGAGGCAATGAGGATAAATTTAAAATGCTATACAGGGCGTTATTTGATCCGATTTAAATGAAATTTGGACATCAGGGACTAGACCTTAAGAAATAAGACTGACCTGTAAATAAAATTAAAGGGAAAAAATATTATGCAGGGGCCAAAGAGAGCAAGACTTTTGGTACTACTTAAAATAAAAGAAAAAAAAAATAAAAAGTGTGGCCCTTATACGCCGACCACAAAAATTTTATTATTGAAAACCTTGAAACCCTGTTTCTTCTTTTACACTGTTAAATATATTAAACATTGTTGTACTCTCCGTCAGCTCTTTGTACTAAGTTAGTATTTTGATGGTCTTACGAGCACATTTTTATTTATAAATTTTCATGTATCATTAACTCATAGATTGTTCAACTTTTTCACTTATAATCAAATTACGCTACATTAACATACTCTCTCACAGGCCTGATGATGGTCACTGACCGAAACTAGTCGCTTCCCCTTGTTTTCAATAATAAAATTTTTCAAGTCAAGACTTTTTTCTTTCTTTTGCGGATATATCACATATGATATATGTATAACCTTCTTATTCTTAATTTTTTTGACGTTTAAGAATGACAGCAATATAAGAAAATTTATTTGGTTTCACAGCTGACAAACATGGTTATCTAGCGAAATCAGTACCTTGTCGAAGTGCATAAAATAATTTCCATAACGCATTGCATTTTAAAAAGACTGATATTTAAAGCACTAAAATTAAACCGAAAATTCTAAAATCAATAGGGTTCTTAGTCTGAAGAAATTATCAAAACCGCAAATCGATCGGCCCTTTCGTTCTAGAATTATCGTGTCGGCGCACATACATAAAACTGCACGCACAGATGATCAGACGATTTTTGCGTTTTTAGAATTCGAGTAGTCGGAAAAGTGGAGAAGAAAAAATAGGGGTAAGAAAATGTTTTCGACGGCACGAATGCAAGTAATATCAAAGGCTATTCCGCAAGAAAGATGGTGCTTATCCTGAAAGAGAAATGGCAGTTATAACTAGATTTCATGTCAACCTTCTATCTGAGTAAAGAAAATATATTGGTCTTGTTTGTTTATTAAAAAAAATAATTTTGTGAATTGTCCCGAAATAGTAGCGAAAAATTACTTCTAATTTTAAGCTGAAAAGTATTCTTTTTTTACTGTATGCAGATAATACAACTTACTGAATTTAAAAAAAAAACTGTTTAAACAGCAATTAAAACAATTTACTATAATTTTGATTCAAAGAAATCTAATGAGTTCTTTTTTATAAACAACCGATTTACTCTTATTATGCGATTAATAAATTGGATTGGACGTTGGCATTTGACGCAAATCCAATAATTATAATGAGCGATTTTCGATTTCTATTTGAATATATTAACCCGCAACCAATCATATTCGGCAGAGAAAAATTAATCCAATGCCTATGTCTTAGAAACACAAGGTTTCTGAAAGGCCGCCAATTAAATTTTGAATTGAAATTTTGAATAGTGACAGTGACCTGCAGCTTTGCGGCGTTTGTGCATTCTGCATTCGGTCTGTACCGCCTGTATATTGGGGGAACCCACTGGATTCACTTTCAATTCAACTTAGTATTCTCTCAAACTTTGTCGTGGAAGCGGTATACACCAGTCAAGTTCGTCCAAGTCTCGTGTGTTCAGTGAAATTTTCGTTCCAGGACTTTACGAAACATAGAGGTAAGAATTAAAAAATAAATATTTATTAATTTTTAAGATAAATTTATTTTTCTTTTTTCTTATATTTAATTTTTTTTAATTTTTGGTGTTTCGGAAAATATAAATACTTCTTCAGGAAGTATAAAGGTTTTTTTAATAATTATTGTAATGCCATCAAAACAGGAACTAATACATTAAAAAAGTATCGTGTAGGTTTTGAGAAAGTTTTCAGGATTTTATTTTCTTGTTTGTAGACACCTGGAAGTTAAATATCAATTATTTTGAATAAAAAAATTGTCTAAATTTGTTTTTACGGCTTATAATACATTACAAATTTGAAGTACAATCTGAGGAGTAGTTTTCGGTAAGATTGTTTAATATAAAGATAATATATTTTAATTGTTTTTTAATTAATTTCATTCTAAAATGTATAATTTTTTTTCTATATCTACAATATTTTTAATTATATTTTAAGACCTTTTGACAACTTTTCATAGTAAAAAACCAAAATTATTTTTAATTCGCTTAATAGGCAATTTTTATTTCTATTTTTCTCTTATTTTTTTGATAGAAATAAAATTTTCATTTCAATTATTTAAAATGGATAAAAAGTTATATATCTTGTGGAAATTAATATTAACGACACAAATACATGAATTAATGAATTAAACAATGTCAATAGTTGTAATATAAAATAATTTTAGGGCAAGGAAAATTATTAGAAATTAATTGCTGTACTTTTGGATAATAAATAATTGAATAGTAAACTTTTTGAGCGTAAAAGTAGCATCTGTAGCGCTTTGATTTGAGAAAATTTGTGTAATATTTTTATTTAAAAAATTGTGTCATTATTAGTAATTTGCACAAAATATGGAACTAAGATTTGTTTAACAGTGATACCTATAAGTATGCTTAGTTTTTTCATTGCTATAAAAAATATATTAAATTTACTTGCAATTTCAGTAACATTATGTTCGATTTGGCGTTCATTGTTTAAATTAAATTCAATAAAATTTGGAAAATTTTGACTGCTAGTATTAATTAACTTTTTAAGAGCCTTCCACATTAGTCGAGAATTATTTTTATATCTATCAATTTTATTAAAATTATATTGTTCTTTTTTTATTTTTAGTAAATTTACAACTTCATTCCTCAATTTTTTAAATGCTCCCAATTTTTCATTTTTATCAGCACCAGAAGTGGTCTGAAATTCTTTATACATTTTAACCCTATCCTTTATTTTATAATGAATGTCATTATCAAACTATGGAACATTACTTTTATACTGGCAAACTTACCGTTTGACAGTTCTTATAAAGTTCATCATATATAGTATTTACATCAGTAGAATTTAAGTTCCAATTACATGATATTAAGTCGAGTTTAATTTTATCTAAGTTAGTTTTACTAAAGTTTCTATACATTTTAGTGGTTATATTTATGTCTTTGTTGTTATTACTAAGATTAATAGATATTATAGAATGGTCACTAATTTTCGGAGTATGATGAACTGTAGCATTAACAAAATTATTATTAACTAATACATTATCTATCAAAGTTTTACTATTATTTATAATTCGTGTAGGCTCAGTGATTAATTGGTCAATTCCATATTGTAAAAACATTGCTTTAATTTTATTACTATAAAAACAGTCATTTGTATAATCAAAGCTAAAATCGCCAATTAATAAACAGCGTTGATTATTAGCAAAAATAGAATCACATATATTTTCCAAACTGTCCAAAAATACAGCATCAGAACTTGATGGTGAATGGTAGAGACAACCCATTAACCACTGATAACCACTAAGATCAAGTTTTATTACTTTGCACCAATATTTGGCTCAAGCACAAAGGTTTTAGCAACAAAAAATGTTACATTATCCTTCACGTAAATTATGACCCCTCCTGTGCTTCGGTTTGAGGAGTTACATCTCATCAGATTATACCCAACGATTTTAATTTCAGACTCTTCAATTTCCTTGGTAATTCTTGCTTCACTTATAAAAATTATCATAGGACAGTAACATAATAAACTTATTTGAATTTCATCGATTTTGTTAAGTAAACTTTGGGCATTTAAGTAGAATATATCAATATTAAACGGAATATTAAGGTCCTTCGTTAGTTTTTTTGTCTTAGTGTTACATCTTTATTAACAATAGTGGGGGTATTATTAATAAACTTTATCGTTTTTGAATTATCACCCCTGAGTTATAAGATCATCTAGTGTAGACTTAATTTTCTTAAAATATTCGCCTTAGTTTGGTCAGATATACCTATTCTGCCCTGCTAAGATAAGAGGTCGCAACTACAAAATGAATATTTTTAGGAAGTGTATATAATTACCTACTTTTAGATTTTGTAAAGTAAATTTTGCAGTTCTGACTAACCCTTTAATATAATTTGAAACGTTTTCTAATACAAATAGGTCTTTCTAACTTTGAATCATAATAAAATAAAATTTAAGCTTAATAAATAGGTAAGAGTTTCGAAATCAGATATTTTGTAGATACGACCTCTTGTCTTTGCAGGGCAGTATTATATAGATATATTATTTGTCACGAATAAAAAATGCAAATCTTGAAGTCAATAAATAACTTAAATATGATATTAATTTAGAATAATTTAATTACAAATGTGCATAATTTATTTTTATTGCAAAAAAAAATCGCTGTAATTTCAAATTTTAAATTAATTCATTGTTCAATCTGTATATTAATAAGAATACAATAATGACCTTGAAACTAAAAATCTGTTTATAGATTTATATACGATTTTTTCCGTGAATGCCGAATATCTTTATATTTTAATATTTTTTTATTTTTTTCTTGTTGCATCATTCCTTTGTTGTTTTCTCACTTCCTTCCTACCGTGGTCCTTATGTTTGTCACGTATAAAATCGTTGCAAATAATTATCATTCCGTGTAATTTCACTTTCAGTAAAGTATTTACAACAACATATTGCTCTTTTTGAACGAATAAAGTTAACCCTTGGAATTGCATATAATCCATTCTGTTCTTGTTTTAAAACACTATTATAATTGTACAGCTAGGTATATATATTATTAAAATTATTATCCACCTTGTAACGGGTCAGCAATGGACCATCAGACACTTTTTAACACTTCATTAAATGATTAAAAGTCGGGTTAAAAACATCACAGGACGATATCCAACGCGAGAACTACAACAACAAAAACCACTTTATTTTGGTATGATTACACAGTTTATCACAGAAAAAAAAATCGCAAACTTTTAGCTCTATGTTAATACACACTTTTAACAACTAATTAAAGAAAAAACTGTTTTAATTTCACTTAATCTGAATGTTTTTGAAAAAAAAAAAAGACGTGAAAAAACACTTTAGGCATTAAAAGTGTTCTAAAATGTCAGTATAAATTGCCAGATTTATCTTTGCTAGGCTAGAAACTAAAGTCGGTACTGTCTTCTTTTTATAAATAAAACATAGATCGACTGTGAATATTATATTCACAAATGAAAAGGCTTAAAATGCCTATGGAAAACGGAAAGCGATGTGGCAACGATACATTTTTTGGTGGACTCTTTGCGAAGAAAAACAGTGGCAATATTACTATACATAGTAATCAAATCAAAAGTCGATATTAATAATCTTAAGTAATATTGTTTAACAAATTTTAAAACACTTTAGGTCATATATGAGATAAAATAGAAATACATAGACCATTTATCAACAATTGTCTATATTAAGATATGTTGTATGTATATTTCAAAAAGTAGAAACAACTACAATAATTTCAACAGTAGGAAAGGATAATATGGCCATTGATTTCTGAGATGCTCTTTAATAATTAAATCGAAAAGAGCAGAACCATTACTGCAGTATAAATCTTTACTATATTATAATTAATGAGAGGCAAGTAGCGTAATATTAAATCAAATTATAAGATAACAGGTTTGATGCCGAACTACACAACCTTTTTTGATTGGTTCGACTCTCACTATCAGTATGTGTTTTCGGATCGCACAACTTTTAATTTTTCCGAATTTCTTGACCTACGCACAGCACAAGAACCAATGTTGTAGGTATTTATTTAAATATATAAATTATTACACTATTAATTATTATTGTTATAACCGTCGTAATATAATTAAAATTAAACATTTAATTTCTACAATGGTAATTACAAAAAAAATATAATTTTAATGAGAAGGATGTAGTTGATGGATTGACAGCAAATTATCAATATTTGGCTTGAGTTTTCTAAGGAATAACCGTAAATCTCCCCTTTCTGTAATATTCAATCTGCTCCTTTTTTTTTTTTGTTAATAAGTTTGTAACGGCACTAAAACTTTTTTCGACGAGATTTCCCCACAGTCCAGGATATTTTTCGGGTATTTCTTTCTGCAGCCAAAATTTTTGATACCCTCTTTTAAATGTCACTTTCAGCTCCTCATTAGTGCTAAGCTCGAGTAGCTCCTCTTGTAATATCACATTCTCCACTTCCGTTTCATCAAATGGATTTATGATCCATGGTGGTATTTTCATCGACAGAATATCTTCAAATCTGAATTTAAAATGATCATGCAAGGCAATCAAATGTTGAAAGTATGTCTGAATATCTTCATCAAGGCATTTTACCTGCGACAAGTTTGAAAACTATGAAAATTCGCGCCGACCAATATTTTCCTTCATAAATTTCAATTTACCAAGAAAAGCTGAAATTACACTCTTTGTTTTTATTAAATTGAGGCTGTCCTCTTGTAATTGTAAGTTGAGGTCATTAAATTTTTTGAACAAATCTGTCAAATATGCGATGTCTGCTTTAAATTGATCAAGTTTTTTTTTAAATCAGGATCTTTACTATCCAAAAACTCTAAAACTGAGTCAAAAAGTAAATAAAATCCTGATAAACATGCAATTTTCGACAACCAGCGTACTTCGGTATGTAACAGCAATCGTTGGAAGTCTTCATCATTTTCATCGCACAATTGTGCAGATAAACGCTACTAGATGTTGTCGGTGGATAACACAGTGAATCGCAATTACCTCTGGTATAATTCTTTTAAGATGGCAGGAGCTCCATCTGTTGCCACCGAAATAACGTTTGTGAATGGAATCGATTTTTCTTTAAAAAAATCACTCAAAACATTAAATATTGATACATCTTTCTTTAGTAATTAAAATGTTGACTGTTTATATTATAAACAGTTAAAAGATTTTTACAAGAATTTCTTCATGGCATGGAAAAATGAGTAATCAATTGTTTAATAGTATATTGCTTCACTATCGAAACCAAATTAATTTTCATGCACCCCTGCTTACGATTGTGGCCCCCCCATTTTTTATTACGCCCAACGTAGACCCCCGTCGAGTCTCCAGTGGACCCCTGGGGGTCCACCTGGACCACTTTGGGAAATACTGCTCTAAAGAGTAAACTATAAATACTAGGGTAGTACTCTCGCGGGGTGTTTTATCACAAATATCCTCTGGATGAAGACTGAATAAGAATTTTTCATTTTATACTAGGCGTTTGCGTAGTTTTCAAAAAAACGCCCAAAAAAATACAAGTAAGATAGCCCGGGAGAAAATGAAAGGAAATGGAATTGGACTAACATAGCAACATTCGAATTTTTTACAATCTACTATATTTCCTAGCCTATAATTGTCGACCAACAAATACATTTTAATTATCCATAAAACAGTTTTTGTCATAATTATGACTAGTAATTGCAACCTCTGTTTAAAATTTACCGTGTAGGAAAAGTAGTTGTATTAAAGTATTAATAGAACCAGCGGAAATGGGATTAGGGGGCTCAACCACAACCCCCTTAAAATATATTAGTGGTTGTAATTTTACTATACTTTGAAGGAGATTTTTTTTAAAAACAAGTCGATTTTTATCCCAAAAAAGGCACCATTTTATCAAATCTTCGACTGTCATACGTCATTCCCCTCGTCACTCTAAATAGGGAAAGGTAATTTATGGAGAATTTAGCAATATGACTAATTAGCGCCCTCTGGTGCAATAGAAAACTATTACGTATTGCAAAGTGTGACACTTGGTTTTAAAGTTAATTTTATTAGTAATTTAATAAGCAACATAACAAAACCTAATTGAATGGAACATGAATATTAATACATTTTTTCTTAACAAGGCAGCTACCAACTACTACACTCACCGACTTAAAATTCGATCCATCCAAACAATTTTTTCCTCTACTTTTGACACACCCTGTAGGTTAATTCTGCTAGTAGATCTGCACACAATTAACTTTATCAAGAAGACTGATTTGTTTTCAACATTTTGTTTTTTTATTTACCCCGATATCTTAATCTGTTTGTGAAATGTGACGGTTTAAAGAAAATGCTACATTTTAGAAACGGTCATAATTTAAATGACGGTAGAGAATAAACTACAAAATGAGTAGAGTGCTGTGACCAACTCACAATATGACAACTGTCAAATATTCGTTACTTGGCAATTGCAGTTTAATTAGCTGCTTAACAAATATTCATTATCAGCATAACATCATGGTTTTAATGCCTACTGATGCAGCACGAGCAGTTGCTCTGGTACAAGGTCTCAGTATTATGCTTCTAGAATATTGGGTGTTACAAGGTGTAGCGTCCAGAGAGCTGTACAACGTTTTAATGAAACTGGTAGTTTTTCGAGACGAAGATGATCTGGCAGACGACGTTCTACAAATGTTCGAGATGATCCTTTTGTAACATTAAATATTTTGCGAGAAAGAAATACTACTGTTGTCATGGCTCGAAATCGTTTAGAAGAAGTACGTCAAGTAGCTGTTAACGAAATAACGATTCGAGACCTCAACTGGTCCGGAGTTACTTAGGAATCATAGAACAGAACGTTTTTGATTTGCCAGGGAGCATCAACATTGGAATGTCGATGACTGGAATAAGATTTTATTTTCTGACGAGTCAAGGTTTTGTTTACGTTCTTCTGATGGCCGTGAAAGAATATACCGAAGAAGAGGCGAAAGGTTTGACCAAGCAAATTTTTCCACAAGACTCAGTTATGGAGGAGGATCGGTAATGGTTTGGGGCGGCATAAGCACGGAAGCTCGTACTGATTTAGTCATTGTTGGCGGCGGCGGAGCAATGACAGCTAACCGATATATTCGTGATGTGCTAGATCCACATGTAATTCCATTTGCACCGTTTATAGGAAACGAATTCATGTTTATGCATGACAACGCTCGACCACATATTGCGAGGATTGTATCTCAATATTTGGACGTAACAGAAATTCAAAGGATGAACTGGCCATCACGTAGCCCAGACCTCAATCCAATTGAGCAAATCTGGGACATGATGGGCAGGCGAGTTCATAACCGAGTTCCTTCTCCAAGTAATTTAAATTTTTTGAGAGATGCTTTGGTCCAAGAATGGGATCAGATTGACCAGATGGTGATTTGACATCTAATAGAGGGTATGCCACGACGCATTGAGACAGTTATTCGCGCTTCGTGGGGGAAATACCCGTTATTAATTTGTAATAATTATTCGTTTATTTGTTTGATTTGTTTATAAAATTATGTATTACTCTGCTGAAACTGAATAAAAAAATTGAGAATGTTACATTTTTTTTAAACAGTCACATTTCACAAACAGATTAAGATATCGGGGTAAATAAAAAAACAAAATGTTGAAAACAAATCAGTCTTCTTGATAAAGTTAATTGTGTGCAGATCTACTAGCAGAATTAACCTACAGGGTGTGTCAAAAGTAGAGGAAAAAATTGTTTTCTTTTCCCCCCTGTATATCCGGCGAGTACTAAATTACTTTTAGATGTCCGAATAATAATCTTAAAACTACAGTATTTTATCTAAAAGTTGCTAAAAACTTCAAATAAATCAGCCTCCGCATTTGAAAGTTAGAGCATTTTTAAATAAATCATTATTTTGAATGGATCGAATTTTAAGTCGGTGAGTGTATTTAAATGCTCCCCTCCGTAGAATATCAAAAACTTGTAATCAGTTATCAAATATAGTTAACATATATATTTTCTTTCATAGTTTTATGTTCGTAAAGAAAGCACTGTTAAAATAGTTTCTAAATCAGAATATGTAATCTCTCTTGTTGATAGTTTTTATTTTTGAGTAGGTATTATTGTAAATGATATGATTATTGTATATCTTTGTACTATATTATTGTATAATTTAATATGTAATATCTCTTGTTGATAGTTTTTAGTGTTTATTTTTGAGTAGGTATTATTGTAAATGATATGATTATAGTATAACTTTGTACTATATTATTGTATAATCTGGTGGACACTTTTTTGGGCTAGTCCTATCTGTGTCCCGAATAAAAAAAAAATAAATAAATATTGTACATAATTTAATAAACATGCGCGAAGTCGGGTGCAAAATAGGTTTCATTTTTTCATTATTAAAATTGTAAAACACGTCCACGTAACGCTTTTATTTATTTTAAGATATTGAATAGGACAATAATACAAATATATATTTTTATTATCATAAATCAATATTAAATAACCATCTATGAAACAATTAAAAATAAGTCGACGATAAAAAATATAGTTAATGATTGGATGAGTATAGCATATAGCCCATTAGACGTGTTTTAACTACCTACCTATTATTGGATGATTTGTATTTGTGAAAAACAAGGAAATTCTACTTGAAAAGAAAAACTTATTCACCGAATATTTCGCATTCAGAAACTACAATGTTGTAAGTTTATAAATTTGGGCCAACCGAGATTATAAGTCGTAACAGTGCACCAATAATAATGCCTATAAAATTTTAGTACGGTACTAAAATAATGAGTTACTCCTGGTTTATTTCAGAGCAGAGAATATCTTGAAATTTAAGTGTCAGAACGAGATAAGTGGATGCATCAGGAGAAGGCGTAGGCATGCATAAATAGATGTTGTAAAATATTTTTGTAGCCATTTTATCCTGTGAATTGCTATGAAGCACTAAAAAAAAAAAAGATAAACTGAAATAACAATTTCTTGTGTGAGATAGTACTGTCCAACTGCAATAAAACCAGATCTATTTTGTTGAGAATAGTAGGTGGATTTGTTTTGATCAACACCCTTAACAACATTATTGATCTCAAAAATTGCTGATCCAGTATTATTGGATGCCTAAATCTTATTCTCCAACCATGTGTATATTATCCATTTTTCGCTTTCTTTTTTGTGACAAATTACAATAAACTTTTCCATACACCCGAATAATACCTGAAGGCAAACAAACGCTTATTAACTAAACGCGACTGTAAATATGAAATTTATCGTTGTTCCAAGAGCCTCGGAGTGGGTTTATTTAAAAAAATTAAGCAATGCACAATGATCGAAGTGCATTGAACCTGTGTCCAGCCCCTCAAATTTGAAATAACTTAGAATATTACTAGAATATAAGCACGAAGAGTTAAAAGAAATAAAATGAAGAAGAATAATAAGCCAGTCGATATAATAGTACAGTGAAAATATGGCGAATTTGAAACAGGTACGAGAATCAGTTTTGTAGAGGTAATTTTGCTCGTTTTCTGGATAAAAGTTGCCTGGACATTGTGGGATGGTTTCGTTTTTGTCATTTCATGGAGGGTAATGATACGTGGATGTATCCTGAAGGGTTTGGCCATAGGGGCAACCCTGGATGAAACTCTAAAACTTAAAAATGCAGTTTTTGTATATTGCTTCGGGTGAAAGTTGTGAGGAGATGAATAATATATCATCTCCCTTGCAGTATGAAAACTAACTCAGCTAAAATACGTGGGAATAAGTTAGAAATCAACGAAAGGGAAATAAAAAAAGGATTCTACACTACAAAGCGATCTTGTTGTCCACCCGTAGATTTTATTAACCTGTTGAACTTTTCTGGTCAAGTCTTCTATGCTTTTACCGATGGCAAGTATGGCTGTAACGTCGACAACGTAGATACTTTCACATTTTGCGTTTGTGGTATGTCGGTTGTAAACGAGAAGTAAAGAACTGGCCCCAGGATACTTCCTTGAAGTACCCCTACTTTAAATTCTTCAAGCTTCTTATTTTACTCTGAAGATTATATCCATTAATTAGTATTTTAAGATATCACAATATTGCTCAGGTAAAGTTTTTTTTATTTAATATTCAAGGCCGTCTCTTATAAGAATTGTATCATTTTTATTGCACCATATAACAAGGTTATTTTGGAATAACACAGCATCTCCGTTATTATTAATAGTTCTACGTTCTGCAAACATTAGTATATAATAATGTCTTAATGATCGACTCCGCAATACCATTCACAAACAGATTATACAGTATACTAGTCCTAAGTGAAAACCTTGAGGCACTCTTGATGTGATTAAAATTGGTGAAGAAATTTAATACTATTTTTGAGGTAGTTATAATTATTACATCTAGAAAGCAATAACTACAGAGTTTAATTTTGCTAGTAAGTAGCAGGATCATTAATTCGGTCGAATATATTTGTTAAATCAATAGCAGATCGTAGGTACAGTCTGTTCGCTATACTTACGCGGGTTTCGGATTAAAAATTTTTAT
Source organism: Psylliodes chrysocephalus (assembly GCA_927349885.1). Lineage (NCBI taxonomy): Eukaryota > Metazoa > Arthropoda > Insecta > Coleoptera > Chrysomelidae > Psylliodes > Psylliodes chrysocephalus. The sequence goes on along the minus strand of OV651826.1, from coordinate 25,174,493 downwards.
GAGTATTTCCAGGTAAGTACCCGAAAGTTTGACCTGTTCTTTGGGGAAATATCAACTGGTTAAATGAAATGAAAAATAATGTACAACTTTTTAATTAAATAATAATGGAGAATCTTTTGTATAATTGAGAGCAGAATTAAACTTCTTCATTAATGGAGTCTAATGTGGCTATTATAAACCTAATAATAATTTTATATTACACTTCACACAGAAAATATGGTCTATGTATAATAAGAGGGTTATTTAGCTCAAATAAAATATTTTCTAACATAATTTGTTCCATGTAGAGAATTTCAAATGAAAAATAAAAAAATTTAACTTGCCAACAAAAATGAAAATCAGTCATTATCATCCAAAATATCATAATCGTCATCATCATCACGGTCATTATCATTAATTGTTATTATGATTGGACTTTTTCGTTTATTTTCTTTTTACGAGTCCACCAATCTTCTATTAGTTTCTCGCACTTGGATATACAGTTCCGCCACACTTTTGGAGTTGCAATTGAAAGTGCTTTTCGCCAAGTTTCCCGGACTGCGTCGTCACCATAACCATTAGGCCCAATATGGTTGTTATAATAATGTTTTGCTATTCCCCATATATATTCGATGGGATTAAACTGGCAATGATACGGTAGCAGACGTAAAACTTGATGACCGTAACTTTCAATAATCTGATCCACAACAAAGGTTTTTGGTTTGCGTGTATATTTGCCAAGCGTAATAATTCTGATTTTAATATATATTGAGGAAATGGTATATGTTCCTTTGTCAACCATTCTTTAATTTTATCAACAGTCCAAGAATTCGTTGGACTTTTGTTTAATACTTCAGAATGGTAAGGTGCATTGTCTAAAATAATTACGCTGGGCTCATTTAAACCTGGAAGAAGTTTTTCATGCAACCATTTTACAAACATTTCTATGTTCATATTATCGTGATAGTCACTGGATTTTGATTTGGATGAAAATATTAAATCAGCACCTTCTATAAAACCCCATTTCCCTCCTGCATGTAAAATTATGTGTCGCTTCCCTTCTCCATCGGTATGTTTGATGGACTTTACGTTATCATCTTGCCATATTATCTTGGTTGCACCCCTAGAAAATATTCCTCATTCGATAAATGGTATCACGAATTTCAAATTTCTTTCCATCTGGAATATCTTTCGTTTTCAATAATGGGCGAGTTTTGCGGTGATCTTCTTTCGGCAGTTCACTATTGTGATTTTGTAATACTCCTCTTAATTTGGTTTCACTAATTCCTAGAGCATCGCATACGCGTTGTTGTACAGACATTACCGATTTTAAAGGACCGCCATTTTCTATTTCATCCGTAAAATATTTATGTACACTACAAATTAGACTATCTACATCTAACACACGTCTAGGCATTTTTAAAATTTCCACTAAATTTACAATATACATACAATGTGAACACTTGCAAAGAATCAATTCAGCTGCAATATTTGTAACAAATTTAGTACCTACCCTAATGTTATTTTAATTTAAATCTGACCATTAGGGCAATTTTACCTAATTTCTTGGGAAGAGGCTTATTGGAACTGGTTGTCAATGACTAATTTGCATAATTTTGTTAGTCCGAAACCCGCCTAAGTATAGCGAATAGACTGTACCTACATAATTTAAGTTCAACAAACCGAACATTATAAAAAATATGTAAAATATATAAATAAAAAACATTTGTGAATTGTAAAGGGTAAACTACGAAAAAACTTTATTTTAAAATTGACAGTCACATGACCGCTTTCGACGCCCGGATACCTATCTACAACTACAAAGAGCCGGCAAAAAAACGACGTGAAACTTTTCGCAGTTATTCGAGACAACAAGTTAACAGATAAAAATTGGTGTGTTGCCACATTCACTAGTCGGTAATCGGTAATTATTCGAAATTTCGTACGGTAGCGGTGGTCCGGCTAAGAATGATTCAAAGTTGGGGTCCTTTCAGGCACACATGGTACCTTCTCTCACTTAACTGGTCGTAAATGTAATAATAGTTTATGTTCTAGTCATAAATAATATTAATGTCTCATAAAATACTGTTAATTCTTTTAAAATCGATTGTTCAAGATATATTGCAATAGGAGGGAATAGCCTTTTGTTCGCCTTTTTTTATCTATCTGTATTTAAAAATAAATATAAAAAATGGACGTAGAAGTACGTACTTACGTCTATTATTAAGCAAGACAGTAATTTGTGACCAAAATGTAGTTTTTCTTGATTATTTTTTATTTTTAGAAAATTCCTATATTTTTATGATTCTTACACTTTTTTTTGTAATTTTAGTTTTGAAATTCTTGGGTTGTAGTGATTTCTAGTAGTTTTAATGTAAGGTAGTTTTTCATAATTGATAATGAATTAGTCTTGAATTCATCTTTGCAAAACAGAGTAGTTTATAGACGGTTCCCTACCTGTCGATAATTTTAAATTTAGAAAGGATCGGTAAGAGTATTGAATGAAAAATACTCCTAATATTTGATAAATCTGGATAACTTTATAGTTTTACTATAACAATGTTAATTTCTTATCTTTACCACACCTATAATTTTTGATTATAAACTACAGAACGTTGTTCTAAATCGACCCGAATTTATAGGAGATCTCGGAGTTTATTTTGATCCTGAACTAACTTTTGTTAAACAATGTTATCTGCCGCTAACAGGAGCTTAGGGTTTGTTATTCGAAGCTGTAAAGAATTCGAGACATATTCACCATTTTTTTATCCTGTGTTCGGTCAGTTTTTTTTTTCATGGATGTTTACATTGTATTCTATAGCTTTTTAACAATTTTGAATTTGTATTTTTATTCTAATGTTTTGTCTTTCCCACCCAGTAAATGGTGATTATTGTTGGGTGGTGTAACAAATAATTAAATAAATAAATAAATAAATTGTACCGAACCTGCTTTGATTCGGGTTGCGACGTTATTATTCAGCTAGGCGTTTTAACCAATGACCCTTAACGATTTGACCTTAACAGATCGTTGAGAGCTTGGGAACTTAGTGATAAATTGGGATTTCCGTACAAAGTTCAAGATAACTAATTAAATATAAAGATAGATTTTTAACAGATGGTAGATAATTGGTTAAAAGGATTGTTGCTGTTTAAATTTGGGAATCCCGAACATATAAGCTACAAAAATAATCTATCAGACAGCATCAAGTCCCTTGGAATGGATCGTTTAATAATGATATAATTTTATTGGTGTGTTTAAATTATGTAATTGCTACATTATAGAGAGCGAAAATTGAAAATAAATAAGCTGTTGATTAGAATCATGTTTTAAATTTATAGAAAAATGCAAGTTTATTTTCCTTATTCAATAATTTTCAAGCTATTTTATTTATACAATATGTTAACCTATGGATCCTTCGAAATAAAGATAAGATACACGTAAGCGAAATAAATAATGACTCTTGTGAATCGGCTGTCTGTCAAATTATTATAGATACATTGTTTCTTTCCTCCTACAAATTATACTTTTCTTACAGACCTGATGGTGATCATTTAACCAAAACTAGTCGCCTGTTAATAAATTACAGTACTTGGATTTTTCTTTTCCTTAAGTCAAATATATTCATGAATAGATTTGAACCAGTTATTTCATATAATAATAATCTTTTGGCATAATTTGATTTTTTTCACAGAACTTAGTAAATAAAAATGTTTTGAAAAATAAATTTATTTTTATATTTGTTTTGATTTACAAACCCGCCACTTTCTTTTTTTACCTAATGTTTCATAACAGTAGTTGAATAATATTTGAATATAATTTGTTTAAATTAAATATAATATTGTAAAATACATAGGTACAGAATTTCACAATAATAGATGTTCACGATGTTAAACATACTATTTACTTGTTTTAGATTGTGTTTTTCTTGTGGTATTATACATAACATTTCCCTTTAATTAGAAGCATTTTTTAGACAATTTTATCAAATACATTATTTATATTTCTTTAAAAAGGAAAATAATTCAAAATCAAAATGTGACCAACATGTAAAATAAATAAAAACAAGTATTTCACTCATGTACAAGTTCCATTAGAGATTGGAATCGATAATGTCTATTTCTAGCTGACAAGTCATAATAAGGACGAAACCGGTACAAGAATGACGTTCTCCTAGTAAAGAAAATCAAAGCTAGAGTGTTGAAAATAATTTTCTATTTCTGGTGTTTCTCTTTGAATATAATTCAATGCCTGTTGTGTTATTAGCCAAACGAGTAGTAGTTTGAAATTTTCTGGTTTTTGTCCATGTTATAAGTCTTTAATTTATTTTAAATTATTAAATACTCAACGGTTTTATACAAGGCTCACCGGCAGAGCTACTTTGGGTCAGCTGTAGGCAAATATTGACAAGCTGAGACACTACATTCAAGTTCTAAAATATCGCCATAACTTAGTCCCTTTAAATTAGAGTATTAACGACGTTGCCAAATTGAACCGTTTATAATTGTATTTCATGTTTTTGACGTATTTGAAAAGCTCCAAAAATGATTAAAAAACAACCTCTAATTGAATAGTCATATACAGCCATAAAAGTTTAATAAACTCTTCACAAGAAACTTGGAAATATATTAAATAATTTAATGTTGAAATATTCATTCTAGTCCGATATCTTTTCGATATATTGTTCAACGCCGCTTTCAATAGATATATTATCCTTGTCATACAAGTGATTGAAACAACTCTGCGTAAATGAAAGTTTACTAGAAGTTTTACGCTGTAAAATATGTTAACTTTTCAACCTGACTCCAGGAGAACAGTATAGAAACACAATATTATTGAATAGAGAGAAATAGATTAATACGTCGCCGAGTGCGGACCGCAATAAATATCCCATGCTTGTCATCGAAAGGGCATGGTTAAACCAATTACTCTCTTTTTCGCACTCATGTTCAAAGGTAATTAACCATCTCATCTTTATTTTGCCTGATGCGTCGGTTAACGTACTGTATATCTCTTTACCAGATGTTTGTGTAATTGTGGATGTATCTGTAGCACCATGGACGTACGAAATTTGTATAAATGCATCACATTCCATTTCGTTTACCACCAAATTTTTATATTTTATTAGATAATAAAAATAAGTCCAACACTAAAAAAATCAAATAGCATATAAAATTAATAATAGTAACTGTATAAGAAATTAAGAATGATCTGAGAACAACATAGGTAGAAATACTTTGCCTACGAGGTCCCTTTAAATTGGAATGTAGTCCTATCTCTCTTATTTTTAATCGCTCGCTCTTTTGTTATTTTTACTCTTTGCTTTAGGTAACGCTAAGTTATGAGTATAATTAAAACCAAATATGACTAAATAATGATGTACATGTCAAATTTATTTATTACTGAAAATGTTTTATCTTATTTTGTCTTCATACATTTTGTTTTACGATAATATAAACAATAAATTATAGGTATACCCATTCACAAATATGCAGCTAAACTGCTTCAGTGAGTAGTCGTGTATGTAAATAATAACCAGTCAATGGCGTGCGCAGGAACAGCGATGTAAATCCTTAAAGATTACTCTATTGATATTCTTTACATATTTTTCTATCGATTTTTATCAATATTTTACTGAAATATGAACAAATATTTATTTTGTTAATGATTTGAGGAAACATAACCGCATTTATTTGAATTTTACACCTCCCGGTAACGATTCAAAGCGTGATTGATGATCGTCCAACTCTACCTTTTCTTTGAATCGACATTATGGTTTCCAGATTTAAGGATTTACACATAGAGATGTAACTTATTTACAAATTTTTTGATATGTAATGAATTCCACCGCTTAGAACTATTATTCCATGCAAAAAAGAATAATACTTTTATTTGTTTTCATTCAAAAAATTAGGTTATATTTTGTGTTGATTTAACAGAAATTTGGATTATTTCAAAAGCAAATAGTTTTTTATTTATATCATCTCCAATATTTCCTGATCATAAAAAAGTTTAAAAAACTATGCCAGGGCGATGAGTGAACACGGTTTTACCACTCAAAACAAAGTGGGTTTTAGTTGAAATAAAACAGCTGGTCCTGTTTTTCGGGAATGTATTTCGGATTTCCCATAAATTAAATTTAAAAAAAGAGGCAGGTACAGACTGACTACGCATTAATTTGTGGTTATGAAATATGTAAAAACTAGCTCAGAAAAATTAAATTTTTATATTCTTGAATCCCTCTATGTTTAGTCTGATCACATTTTGTTTTTTATTAGAGGTAGGGGTAGCCATATGTGAGTGGTTAGGATTGCGTACGAAGGTGTAAAGAAAGGTCCTTTATTTCTCACAAAGTCAGTTTATTGGCGACCGGTTTCGACCGGACTTCATCATCAGGCACACCATTGTCCTTACTGCATTCGAGAAATCTAATTAAATATAAACATCGCCATATTATTAGGCAATTAGGCATACCAACGACCTGTCAAAATTGCTGCATGTAGGTTTTGACCACGATACACATACTAATGGTATGCTGACTTTCGATTCAAACTTCGTCCAAACCGCGCAATGACGTAATGCGGGACGAACTTTTCGATTGAATAGTGTAAAATAATTTAATAATTTATTTGTTTTTGTGTTAGTACTATATTTTCCTATATATAACATGGAAGAACTAAATTAATGTTTAAAATGCCGGGCTGCGCGGTGGAGATATTTCCGAATGCCACAAAATATGGGAAAATTCTTATCGAAGAAAGGACAAACTTAATTGAAGTTGCCCTGCCCACTTTGAGGAAAGTAGTTGTTAGATTCTTCTTAAACATAGACGCAAGAAAAAGAAACTGAATTTCACCAGGTGCACGGGCCTTATTAAGCAAAGAAAATAAATCTGTATTTTAAAATTTTAGAAGATAAAACAGTAGTTTCCTGTCCCAATACAACGCTCCTTTTGAAGTAATGCTATGCATGAACGGGACACGAACATATGTAAGAATAAGATAAATGAAAAGAAAAATTGATTTTGAGTATTATCAAAGTAAACTTGACAAAAAAATTTTAAATTTACCAAATAAAAAGTAATGTTTTTGTGTACTTACTTTTTATAAATAAATAATTTGTTTCTGCACATAATAAGAAAAGAGATTGCAAGAGAACTACCACGCCCAGAAAGTACAAATTTTAGTCTAACTTGTATTTTTAGTCTTATCTTATGGCCACGTTATGGATTTTGTCACAAAATACCTATAATTTATCAGAAAAATTAATATTTTTATTAGTATTGTTTACCTTAAACCTTCATATTTGTAAACGAATATATTACAAAATAACCAATAAATCTTGAGTAACTGCATAAAATCTAAAATTGGTAAAATATCGAATTTTAAACACTAATCTCCCATTTAATGCTTATAACTCTATGTCCCACGTGACGCCACCGTCAGTCAGCTGCATGCGCAGGAACATACCGTTAGTCTGTGTATCGTGGGTTTTGACAAGATCAATGATATTATAGTTATAGAGATTGCTCAAAGAGGGTGGCATCGCGAGCGGCCATATTGCCTCGCAAGTTTTCATTAATCAGAATCGGTTTAGCAAAAATATGTTTTAAAATTAATTTTCGGCCTTTGAATATATTAAAAAAAAGAATTACCTATATTTTTATTTCAATGTTTATTTTGAAAAATATGAATGATCAATCTATATAACTACCTATATCATTGACCCAGTCAAATCCACAGGCCCACAGGGTTGTCATAACAATGTCTAATTCAATATACACAAGTGCTTTAATAGTAGTATAATTTTTTGATAGAAAATATATTTATTTGATTTTAAATGATTTTATATCAAATATTCATAGGGGTCTATTCTGTAACAATTCCTTTATATTTAACGGCCTTAAAAAATATTGGCGGCCTTTAAAAATATGTTCGTATTCGTTAATTTACTTCTGTCATTATTTAAACAGTTTTCTTTAAGATAGTCCTCTAATGTATTTTAAAGATCCGTTTAAATAATGACAGAAGTAAAGAAGAAAATATTTTTAAAGGCCGTTAAATATAAAGGAATTGTTACAGAATAGACCCCATAGTATTATAAGATATACGCCTGAATATACACTGAATATACACTAAATATACACTGAATATACACTGAATAATTATTCGAAATTATCCTAAAAATTACTTAATTCAAAAATTATCCGATGGTACACGAAATTATCCGAAAATCGGATAATTATCCGAGTACTGTCAACACTGGCTAAGATAATAAACAGACTCACTGCCTATATTCTACATAATGTCTACACATAAGAATGTAAAAATTTCAGCGCTGCCACCCAGCAACATCAGCTATCGGAAAATATATTGAACGCAAGGGACGGCTTGCCAGATTATGATTTGAACAAGTAAATTAAAAGGAGCCATATGAAAGTTTTAAATAAAAGTGGTATATTTTTTTTATTAAAAATAGTATGGGTAGATAACATAATGGGTTCCCCTGGTACTATGGGGGGATGGAACCCTACAGCCCTTACAGACCAGCTGCTACTGCCTGCGACAAATCATATTCTTTTACAAATATCTTCCTTTAAAAATCATAGTTAAATATCACTATCACTTATTCCAAATTTTTAATATCATTAATATCATTTCAAAATTTTTACTGTCCGACAATTCCCAAAAATAAATCATTCATTATCTTGACTTTTTTCCGCAATCTAGTTTTTTTTGCCAAGAAGTATTTCATACTAAACATAGTCCAGTGAAATTTGACTTTCCTTTTCTTTTAATAAATCGCGTCATGGGTTTTTTATCATATCATTATACCTATTTATGTATTCGAAACACTTCTTTGTGGATTATGACCCTTCGTTGGTGGGCTTTGTTATCAACTTTATTGCTTTATTCTTACATAATAAATATTTTGAGGAAGCGATCTTAGTTCCAGGTCCACAACGGGTGTGTTATTAAATATTTATTTTACATTTTTTATATAATAAAGTATCCTTCCTATTCAGCAACCAGAAATTTAATATCTGAAAGCAAATAATTATTTTGGGAAATCTTTTTCGAGCCTACCATCGTATTAAATATTTAATTCCCATCACAAACTGCCAATATCATAATTTAGTATTTACTAGGGGTACCATGCCCATAGATGCGCAATGGCAACTAAATCAGAACACTCAGAAAAGGCTTCCATAAAGGCCGCGGATAATTTAAATTATTGAGGTTAATCAGTAAATTCATTAATTTGTGATTATATATTACTTATATTTATCTTTCCTTTGTTACCTTATTTATTTATTTACCTAATTTATTTATTTATTTGTATACTGATTGACATTGACAATTTGTTTATGTTATTTTTCTTCAGTTTAATGTCCTCCACCTGTCCTCAAAGCATTAATGATTTTTATAAATATAACATTTACTAATTAATGTTTTAATCTAATGAAAATACATTACATTAATATATTATTTTCCTACTGGTCCTCATTTTATAGATGCGCAATAATATCCTTGTTATTTACATCAGGGAAATACAATTTCATATAAACTTTAGAAACTGACATTGACTTTTAGGCCTTCATACAAAATACAACATAAACTGCAATTAAAACAAAAATAGTGCAATACCCACAGAGTTATACGTATACTTATACGTATTCAATATAAAGTTGATGTCCAGTGATATCTCAAACATATCGTTTAAACTAGGTTCATAGGCGTAGAAAGTATTTTTATACTATATAAGTGGTATATTATTTATTTAACAAACAGGTAATCAGATAATAGTAAAGAGTTTAAAATAAGATATGTCAATAAACAAGGATAAAACAACTTCCCTCTCCATATCTATATGTTCTATTCTAGATCTATGGCAGTATCTCATAGCTCAGAATTGGCGTCAATTATAACATCTATGGATTTTTAAAACTATAGTAAAATTTAATCATTATTCTTTGCTCATGAACAACCAGGCTGTGTCTTATTAAAACTTCTTTAGTTCGAAACATATTCTTGTTGGTATACGATCAAATGTTGCTAAAGCTTTATAAGATTTCACCTCTGATTTCATTAGGATCGAATCTTCATAATTGTAGAGCCTTTGTTCCAACAGTACTTTCCATTCTCGTTGCTATTCACAGAAGAATTATGGTCTATATTTACTGCAACCTATTGACATATATTAATGCTCATTTCTTTCATACCATCCAAACAATATATGTTGATCAGTGTATAATTATCCAATACATATATGCAGTTTTTGTTTATTTGTGGCAAGTGATGAAATAGCCACGTACCTATTTTTTATTAAAAGATAAGAGAGCGATAACCCTTGTTCCAATGTAGACTATTAATTAGATCTTTTTCATTATTACTTGTGTTAACTAAATTCAAATCTAACTATTAAGATAAGATAAGTTTTTATCATTACAGAAAAATGACAAATGTATTAAACGGTATTTAGGTGACGCTACTGTATTTTAAATGCGATTAAAGATTGATGTGTGTGTGTTATAGGAAATTTTTCGAACGACTCCCACATGTTGGTGAATTTATTTCTTCGCCATATATCACCCTTATATTTCAATTTCCGTTGGTATTTCTAGAGGACAAAATGTGTGGGAAAACGTATTCAGTTTTGTATATAACACATTTATTTCAGATAGGAAAAAAATAATTTGGAAAGAAAATATTTCCCAAAGTGCAAATTCAAATAATATAATGTTTAATAAATCATGATGATGTCAACCGAATTATTCTAAAAATTAATAGGAAGCAAAATAATCAATAAAAGTCCTTCCAAGAAGGATAAAAAGCGTAATTTCAGAGAACAGATATATTATTTTGCCAATTACCTCATCATGAATGTTTAATAACATGTGTGTCCTGAATTTTAATTTGGCGTGAAAATTGATAAATCCTTTCTAGCTACAATGTTCGTCTCGGAATGCTTTTGATTATGCTAGAATCTTTTCTACAAGTCACAAATAATTAATTTCTGTATACAATTATTAAAAGGAATGACAGTGCTATTTTAGAAATAAGAATAATAAAGCTTTAAATACACACATAACTTACTATCCACCTCAAATGTATCAAAACTTCAACACTGTAAAATAACTAATTTTTCATTTGTCCAAGACCAAGTATAAACATTACGAGATAGTTGGTGAAATAAATGTGTACTTGGTTTTATGAATGCTGAATTACGCGAGGCAAAGTGATTTTTGCAGTAAATAATCAATAAATTGTCACTGTAAAATAGTAACCAAGTGATATATAGAATTATTTGAGTTGCTTTAAGAATTGCATTTATTTAAAAAAAAAGTTGTGTGCATTAGGTACCTTCATAGTAGTTCGAATAGTCAAATAGTAGATTCAACTCAAGCTGACTGCTGTTGCCTGAAGAGCCCCAATTAGAGCGAAACTGGTCGTAGGGAGACTCTTGCTTCTCAAATGCCAAATGTAAGGTGCGTTTAACGTCTATAAGGTTGGTTCACTGTTAAACAACTGACTCTACTCATAAAAACAAAATGAGTATAAATACCGTAGTATCATCGTATCCTCAACGCGTTGATTCCGCCGGAATTACTTCTGAAATACTTTACACAAGAGGTTCTATGACCATTATAGTAGTAAAAGGTGTTGACTACCTTTAAAATACCTACTTTTACAATTTAATAATCCTTACATACAGTACCATTTATCTTAATTTTTTTATATAATAATATTGTCTATACATATATCAAACATGTTGCGTCTGCTATTACATAATTTGTTATAGTTTCAACGCTGTAATTACTGAATTCGACCCTGAATTATTCAAGAACTGCATGAAAATGCATATTTCGCGTGCCATATTAAATTGAAATAATTTCAAAGTACATTCACTTTCCTTGAAATCCTATATAGTTCAAAAAAATAGTTCCAAATGCTGACATACATTGCTCGTCGAAAGATATTTATAATACGAATCTAGAATCTAAGGAAGTTATTAAAACGATGTAAGAAGAAATGTTATACCAAAAATAGAAAGATCAGGCGCAATAGAAAGAATCTGAAAACTATAGAGAAAATAATATAAGTAAATTTATGGTATGATTCTGAGAAATATCCTATAAGCTACAGAATCTGTAAGATATAGTAATGTAATTTTTTACAGATTTTGGCTTACAGATCTTATAGATTGTCTCAGAATCGACCCATTCATCTCAAAATAAAATCTGGTAAAACGGCAGGACGAAATAGGTCTACACTACCAAAAATTGGGCATCTAAGGACACTTATTGGTGACGTTATTAACCTGGAGTACTTTGACGATCTGAGAGGCAGTCCCTCGACACCTCTCTTTTTGAAGAGCTGACTGCTCAGAGGCAGGTCCTATTCTGGAAGACGCACAATGAGCGAAAGTGATATGGTGCAACTCTCACCCAATTTACAGATACATTCAGAGCTGCGAAGCAAAAGATTGTAAAAAAGAGGTATTTAGTTCATGCCATATTTGTTAAAGGCAAAAATAAATCATCTCGTAAAACTAAATCAAAAATTACTGGTAAAAATATGGGCGAAGACAATACATTAAAAAACGCAACACTACCAGAAGACTTTTTAGTAGAAGGTGAAGGAAGAGAAGAAGAATTGTGTGAGAGAAGAAAATAAGTAAATAAACATAAACTAGCCAAAAAAATGAGAGACCTCGGCCAAGAGTACATTAGACCTAAATCAGGTATTGTTGTACCAGCACGGCAACTCAAGGAAAGTTGTAATTTTGACGTTTGCAAAAATAATTCACGAAATTGTTATTTATTTAACTAAGAAGAAAGATCTAAACTTTTTGAGTCATTTAATAAAATTGGAAATTTAACAAGGCAGCGCAAGTTCATAGCACGTCATGTTAGCACACATCAAACGATTTTCAAAACAACTAAAAGCAAACATTCAAGAAGAAAATTTACTAACACAGGAAAATACTCCCAAGATAGTGTGCAAGAAATTTTTTTTAGACACTTTGGGAATTTCTGAACGATTCATGAGAACCGCATTAAATAAAGTTGATGAAAGTGGCGTATTAGAAGAAGAAAAACGAGGTGGCCGAAATTCCGCTGCTGTTATTAAGAGAGATAAAGATCTACGCGACGCCATTATAACACCCATTCGCAGATTTCCTAAAGTAGAATCACACTACTGCAGGTTCAGTTCTACAAAGGAATATCTGTACCCAGGCTTGACAATATCGAAAATATGTGACATGTTCATAAACTAACTTAATAATGACGAAAAACCTTGTATCAACCTATACATAAGAGTATAAATTTATCGTTTCGCAAAGCAAAGAAAGACCAGTGCTGTTTGTGTCTTAGTTACAGGACAGGAGATGATAGTGTAAAAGAAAACTTAAGAGCTCGATTTGAGAAGCGCGTTGCCGAAAAAGCAAAAAGAGATATAAATCAAAATATTAAAACAGAAGCTTTAAGTAACACTCAGATTTTATGTGCTAGTTTTGACTTACAGCAAGTAATTTATTTGCCTCAGTCGAAGGAAAGTGCCATTTTTTTACAAGGGTCGATTAGCTAACTATAATCTTACAGTGTACAATATTGCATCAAAGGAATGTTTTTGCTATCTCTGGAATAAAGTACAAAGCAAACAAGGTGTTGCTGAAATAAGTTCCTGCGTCTATAAAGCACTTACTGTCTACGACTCTGAAAATGGGGTTAAATCAGTTGCTCTTTTTTCTGATGGTTGCAAAGGTCAAAATAAAAATTCAATTACTGCAACCATACTTCTGTATACGGTGGCAAACTTTAAAAACATAGAGATCGCCTAGTTTTTTTGAGTTATTCCATGGGCAGAATGAGGGAGATTCTGCACATAGTGATATTTCAACTTCACTAAAAACCACAGGTGACATTTTTGTACCATCACAGCTTCACCCCATTATGCGCCTTGTCCGAAGAAAACAACCATACAAAGTAATACCTCTAGAGTATCATGACTTTATAGATTTCAAGAAACTATCCAGATATCAAAGACTATTGTCAGTAAGAACATCGGATTCTGGAAATTCCATAAAATGGACAGATATTATGGAATTAAAGGTAAAGAAATCTGATCCATTCAAAATATTGTTCAAAAATAGTCATTTGAAGACTTCGATTCGCTTACACGTAAAAGGTTACAAACTGATTTGTTTAATTTATTTGTATTATTTATATTTGTTTGCCTATAATGGTTTTGTATCTAGTTTTGTATGTTTGCTGTTGATTTTTAATAAAATTGTGGTTAATTTTTTAATAAATTTGTTTATTAAATTTTTCTGCACTATAGTATATCTTAATGAATTGACGTAACTCAGGTTTATGTCGTTACGCAATGGTTTTTCAATTTCACAAAGTGACGTATCTCATTGTCGGCCATTTTAAGAAAAATCAAACAAGTTTTTTGGCGAAAATGATGAATAGACATGTACTTGATACATTAATCTTCTAATATACCAAAAATTAGATTTTAGATTGTTACTGTTACTTGTTGCCATTTGGTTCAACTTTATAAAAATCTTTAAAATGCTCTCCTGTAAAGTTGTGAAAATCGAGTTACGCCACTTGAAATTAACGACGAATATGGTCATTTAAAAACGAGTCTCTCGATATTGTTGGTAACTCCTATTTTTATAATTGAACTTTTCTGTAATTTATTTTAAAAGCCATCGTTCGTGAGGATTCCATTAGTTTCCTTGTACAAAGTTACAAATGAAAAATCGAAATAAAACCAGAAAACAAGATATTTTAAAGAAAATCAGTGTTAACAGTTGAGCTACCGGAAAAAATAATATAAAAATGAAAAATTATAAATAGTAACAGTAACAAGTAGACTACTTTGGTTGATTTTCTGCAAAACTTTTGTCAATTTTGAGCGGAAACGCATTGCGATTTTTTTCATCTTCTTGTTCATGTTGTGTCTGCCTTGACGCTTTTTATTTATATTTCAAATACAGTGGTAGTTCCTTCGCAA
Organism: Psylliodes chrysocephalus; assembly: GCA_927349885.1. Classification (NCBI taxonomy): domain Eukaryota; kingdom Metazoa; phylum Arthropoda; class Insecta; order Coleoptera; family Chrysomelidae; genus Psylliodes; species Psylliodes chrysocephalus. Next base: position 25,159,487 of record OV651826.1, on the reverse strand, counting down.
GTATGTAATAAAAGGATTCCGAGTTGACGTGAAAAATTCCATTGACAAATGTATTTTCTGTTGTTTTTTTTTTGTTTTCGTTAGACTGCACTTATAGCTTGAGATGTGGTTGGTTATATTTAGACGAAGGTCCAAAATTAAAAGTAGAATACACTGTTTAAGGATGTAAACCTTGAGCTATAGCTTAATACTATTTTTTTAATAATTATTCAAAATATAAAAATAATTTTTTCGTTGCCTAGTAACAGCCTTGTATGCCAGAAAAATTCTGATTATTAAAATTTGAATATTTAGTACTTTTGATCAGAATAAGATTGTAATATTAGTAAATATCGCGTAAAAAGTCACCAAAGAGATAAGATTATATAAAATATTTGGAAACTAGAACATCATTATAATTTTTAATTAGTTGGTTGTCCTAAAAAATGATTAATGTTTATGTTATTTACATTTTTGTTGTGGTTCATGTGTTTTTTTGAAAACCGCAAAACTTGATTTAACTGAACCCCAACAACAATCGTCTTGAATCTCATCACATTTACGGTTACATAAAATTACCATATTGAAAATGTAAGAAGTCAAAAATCAATTGACCGTAAGAAGCCTTTTCTGACATACCTGACCTTCGTGTAGAGATTCTTAGATCCAAATCGAACCACCTGTTTTAACGGTCTCGGCTATTCGGTCCAAGGTTACTCTCCAAAATATTTTGAAAGGGTTAAGGTTAAACCTATATTTTCGACGAGATGATTGCCCAACGTTCATTTTAGTTATTTACAGAAGGTTGACGCTTAACAATTAGATATTATTTTGAAATAAATTATAAAATTATTTTAATTGGTCTATTTGGGCATGATCACCATCGGTGACCCTATTTTTCATTGAGTTGATTTAAGAAAACAAAATAAATGGTGTTTTCTACGACTATAATACAAAATTACAATTTCTCAACTATTACATTTCCTTATTTGATAATTCTGATAACAAAGAGTTGGGTTAATGATTGTTTTGGAGCTTTGAAAAAAATGTTTCCTTAAATATGTCGGGACCTTTAGGTAATAATCAGTGGCAGCTCGTGATATTACGAGATGGTAGTGCCAGATTTTTAACAAATGTGAAAACCCCGCCGGAGGCGCCCTGTCGGAGGCTCCCCACCAGAGACAAAAAAATTTTTTCAGATGTTGACATAGGTATTGTTATCAAAATACCTAAAAGTTTAAGAGTTTCCTGAAATGTAACTTTAAACCTTCCTCATTTAATAAAATTGACTGCGGGACAGCTCCGGAGGTGGTACATAATATATATATATATATATATATATATATATATATATATATATATATATATATATATATATATATATATATATATATATATATATAGGTTTTTGTTAATAGTTTGTGTTAAAATTTAAAATATAATTTGTGCAAGAAACAATACTGTTTTTTAATTAAATAATTAAATTTTAAAAATGATATATATCATGTGATTATATAAATATCATGATATTTTAGAACCCTGGTTTTTGAGGTACCTTTGAAAGCTTTTGATCTTTGAATATGAACCTTTAAGTCGTTGTCTAATTCGGCGCTAAAATTCACCAGCTCCTTAAATATGCCTCTATTTTCCGAATTATCTTTCTCATCGTGACCCGTTAAAGCTAACTCAAAAGCTCCACAAAACCTTATACAATTTATAATTTGATTTTAAACATATCGATTCTTATTCACTTATTGATTATGTTTAATTAGAGCATCACGATAAGCCGAATTTAACTGGGTTTTTATATTTAACTTACCAATCATGGAAAAGCTAAAAACATTATTCATGTGCACTTTAGATTTTTCATGGGATTTCATTTTATCCCATATATGGACAAGACCGTCTGTGCCTTTTTTTGATCAAGTCTCGTCACCTCCAAACAAAACACATACAAAACAAAAAAGTTTATTAGTTTCTTCGCAACCACACAACCAATTATTTTTATCATAAATAGTTTTATTAAATTTACGACACCGCGATTTTTGCTCACTTCTACTTTGTTTTTCAATTTTTAAATCGACAATTTGCATAATGATAAGACCTTTTAAAAATAAAAAATATATTTTTGCATCAAAAATAAGGTAGTGCCATGGCACAGTGGCACTACCTCACGAACCGCCACTGGTAGTAATAACAGAAAAGTTTATCAAGAACGTCGTACCTTCCAGGGGAATTGTACCCAAGAATATTTGTGGACAAGCAAATTTATCTGATATGTATCAAGTCGTCGCAGTTTTAGAGATGAAAAAATACAATTTTAAAAAGACATCTTATATCACCAAATATTTGTAAAAATACGAAAGTTTAACAGAAGTTTAAAAAGTTAAGAAATCATTAGCCGGTTAACAAAATATCTTTGTAAAACACAGTGAAGAAGCTGAAGATATCGTTTAGGCAAGTTATGTTAGTAAGAAAATGTCGGAATATTTAAAGCCGTTCTCAGAAGTAGAATTTGTGAAAGAATACTAATAGATTTAGTAAATACCTTGTGTACAAAAGAAGAAAAAGTTCAAAGAATTTAGTTTATATACAGAAAAAATTAAAAGACTAATAAATGCAATGGTCGAAAACAGAAAGGCCCCATTCACGAGAACACAAAATGTCCAAACGGATTGACTGCATTCCAAAATTACTCGGTGAATGTTGAAAATTGAATGTATAGACGTCCCAAACATCCAACGAACTTTGGTAGCAGTCCGCGGAGTGGACGCTAAGAATGGGAAACTTTGAGTTACCTATACACCACACAACACAAAAAACTACATTATTCACGCACCCATTTGGAGTGAGCGTGAATGAACAGTTTCTAAACGTAAAATCCATTTGGATGCCGTCCAAACGGATTTCCATTGTGACTTTTTCCATTTAGTATTGGACGAAAGTACTGAGAGGAGGGAAGGTGGCATGGCAATGAAGATATTTTTTTTTAAAAGTTGGTTAAGCATAATTATTTTGAGGTTGGACACGGCCCCCACGAAATGCTATGCATATGATCAACCTAAATAAAAGGAGGCTCTTATCTCCCCCCCCCCTCCCCTGGAGCTGCCCTTGGTTGTGGCTAAAATAAAATCAGAATTATCCCAGAGAAATATTGACATTAATAATATGTTCAAATTTCATTGTATAATTCATCAAAAAAACCTGTGTGCTAAATCATTAAAATTTAAGCACGTAATGGAGACCGTTGTTTCATGTGTAAATTTTATTAAATTAAAAGGTTTGAATCACCGTTAGTTTCAGCAATTCAGGCAGGACTTGGAAACATAATTTGGAGACACAATTTTTCATTGCTAAGTTCACTGGTTCAAAAAAGGCAAAATGTTAAAGCGATTTTTGAATTAAGAGAATAACCTTAGGAGATGATGCATGGTTATTTGATTTGCAGTTATGGTTAGCAGTTACTTGAACGAACCAAATAAAAATATTCAGAAACAAGGAGCTATTCCCCCATATTTCACAGTAAACTTTGCTTGTAGGAAAATCAGATTCTCGTGGAAAATACTGATTATTTTCCCATTTTGACTGCTCATAAAAATTTCGATAAGAATGTCCTAACAGAGGAAATATCTTCATTAAATACAGAATTTACATTCAAATTTCAGCATTTCCGTGCACGTAAATTTTAATTCCAAATATTCCATGATTCATTTAGACGTTAACGTGTAGCAACATCACTTTCACCAGATATTGAACTTCTTGTAAAAGAAAGGCAATCCCAAGTTTCTCATTAATTCGAATTGTAGCACTACGTGACTATTAGAAGTTATTAAGTTATTTCTTTGTTGAAGTTTATCAGTTTAAGTTTTTTTTCATTGCTTGTTAAATAATATACTATTTTCTAGGACTCCTTACAAAAAAAAAACGTATTTAGGATACGGAGATACTTCTAACGAAAACTATATTTCCGTCACTAGTAAGAGAAAACCCTATAATATTAACTTTTGTCTCTAGTGAGAAAAGTTGTTTGTATCTAGAATATTTTGGCAGATTATAATTCTTATTAATAATAAAATAAAAGGATTCTTATTAAAATCTAAATGTATTTACTTTACTTTTATTGAATTAAAAACAATATAATATAAAAATGGTGTAAAATTTAAATCAATCCACCATTTAGGTGTCTGGTTGTTTATTTTGATGTTTTAACGTTCATTATTCAGAACTGTCAGTGACGGTTGTTAAATATTGAACCAATAAATTGTTGCTTCTGATAAAATAAAACATTTGTTTACCTTTTTTTTTAGCAATTAATGGAGTTCGTAGTATACTGTTTTACTTGTAGAAAATTATTTTTTCGTCACTCGTAAAACAATATAACTACTATTTTTGCAAGAAGTAAAAAAGCTAGTTTTTTCATTGGGATTTTTACTACTATCATGTTATTTTTATTATATATAAATATTGATTAAAATAACTTTTTGACAATACTAACATGTATTACGGAATATGTCGATTCTTTCAATTAGTGTCATAGTTCCATCCTGCCTCAACAGTTTTTATACATATATTTTTTCAAATGATTAGGGCAGTGCCCGCTATAGAGAAAGTAGCCAACCTTGACTGATATAATGCTACCGTAAAATGTATAAAGTGAATAAACAAAATGATTTGCAGTATAAATTTTTTTAAATGTGCTGGTACTATACCATAATGATTGAGAAAATTACTATTAAAAAACAAAAAAAAAAACACAAAATTTAAAATTTTATTTTATTTCATTTTAATGAGAAATTCAAATACTCCACAAAAATACTACATTTAAGCATGCATAACAAAATTAAAGAGTAAGTAAAAGTATTCTGTGATTTTCCCTAAGTTTGTTGGTTAATTTAATGAGGTATATCAAATTCGGTAGTAGTACTGAATACAGCAGTTCTTTTTACAATATTACACGTACTTTAAGAATCATCAAATAAGTGATGTGTTTCCGATTTTATACCCGACACGAATAATAGTGGAACCTATCCGTAATTCCTGATTCTTTCAAGGATAAGCCATTCCACTTAAAAAAAATACTTTCACTATTGGCAAAATCACTAGAAGAGGGGGTGAACAACATGTACTATGTCCCGGCGGTGGAAGCGATCATGTAACTGAAATTTAAAGTGAAGTTGCTCGTCGATGGATTTTTCTTTTTTGGCTGCTATGAAGTATATACTTCCAGATGTCGATAAAAATAAAAAATCTGCATTTCCTGGTTTTGCTACTTCCGGTGTAGTGATTCCGGCCACGTGACCGGATGGTATTTACTTTTTTTTTTCAACGAAATTCGGGATATAACGCGGTTTTTCTGATGATATATTTTTGATATGCAAAAAAAATTGTAACTTGGCAAAAAGTGCCTTGTTTTTTAAATAGTTGTAATATTGGAACCAAAAAACGAAAAGAGGTTTAAGTGCTCTCAAAATGGTTTTAATTACTAAATTACGAATATTACCCTTGGGGGAATGTTTTATTAAGAAGATCTACCCCATTTTTTCAGAAGTTTCACATTTCCACGTTATTTTCACGTGTCTATAAAAGGGATCTCTTTTAGCTTTAACTATATAAATTGAAAATATTTTACACTACACACCCTCCTACCTCACCCCCTTTTCTTAATAAAAATGTTCTTCTTTTTCATAGTTAAATAAATCTATTGAAAATTTCATACCTCTATTTTATAGCCAATCAAATGCTCTTACTTTCAAACGTGTTTTCCTGATAACCAGAAAAATTTTAGAATTTTTTTTCTCCTAGTGTACCCTAAATGAAATTATACTAGATATTTGTTTGTAAGTCTCTAACAATAGCCACAGCTTCTCTCTTTGGAACAGAAAAAGATTGCATACATCAAAAGAAATAATGATTAAATTATTTACATTTATGTCTTGATGTAAATTTAGGCTTTAATTCCGTTAGATCATTGATTAAATTATTTAAAAAACTTGCTAGACTTGAGACAGGTGTATTAGCATAACTTGTATTTTACCGTTACATAACTTGTACTTATCGCAAGTTTTTTGTGTTTAATAATAATGGCTATAGATAATCATGTGGTTAAGGCTTTTGGCAAATGTATTTATGGATTATATAGAAAGTAAATCTATTATTAACAATAGTCCTAAAATAAAAGCTTGGTATCTTTATGTAGATGATTGTTTTGTTCTTATGGAAAGTGTAAACTATTTCTCGGGGTTGAGTTTTTAAATAAAGAAAATAAAACATTTTAAACAATATTTATCGTAAAACGGCCACAGACCAAAAGCGAAATGATAATATAAAAATATAAACACATAAACTGTCTCAACTAAAGGTATGCGTGTGTGTCTTTTATAAAAATTACAGACTAAGATATAAACCTAAAATAATAATGTCGTATTTTCTTAGACTCAGCATTATTCCTCAATACCATGACATAAACTCTCAATTTTCACGGTCAGCTGCGTACATAGCCATTCACAAAAGTAAACATTCTACAATATCCTTAAAACAATTCAATTCAGTAGGTACATCCTAATATTTAATTTACCCTTGAAACAGAAATGTATGTCCTTCTGAATTAAAATTAACTTTAAATATAAATGAATAGATGTATCAGGTAGATAATCAAATGCATTCCAACATAATCTTTTCTTAAATAACATTTTTTAACTCCTTTCTACGTTTTACAATGAATTTATCTTTGTGCAACCACAGTATATCTTGTTTAAATATTTAAAATGGGATGTTTCCTAAAAGAGCGGTACTTACTTGGTATATTATTTTCAACGTGACATTTTTAAAACCGGTGCATTTCATCATTCATTATATCATGTGTTTAATTTAGAGCTGGATATTCCATTTTGTTCGGGAATATCAATGCTTCATTGTTGAAAAATAGACAAGCGCTGAATTGCTTTTCTTAGAAGATTTTTCTTAGATGTAAATATCCCAATACCGTACAATGAAAACATATTTAACCATTGAACTAAATGAAATTCATTGTCCGTTCAGTGGTGCTATAAATAGTTTATATTCTCAGGTAATAATTTACATAGTTTCGTAGAGTACGTTGGTGTAAATTGTAAATGAATCGGTTTTTTATTGAAATGTTGGTTTTTACATATTATAAACATCTTTAAAACATTAATAACAATCAAGAACACTGTTTTACACCACATTACAAATTGAAAAAGTTGAATAAATCTGAAAACATTAAAGTTATACTTGAAATAAAAATTAAAATTCATATGGAAGACTCAGAAAGTCTTAAAATTAATTTGCTCACCGTTCCGTGAATTTTCAGAAATTCATAATGTTAATATTACCTTACAGTCTGTTCGCTATACTTACACGGGTTTCGGATTAACAAAATTATGCAAATTAGTCATTGACAACCAGTTCCAATAAGCCCTTTCCCAAGAAATTAGGTAAAATTGCCCTGATGGTCAGATTTAAATTAAAATAACATTAGGGTAGGTACTAAATATAAATAAATATTTTACGGATGAAAAAGAAAATGGCGGTCCTTTAAAATCGGTAATGTCTGTACAACAACGCGTATGCGATGCTCTAGGAATTAGTGAAACCAAATTAAGAGGAGTATTACAAAATCACAATAGTAAACTGCCGAAAGAAGATCACCGCAAAACTCGCCCATCATTGAAAACGAAAGATATTCCAGATGGAAAGAAATTTGAAATTCGTGATACCATTTATCGAATGAGGGCCAACAAATAACATGTGACTTTAAATACAATTCTCTCGGAATTAATAGATAGAAAATTTGACGACATTGGCAGAACAAGTCTATGGCAAGTGATACATAACTTGGGTTTCAAATTTCAAAAAGAGGATAACAGAAAGGCCCTTTGTGAAAGAAGTTCTGTCGTGCACAAGAGAATTAACTTTCTAAGAAAATATTCTAAATTTAAAGAAGAAGGGGCGAATTTTATATATTTAGACGAAACATGGATATTTTCTAGGGGTGCAACCAAGAGAATATGGCAAGATGATAACGTAAAGTCCATCAAACATACCGATGGAGAAGGGAAGCGACACATAATTTTACCTGCAGGAGGGAAATCGGGTTTTATAGAAGGTGTTGATTTAATATTTTCATCTAAATCAAAATCCAGTGACTATCACGATAATATGAACACAGAAATGTTTGTAAAATAGTTGCATGAAAAACTTCTCCCAGGTTTAAGTGAGCCCAGCGTAATTATTTTAGACAATGCACCTTACCATTCTGAAGTATTAAACAAAAGTCCAACATTCTTGGACTGTTGATAAAATTAAAGAATGGATGACAAAGGAACATATACCATTTCCTCAATATATATTAAAATCAGAATTATTACGCTTGGCAAATATACACGCAAAATCAAAAACCTTTGTTGTGGATCAGATTATTGAAAGGTACGGTCATCAAGTTTTACGTCTGCCACCGTATCATTGCCAGTTTAATCCCATAGAATATATATGGGGAATAGCAAAACAATATTATGACAACCATATTGGGCCTAATGGTTATAGTGACAACGCAGTTCGGGAAACTTGACGAAAACCACTTTCAATTGCAACTCCAGAAGTGTGGCGGAACTGTATATCCAAGTGCGAGAAACTAATAGAAGATTGCTGGACTCGTGAAAATAAAATAAACGAAATAAGTTCAATTATAATAACAATTAATGGTGATGACAGTGATGATGATGACGATTATGATATTTTGGATGATAATGACTGATTTTCATTTTTGTTGGCAAGTTCAATTTTTTTATTTTTCATTTGAAATTCTCTACATAGAACAAATTTTTATGTTAGAAAATATTTTATTTGAGCTAAATAACCCTCTTATTATACATAGACCATATTTTCTGTGTGAAGTGCAATATAAAATTATTATTAGGTTTATAATAGCCAGATTAGACTCCATTAATGAAGAAGTTTAATTCTGCTTTCAATTATACAAAATATTCTCCATTATTATTTAATTAAGAAGTTGTACATTATTTTTCATTTCATTTAACCAGTTGATATTTCCCCAAAGAACAGGTCAAACTTTCGGGTACTTACCTGGAAATACTCATAAAAATTTTAATCGAAACTCGCGTAAGTATAGCGAACAGACTGTACCTTAAGTGCTTATCAAACTAATTATGTCTATTTGAACGTATTTTTAAATATAATACACAAGATTTAATAAGAATACCAAAGAAACAGAAATTTGCCACAGGAAATACCCTTAATCGGCCGTTCAACAAGAGATTAAAGGTTTTCGCCCTAGCACCTTCGAAATATGTCTAGGGTAGTATAGGTTCCATATTATATGCTGTACGTCATGTTTTGATGATTGACATGTGAGCATTAAGGATGTCCCCAAAAAAGTAGGTCAGTGTAAAGACTATTATTATTTTTTTGATTGGGGCTATCATGTTCAATATAAAGGGTGACAAAGTTAATTAAAAAAATATATATATTATCTTTTCGTCGCTATATTAAGCATATGGTTTAAAAATGGAAGAGCGGGGTTTTTTTGGGATGACAAATCATAATTTGAGCCTAATATCACATACCTCATATTGAACATGATGGCTCCAATCGAAAAAATAATAATAGAGGTTTCTTACACTGACCTAAGGAATCTATGGTTAACGGATTGCCCCATTGTTTGGGACACCCTGTATATATTGCCCGCAATAAGAAAATTAAAATATACAAATTATTTTAACTTGTCATATTTTTATCACACACCTAACCACTTCTAAATAAATAAGAAAACATTATCTCTTAGATTTTATATTATTTGTTTTCTTAATGACGTTCACACATCCTTAATATTTTTATAAACACACATTTCTTTGAAGACTTAAAATACGTTTCCTCTTAAAATAATTCCTATTTGCGAAGATGTAAATCCCGGTGTTTTCATTAGCTTGAAAATGCCAAAATTATTTATTTTTTAAGAAATTCGCTATGTTACAGTTTAATCCAATTCCTGTTAAATTTGTCGTAGCTAATATATATTTTTAAAATTCAATTTAAACTATGTCTCAAATAAGCGGTAATTAGAAATCTTGCTCATCTCACAAAATCGTGTATTCGTAATAAAAAAGTTTTTATTGTTTATTTTTGAGTTTTTATAACACCCTAAATTACTTTTTGTTTATTGCTGTAGTACAATGCGGTATTCAGTTACATTTTTACATAACGTGCTGTTAAATGAAGCTAAATGCAACCCAAAACACTTACCAATATATTTTTTATTGTTTCAGGCGACAAGACGTAGATCATGTGGGCACGCTTTTTTGGCGCACATGGGGAGTTCTGTGCTTCGCATCCGTGGGAAGTAATAGTAGCCACGCTAACTTTAACGACATGTATGTTAACTCTTGATCAACAGCATCCGGCACCACCCCCTAAACCGTCTTTTAGATTTTGCGCAGGGTGCTTAAACGAGGTAAGTTTTTTTTTAACTTGAAATCCACATTGCCATTCATAAATAGAATATTGTTTGCATCAGTTTTATTTAATTTACGAGGAGCGCTGCTAAAGTTCGCGGAACAGGTACATCGGGTCGGTAGTGTATATTCATTTATATTCATTTATAGGCAAGTTTATGAGTCTGAGACTGCTGGGCTTCGAATCCCAGACCAGACCATGTGGATTTTTAATTAAATTGCATGGTTCGGTTTATGATTTGATGTGTGCCGTATTAATAGAAATTCAATTTCTGTTGATATGACATGCAGATTACATGATGGTGGGTGAGGTTTTCCTCACCTGTAAGTCAAATGGCACCATCAATCATCTTTAAGTCGCCCCGGAGCCCCACGGCAAATAATAATAATAATAATAGCCGTCCCTTCCCCTACACAAGTCGTTCAGTCGACTTCAGGGGTTGAAATGCACTCGTAAGGGGGTGAATTAGGGAGAGTATTATTATTATTATTATTAAAATACAGAAAAAATCATTGAGCGATAAATGAGGCGAATAAAGGCAGTAAGTCATTAATTATATTATTATATATTGTTACTGGCCAAAACTCAACAAATTGTCGTGCTGTGTGATCACTTGCATTGTTTGCTTTTAGTTCGACAAACAAATTGAAGTATATAACTGTCCTTTTATTATCCTCTAATGCAACAGTTGCACTATGGCCCGTTCTTCCGAAGAAGAAGAAGAAACAAGCAATCATTTTTTTAGAATCGCTTCGTGAACGCAAAACTTTTGTTGATTTAGGTCAGCAGGTTTAGGTCAGCGAACATTTGGGATCGGAGTGTCAAATTTCTTTAAAAAAACTATCAACTTAGGTGCCGTGTCACATCTAAAAATATCAATAATATTCTGATATCAGCTGTAGTAAAAACAAAAATATTTATATTTTTTATTCATTAATTTATTTATTAAAAAAGAAAAAGATAAGTAATTAGTAACTTTTGATAAATCTTCAATAATAATTGAAGGTTTGTATTTCGTACAATTTAATAACAAGGAAGCGCTACTTAGGTACTTCACCTTTCAGTCGGTTTTTTCTTTTTGTTCAATTTTATGATTTAATTCTGAAAATAGGGTCAAAAAAAGTACGTTGAGGGAAAAATTGCAAATAAAGCCGTTGTTAGATTCTTCAGGGTGCTAAAAGAGTCCGCTAATTGATTCCAAGCACTCAAAATTTCCTGTTCGTAATGGCATTCTACTCCTTTCTCGTTCTCCAAACGATTTCTTTCCAGTTTCTCAAGCATTGACCTCAAGTCGACACTTGAATCTAGATGCTGTCTTCAAACTCATCAAGTTGCATCTCCAATTATAAGATCAAACGAACTTACCTGAAGTGAAGTTTGATCTTAATTATATGATGCCTCGTCGAAGTAAATAAGATTATATTGTCGACCCCTGTATATGCTTCGATTCGACCACATAGTTGAAAGATGAAACTAATTGATATATTCCCTTCTTCGCTAATCCCCTTATCCCAAATACTTTGCTTTAGTCATTAAAGGGGACTTTAGAAATATTGGGTGGGTCTGGGACTTCAACGAGGCATCATATAATTAAGATCGAACTTCACTTCAGGTAAGTTCGTTTGATCTTATATTTCTGCCTCGTCTCGTAAATAAGATATATTGTCGCTGTCTAAAGCATGTTGCAACAAAAATTACGATAATACATTTTATTTATATTTAACTGATTACAAGTTAAAAAATTATATTGTCACAATTGACCCACTTTCTAGAAAACTTAAGATGTAGAGATATGTCATGTGCTCTAGGAGGAACATTGATCCATATCAATTACTCAAAATGAACTTCATCCGTCAGCTGATGGTCTGCGTAGAGGCAGCATGATGCGGCTTCCTAATTATAATGAACAGAGGCTACCACAATTAGCCCTTAGGTCTATAATTTTTTCTATATACTTTAACAAGGTTGTTGCTACGCAAATACCTGGGTATATAAAAGAAAACGGAAGGTTTAACATGGGATGAACTCTATTGTTAGCTGATATCTTTACTTTTTTCGTTACCTTTATCTGAATGTCTTGTTCTTTTTTGACAATATTATGTGTCTATGGCTATAAAATTTGAATGCGCTAACCAATATATAAGATCAGTAACACTGCTAATTTATTGGTAAGGTTTCGACACTACATTTTTGTGTCCCACGTGTTTCTTATTTAAGCACATCTGGTCTTAAACCTAACAAACTTCTAAAAAATCTTTTTACCTGAAAATATTGTGCCATTTCAGGTTCAGCTATTTGCGCTATATCTAATCTGTAACAGTTTAGTGAATTATATGATGAATCGCTATAAAATTGTCTTGTTAAATATTCTAACATGGACTTAATATCGCACTACAATATTAATCGCGAGTTATATTCTTTAGGCGTACTATCAGATATCCATTTGAATATTCTATTTGAATATATTTTTTTAACGTTTATTATGAGGTTTAGTCATCGGTACACTTTGTTTTTGAATTTACTAGGAAATATAATATAGATGTGATCTTTACAGCACATAAACAAAGACTGAAGCAAAGAATTTGGGATTAGGGGATTAGCGGAGAAGGGAATATATCAAATAGTTCCAGCTTTCAACTATGTGGTCGAATCGAAACATATACAGGGGTCGACAATATATCTTATTTACGAAACGAGGCAGAAATATAATTTATCAATTTGGATCCATTGGAAACCATTTAATTTTAAAGTAATGTATAATGCTTCATGAGCAGACATGATTAAAGGAATTGTGATTTATTGGGTGCTAATTAGTGTTTTGACAGTTTTTAGCCAATGACCTTCCAAAAAGTTTTGACGTGTCACATTTGAATCGTAGCTTCTCCATCAATGGTTTAGGTTTATTTTGAAACACCCATAGGGTCGATTTCTATTTAGTTTCAAGCTTATATGAATATATTCAAAATTCGTCACCTGTTATGATGTTATATCTACAGTGCTCTTCATAAAAGTATCCATCTTAAGTAACATTTAAGGGACTGATTTTAACAATAAACAAAAAATATATTAATATTCGAAAGGGGGATATTGTGTCATATTTAGGTTTGTTGGAAATGCCACCACCTTACCTCTGCTGTTATTCATTTAATTTCTTGACCCTTTTGTGAACCATATAACGGTTATTTATCCCCAAATTCACACAAAAATCTCAATTCGAAATTTTCATTTTTCACACAATTAAATAATTAACTTCTGTTTACATCTCAACTGAATTATAGGTCAAAAACGTCACACTTAACGACTATGACAACTGCAGAATGCTGGAAATACAAGGATTACTTGATTCCGAGAACTTTAGCAGTGCTTTTCGTACACGTCATGTGTGCCTTAAAAATGTTTCTAAAAATAAGGCCATGAGCGACAAAGACAGGTATATGAGTCATGTCCATGATAACTACGCATGGATCTGAACTAAATCCAAACTGACACTTAAAAAGAATTGTACGCTTCGACATGCGTGAATTTTTCCAGGGCCTACTTTAGAAACATTCTTTGTGGATCACTCCATATATTTATCATAATTTTAATAAAAGAACATAAAGATTTATTGGTATTTTAGTATGGTAATGGTTAGTAAAATATAGTTTTAAAGATTATATAAAAAGGGATAATGTATGTGGACCCTTTTGTTATTTTTAAAACCTGTAAACGAGTTAATAAAAGTGTAAGTTAATTTCTATTCAAATACGAAGGAATGCCAATTTTATCCGTATAGATATTCAATAACAGTTCCAAATATTGAGGACCGTATATTCTCTACATCGGCGGTGGTATATTGCTGACCATGCTGTCCTAATCGGCGATGAAAATGTGAACCCAAACGTAATTAGGAATGGTTGATTCTCTTGCGCTAACCCTGTCCCCTTTCTGCATTATTTTTTTTTATATTTTACTACATAATTCTCCTTAACAGTAACACACTTGTAATACGAAGAATACTAGTATCTGTAGACCTAGACAAACCAACTATCTACAGCTAGTATGGGCCTTTTCTTTGGTTGAGAATAAAATTTTGGAGCTTGGTTTTACTCGGTTTGAATTAAAAGTATGTTCAAAAAATTACACACTCATTCGCAGTAACCCAAATCATTAATAATTGATATGGGTATGGATGGAAAAATAGAGGTGAGAGTTAAAAATAGAACTCAGAGCTCAACAAAATAATTATCCTTTTAATAATTTAATATCATATATTATTATGAAACAGTTTTGTACACTCTTCGCCCTAAAAATATAAATATTCTAACGGGTATTTCAAATTATAATATAGACACAAAATTAGGTTTGTTTAAAGCAGATGCCAGTGTTTAAATGTGTTGCAAAAGTTTACTAATCCTTGTAAAGATTTCAATTTATGAGCGAGTCAATAAGAACATCAACTTACGAGCTCTGAGTCTAAATATGTATAGTATCAGGTGTTTTTATTTCATTATATATTCACCAGAATCAAAAATTGTGGCTTCTTCATTTTATCGGTTGTTTTATCGTTTCTTAACAAAATCAGTGGGTTGGTTGTGTGAATTCCAACACGACTAATTTTCGGATATTTGATCATTATCATTGAATTATCTTTAATTGCGTTTTCCAGGAAGACATAATAAATAGACCATAGTCAAAATCGCTAGAAAAGATTAACAAATCTGATTTGGCATCCGCTAAGTTTCTTGTAATATAATCTAATTAAAAATTTCAAAATCTCTTATAGATGGATATATCGGACAAGGATATCAATATGGTGAAATTCAGAAATTAGTTCTTTCAAGTACCATCCATTATAGTTTATTAAATTGTAATGTAAACAATAGTGACATTGAATAGAGTTAACCGACACGTGATATATTTAATACACGGTGATATTTGCTAGTGAAACAATTGGAAAGTACCATGCGTGCCATTGTGTAACGATATGTTTCCTATTGCACTGATTACATGTGTGTATTAAAATGAGAGACGCCGTCTAGCGGGAGTGGTGCCCCTGCAGGCCGAAAAGTTATCCTTATGTTGAATATTTATGTTGTTATTTATTTTTATACTTGTTCTATTATTTTTGCGCCCTTTGTTCAAGTGCGCATTAATGTATAGTACCCGTAAACGATATAAGACCAGGGCAGAAAGGGAAAAGGCGAAAGAAATTAGTCCGGGCGCATAGGAATTATTTGATTTATATTTAGTACCGCAGTAAATTATCTAGATTAGTAATAAATTATGTACTAAACTATTAAATATGTATTTGGGTCACAGGCAACATTTTCTGGAAGTATCAAGTTTCTATTTCCAAATTTGACGTCCAAGAAACAAGGGCGGCTCCGGGGGTCATTGCCTTTAGCCATTCCCTTTAGTAATTCCCTTTAGTAATTCCCTTTAGTCATTCCCTTTAGCCATTCAAGAATTTTCTTCTCAGGGGAGGGGGGGGGGGGCATGGACCTCTGGAGTTGCCTTTGACAAGAAATCCTAAAATGATTTGACTAATTGTATAAATTTCGTTTCTGGCCCCATACTATTTACAACTGTAAAGCTGTAGGCTTTCTTTGACTAGTTCTTAATTTTGACGCTATTGCAGCGTTGCCGATACCTACACTTCGCCAGACAATTTTGAACTTTTTGCAATAATTAATGAACTGTGATTTTTTTGAAATATAAAAAATAGGCAAGAAATGTATTAAATGTGTATACCAGAAATATTGCACCAATTTATTTATGTAAGACATTGTATATTTGTCAGATCGCAAATTGATTTAAATGTGTCATTAAATTAACATAAATTTGTGACTTTTGTTGTATTAAATACGTAATAATTAGGCGTTATGTGGAGGTCTTGGGATTGTTGAGAGGAAGATTGAAAAAGTAATGAATCTATAAAAATAAAGGTAATAGATTTATTATGCAGTGTCGGCCACTGAATATTTTCCAATACGCTTTGCTAATGTCCAAGTAAAAACTATAGAATTAGCATTAGCGCGAGCAAGAAACGAATAATTATCAACGTTGCCAGTTTATACGGCTCGACTGCGTTGTAATGTTGACTGGGTCGTATAAACTGGCAACGCTTTAATTATTCGTTTCCTGGTCGCCCTAGGCTGGGCTATGACATCGAACATAAAAATATTGACGAAGTAATAATAGACACAAATATCGAAGAAGTGATTTTTAGTTAATTTTGTTTCATTCTTTTAGTTTTGTTTTGAGAAATTAATTTCAGTTTAAAACTTTTTTATATTATACTAACATGTCTAGCTTAAAGTAACATTCGAAATAACAAGTTCTTACAATTTACTTATTCTCTAGTCTGGCACTTACGTAAATTAAGCGGTTATTTCAACAATATTGCTATTTATATATCCATATTTCTTCCTAGTTTTTTTTGTAAACATTTAAACAAATTTTTTGTGCTTTCACAGGCATATGAATTTAGTTTAATTCAATATTTCTTGTTAAAACCTTTAACGAGCAGTACTATTTTTTTTTTTTGGTTTAGGAAGATTTATTTTTATACAGGCATGTTCATTTAGACTTAATTAATGATCATTATTTTTTAGACAATACTAAAGGGTTACAGGTTTAATTTGTCTCTTACAGAACCATTATTTATGTTTATTCATTATTACAAAAAGTCCAAAATTGCCGAACGAAGTTCTATAACGGCATCGTGGCATTAATGACAAAATTAAGGGCCAGCATAGGAAGCCGCTCTATATAGTATAGGGCCAGAAATTAAATTTTTACAGTCATATCATTTTAGAATTCATTATACGTTAAATTTGGAAATAAAAACTTGATACTTCCAGTAAATGTTGCCTGTGGCCCAAATAAATTATTAGTAGTTACATAATACATAATTTATTACTTATCTAGACAACTTACTGCGGTACTATAGATAAATTAAACCATTCTTACGCGACCGGACTAATTTCTTACGCCCTGGTGTTATATCTATCTACTTTTAAACAGCAACGAAAAACATGCGAAATACTATTTTTGGACTTAAAATATTTTACTTTTCATCAACTAACAAATTTTCACATGTTATACCAAACTTTAAAAGCATGAACGAAAGAGATATTTGTCTTAGATCAAACTTTACATTACGTAGATGTATTTCCTATGAAGTAAAGTGATAAACAACACTTCTGTTGCTGACATCTTTGATGAAATCCTGGAATCATTCAACAAATGATTTACGTTGAACGATCTTAAAATAAACCAATTTGAAAATAAACTCCCTTTATATAGAATCAGCAAAATTCTCTAACAGTATTTATGCACAATAAACTTTAAGATGTCATTATCGTGTCAGCAGCTTCTACTAAAGAGAAAATTTGAATCTTCATATAAATGATGGCAGACAGAGTATGGTTTCATTTTTAGAAGGTTAATGGGGTGGACCTTAAGTTTTGCTATTCTGGGAATATTACAATGAACAAAATTATGTATACACGACGAGGATAGACATATAATATAAAATGTAATTTTGAGCAGTTTGTTCGGGTTCTTCAAAACTATATATGACCAGTGAAAAGTTTAAAAGTTGTCCGTGCTGAAAAATTTTCCACTCAGCTGTTCAACTGAATCTCGGACGGACTACATCAAATTTTAAAGAAACCCGAACAGACCAAACGTGTCCGAAATTCGAGTATCTATTTAGAATTTAGACAATTTAATGCTGACCTCGGATCCGTTTTTAAAATTATTAAAGGTTAAGTAGTTTAAAAAACTAAAAATTGCAGATTTTGTTTTTTAAATGGCAGCTTAACCGAGAATTTGACATATTCCAAAGTGTTACATTCTTATTTCTTATGGCACTTTTTAATAGAGAATATGTTTGTAGAAAAAATTCAAATTGTTTTTTGTTTTCGAGTTACCTACTGTAACTTTGTAATTTCTTATGGCGGCCATCTAGGATTTTAACATAGTATTTCCCTCTAAAATTACTTTTTAAACGATGTGCCTAAAATAGCATGAGATACACATAAGTTCACTAATGTAATATCGGATAATATTTTTTGATCAGCTCCTTTTCTGTTGGCATTCCTGAGTTTGGAACATGGTTCAATCTAACAATACCTCTAATTAGGCATTCCAACGACCTGTCAAACAATAGGTGCCAGTGGGAAATTCTTGTATATTTAAGGGGGTAGCGACATAGTCTTGCAACTTGGACGCTATTTTTATTCGAAGTAGTACTCGCCAAGCCTGCCAATTTATGAAGAAATGTATAAGTGGGTTTTTTAAATATTATTTTTATTGTGTTTGACATAAAATATTTAAATGTAATCCATTATTCATGATTTTACGTAAAGTAGATAGAATACACCATATATCGCCACCCTTAGATATACCAAACCTGCCCACTGGTAATTCATTTGTTTGGAATGCCTAATTAGACATTCCAAACAAATGAATTGCCAGTGGGAAGGTTTGGTATATCTAACGGTTGCGACATACGATGTATTCTATCTACAATACGTAAAATCATGAATAATGGTTTACATTTAAATATTTTATGAAGAACACAATAAAAATATTATTTAAAAAAACCACTTTGGGCATTTTTTTAAAGATTAGCAGGCTTGGCGACTGATATTTCAAATAAAAATAGCGTCCAGGATGCAAGACTATGTCGCTACCCCCTTAGGTATACCAGACCTTCCCACTGGCAGGTTTTGTTTGACAGGTCGTTGGAATGCCTAATAGACCAATCTTTGAAAGATATGCCTGCAGTTTTGAGCTGTGAAACCAGTTGTCAAAGTCAGGTGCACCTTTTGGAAAATATATGTTTTGACCGGAGGTGAAAATATCAAAAATACTTTTTTTATATCCACATTTATGGAATTTTGCAGGTTTATATTGTTTAAGATCTTGACGGCATTATATGGGGATTATTAGTTGATCTTTTGGGATCAATATAAAACGCTGCCTCATACTTTCAAGGAAAGGTCGAACTTTAAAGAGTTTGTCATAGCCTGAATTAAGTTCTAAACGTAGTAATTAGAAGATATAGGTCTATAAATGGACATTGATCTTTTTTATAAATTAAAGTAACTACAGCTATTTTAAAAACTAACATGGATTAAGTTTACTGCTTTCAAGTTATTTATTTATTAAGTCCCTAATTTCTTCCTCAGTCACTGGTAACCAACAAAAAGTATCAGAGGAGGATTTGTTGGTTTTGATATTTTTCGCGTTAGATTTTCTCCTACCAAAGCAAAGTAATTATTAAATGCAATTTCTTTTTTATCGTTAACTCTTTGTTTTTAATTTGTGTTTACCAATTTCATTAATATTATTGTGTGTATGTGAAAAAATAAGCCTCGGACATGGTCCATTAGCCACAGAATGATTATAAAAGTTAATAAAAATACCAGAATATCAATATCAAATTTTTATAAGTGAGAACCAGATAACTGTATCTCTATTTTGGTGTCTAAAATAATCTTAATTAAAATATTAAAAACATATTTGTTATTACTTGCTAAAAGTGTTACTATATTTACTATAAATATTGTTTTTTCCATAATTATTTTGTATTATTTCCGATTTGTTTGTATTTTGGCTGGATAATAATTTCTTTTTGTAATTTTAATTACCTAGCTGGTTTACATGTTTACGATAATTGACGTATAATTATTTTCTTTCTGGTAATTCGGATTTTTATGTTCTTTATACAATCTTATTTTTTATTGACTGGACAAGACCTGCCGTTATAAAATGTTGATGTTTTTTTTTTATTTTATTTAATTGTATTCTTTTTGTATCTGATTTTAAGAAAGGATTCATAATATTTATTAATTCGTGGGTTTTTTTGTTTACATCAAGAGCCTTGGTAATTGATAGAAATCAAATCATCAGAAAATAAAAATAGGAAACATCTGCAGTAGTTTCTAATGCTTGGATGCATTCAAGTATTCTGTAACACCCATAGTAGTTTCATTTCCAATTTATTTTTTTATGTGCCTCAGCGGCATCCTGCGTTTTGGCCCAGTTAAAAAGAGGAATACTGTCCTCTTCATTTTCTGACGAATCACTGTAAGTTTCAGGAATAACTAAAGCTATCTAAATCAGAAGGCAATTCATTTTCACTCATTGACCCATCACCAGGTATTTGGTTAACATATTTAGATAGATGAACCATAAAAATAAACGGAGTCCATTCTGAATAATGCATGCGAGACCAGATTTGGCATTGAAGAATTGATGCCAAAAAGAGTGTGAATGCATACGAAACCATTTGGTTTTATCACAAATCACGCCAGAAAGGTAGGTACGCAAAATTTAAAGAATGAGTAGTGATGATCATAATGTATATACCTTACTTTATAGAAACTTATTTTAATAAAAATTAACAGGTCATTCCATTCACATCAATGTATCACTGAACGTCGGTGATTCGTCAGTAACTATGTATTTTCACAAGAAAAAAAATTCTCGAATTCATGAAGTCAAAGATGGGTTTGTATGCGGTAGAGGATTAAAATATTTGAGAAAAAACAAATTAGAATTAGTTCCTATATAGAATATGTAAATATAAGAGGTTTGGTTGCAAGGGGATGTCCACAGGGAGGGGTGCTATCACCTCTACTGTGGAATATGGTCTTCGACACACTCATCAGCCGCCTCAATAATGATAGTCATTACACAATAGCATATGCAGATGACCTGGTCATTCTGCAAACAGGGAATTTTGAGAACATACTCTGCGAAAGAATGCAAGTAGCTCTAAAAATTATCGAACAGCTGTGCAAGGACCATTCACTGTCTATTAATCCTAAGAAGACAGAAATGGTCCTTTTCACAAGGAAGGATAGTAACCCCAATTTTTTTTTCTTGATTTTGATAGATCTTGCAATTTCCTACTCGGAAACATAATATTTGAAATATCTGACATAACAATTTTTTTTGAATAAAAGTCATTTAAAGATCAGATACATAAATTTTATTTTATTTTGAAACACAATAAATAAAAGATTATTTGTAATTAAGTGCTCATCTAAAAAAAAATAATAATAATAATAAAAAGAATTTAATGATTATTTCAGGCATTTTTATATATGGTAGGCCAAGATATGTAATATTAAAACAAATTAATTTTGTGTGCCACATGCTATTTTAGATGTCCATTTAAGGAAAATATCGGTTTTTTTTAAGGAAATTTGGATGGCAAAAATCCAAGGTGGTCGCCATAATAAATAACTCGAAAACAAAAGACAATTTGAAATTTCTTTTTACAAAAATCTATTTTACATTTTTTGAAATAACTCAAAAACTATATAACTTTTAAAAATGTAATTCCCCATTTATCCGACCTTATAACGAGATCCCATTACACTAATTTTTCAATTTCTGTAAAGAACGACTACGTTAAAAATAATTTACTCAATAAACATTTTTTGCTGATTTGTTAGAAGAGTATATTATGTTTAAAATTATTTATTGGACAATATACTATGTGTTTATGTTAAACAGCCTTTCATCAGATACGAGATCCTATCATTATATTTTTATAACATAAACTGACTCAACATGGCCCTTGAATATTAATGAATTGTGCAGGCAAAGATTATGGCAGGGCAGGTTTCAAATTTCAAACAGCATCTAAATCAGACGTTATCTTAATATTAGAAAATAAATTGTTCCAAATCCCCTTTTAAAAATCATATCATTATTTAGTGTGTCAATCTTAAAGATGACCCTGACCTTTTTGAAGAAGACGATGTCACCGAATTAGTACATTTGGGGACATAAAGTCTTCAACGGGTTTCAATTTTATTTAACAGTTTTAACCATGTACCTAAAACTGTTAAATACGAGGGCCAGTCATATTTATCTCTTTCTTTTGCACCATTTCTTCCAGTGACAGTGATAAAATTAATGATTTTAAAAGGTCATAGTATGAAGGATTAGTATGTTAATTAATTAAATAATATAAATATTTGTGACAAAATACTAAAATATACAATATCTCTATTGATGCTACATCACCATAAATATTTGTCATATTTTAAAATTGTAATTCATAATTTAAATGGCCGCACTTGTAAATAAATAAATAAACTATATTAAAAGTTATTATCTCATAAATTAAACAATGATCTATTCAAGTTTGTTTTTAAAAACGCGTATATCACCAAATTAAGCCGTATTTCACGAAAACAAAGCAGGAATACCTATCAACTCAATGATATTTTTTGTTGTTGTTGTGTTTACCAAACACCGCATTGTAACTGTCAGAAGGTCACGTTGTTTTAAGATATTTTAAAAGATTTTGTGACTAGTAAATCAAGGCCGTAGCCAATTAGCTTTTATTGGTACTCACCCCAATTTATTTCTCCATTTCTACTACTCAAATGATTGCTAATTTCAACAAAACTGTATGTGTCTGCCCTTAATACATCGTCTGCACACATAATTCTAAGGTTCTATGGATCTGTAAAAAAAATAAATTGTTACATTTTATCCCGTAACATCTTGTAAATCCACGCCGGCCCTGCCAAAAATTTGAATGAAATTACAAAATGACAGCGTACGAAAGAAAATTACAGTCACGCTGCTTTTATTTTGTCTAGCGTCGTTTGTAGTCTACGCTATCAATTTTTTTAAGATTTATCGTGAATACGTAAGATCTTATGAACTTTTCACGTTTACTTTCACTGCCAAGGTCAATAAACCTCACTCAGAAAGTCCTACTGTGGATAGAAGAGATGAAAATAACTCGCTTGAGATATAAGTCAGATGCAGAACTTCAAACAAGAAACTGAGGTGTAGGTGGAAGGAAGAAAATTTAAAAATGCCAATATGATATCATAGTTCTAAAATATTTGGTTGTTTCTATTTAAAAATGTCGACGAAAAAGTACCAGATCATAAAAAGTCTGGATATGTTTTTGGCTCAAATGAAATAGGTATACACGCATATTGGTATCGTAATTAATTTTGGATTAGGAAAGCACACCAAAATAAAGTAGATATTCTACTTAATATGCAGTATGGTGCAAATGCAAATAATAGGAATACCTACATTCATTAATTTGTAACTCGTCTTCTGAAAAAACCATAAAACAAGTCGTTTTTTATTTTAAAACACGAATTCGGTCATATAATCCTTTTATTCGTGACGTAATCTGCGTGAGCGTGATAACGTCATCAATAATTTTTTTGAAATAAGAATGTGGTGCATGCAATACATCATCTTAAAGGTTTTTTATTTATCTATCCAATCATATTAATATTTTTTTTCTAATTTTGACACATAAAATGACATCTTTTGTAATCCCAACTGTCAAAATGATCTCCGGGTATTGACCCCGATACTCCTGTATCCAATGTGGATTTTCCTTAGCCCAATACCAACACGTCTGACAATTTAGAAGAAATGTAGCTTCCGAAAAAAGAACTTTTTTTAAAAATTTCATATTTTTTCCATTATAATTTGGCAAAATTCAATTAGGCTATTAAAATAGTTCTCTAGAAGATCCACAACTAAAGTAACTTTATAGGGTTCTTCTTCTTTCTTGTTTTCTACTACTTTTTATGGAGATCTCTTACATGGCACGTTTCTCTGAATTTCTTCTCTATTTGGATTGCAAATTTTTTTTCTAATTTCGGATATTTTGCTTCCATTTTTGGAAGAAGCCATTTGGTGGGCTTTTTATTCCACATGAAAAAAAGCTGTGCCAAATCAGATTCCAAATACTTTTATTAAGAGGATAATTTATCTTTCCCACAGAAGGACAGGTGTCCAGCGGTGTGGTCGGAAGTATAAAATTCGGTCATAATGGGAGGAGCCTAAATACTATAAAACGTGTTTTGCGACCGATTTCTTCAATGACATGATGTCCCGTACCTTTAAGTGTAACGATTACGAGGGAATTCGGTATCGAATGCGCTGCGCCGCTCCATAAGTAGTGAAATTCATCCTCAGCGGTGCAAAATCGACCATAAAATGTAATTTTTTTGGTGTATAACCAGATCAGACCACATATTGTTTTGTAAAGTAAACTTTTTTACATTCTAAATGGGGCTTGACAAATTTTTAAATGTGTGTTCGACTACTCTTTAAATAGAAAAAAAAAATTGTGGATTTTTAAAAATTCCGGTTTTTGAGTATACATAGTTATAATTCTAAGCCTAATTCCGACTTGCTTTTTTTTAGATTAAAGAACAAGGAAAACTGGTTCAAACAATGCTCATTTTACTAAGAGATATTATTCATAAATTTGTTTAAATGAATGATAAAATATAAATTACACAAAAATGTACTGAAATTTTCAGTAATCCATAAACTTTTTTATTTGTAAAAATTTTTGGGTACATGGCGAAGTAAATAAACAAACACAAAAACGTTTTCGATAAAAAAAAATTCGCTAGGAATCGCCATTTATGAATGTGTTAAACCGAATTAAATAACGTAATATTCATGAGATACAAACACAAAATGAATCCCGCATACAATTAGTTAATTTATTATTATTAAAAGGCAACCGGTTTCGACTCAAGGGCCATCATCAGGCCTAGACAGGAAGTAAACTTAAATTAAGTACAAGATAAAATAGGAGAAACTTTATAAACATAAACAACTGATATAATATGATTATACATATAAATAACATGATCTCAGCAAGAAAAGCAGCAGTCAAAAAAATAATGAATTGAAGTGACAAACAAGAAACAAACAGTATACCTCAACTAAAAATGAAATTAATTCAAGTGAGTAAACATAAATTATATAAAAGATAAAATAGCAGAAACTTTATAAAAATAAACAACTGATATAATATGGTTATACATATAAATAACATAATCTCAGCAAGAAAAGCAGCAGTCAAAAAAATAATGACTTGAAGTAACAAACAAGAAACAAACAGTACACCTCAACTTCAATAAAAATGACATTAATTCAAGTGAGTAATGCACAAAGTAATTGCTAATATTTTAAAAACATATATCTGAAAGGATACTAGTTTCCATGTAGGTCTATAATTATAATTTCAAGAGAAACACATAAAAGTAAGAATAATACTATAATATAAGCTATAATAAAAAAATTAAATACAAAAAAATATTTATAATTTGTCTCGTACTTCTAAATCTCTTAAAATTCTACTATCTACAAGTTCTGGAAGAACGAATTGTAGATAAAAATCAATAATTATTTGTTGAATTTTGTTTTTCAAAAAATCATCATTCCTTTCAATTTTTTCAATTTTTAATTCTTTCACAGTCCACACACAAAAATAACAATATTTATATTGTGATACCAATTATGTAGTTCACTGTAATTTTTCTTTTTTCAATGGCTTCTTGGATACACATATCTTTGGATCAGAGTTGAGTAGTATTCGAATACCCGGTATTCTGAATCGTATTCAGAATACATTTGGCTGGTATTCGAATACTATTCGAATACATTTGTGTTTTCTGTATTCGGTATTCGACTGAATACTTTTTTAGTCAGTACTCGGTATTTTGGATTCAGAATACCATTTTTGAATCCTAGTATCCGAATACCCACTTTGTATTCGAATCCCGGTATTCGAATCCTGTTTTCGAATACTGTTTGATTATTTCTATGAATATTGCGATCTTTTTGAAATGTTGGTTTTGTTGAAGGCAAATGGGATAGGAAATGCTTCTTGATTGATGTTTTCTTTCTGATATCCAAGTACTAGTGAGTCGTTATGAATATTATGTTATATTTTATTTAAAACAAAAAGAATTTATTTTAAGTTATTTATTATTTAAGATTATTTTTCAAGAATAGCTTCTTTTGCTAAGCAATTCTATTGTGTTCCAATCTCCAATGAATGTACCAAAGAAACTATTTTAAGTTTTATTTATTATACAGAGTGTCCCACGATACGCCTCGGACCATAACTCCATAACGGTGCAATTTTCAAAAATTTTGTAAGTGTCCTTTTTTGTGTATATTCAAAAAAGCCATCTTTAAAAATTAGTTTTCGAAAATTGCACCGTTATGAAGTTATGGTCCGAGGCGTATCTTGTGGGACACTCTGTTTAAGTAAGTAGGTTGTAGGGTATAGGTTATAGGTAATGGGAATTATTTATTTTTTATTAAACAATAAGTTTGTGTTTTTATCTGACGGTGTACCAAAGAATTTTATTTTAACTTTTTCATTATTTTATCGTTTTTTATAATTTTTTAATAAGACTTTAAAAAATAAAAATCAACAAATGTTTTTTATTAAACAGTTATTTTATTTAACCTCACTGTGACACTGTGTATCAAAAAATGATATTTCAAGTTTTATTTAACATAGATTTTTAATTCTTTTTATATTTTTATAAATTAACTACATAAATAATAATCAAGGTTTATGTGCGCACATATTATTTGTAGTTGGAATATTCATAAAGTATTCATATGTAAATGAATCCAGGTATTCGAATACAGCGGTATTCAAATACTTTTTTTTCTTTGTATTCGAATATTGATTATTCGAATACAATTTAGAATACAGTATTCAGGATTCGTATTCGAATACCGGATTTCAGTATTCGACCCAACTCTGCTTTGGATGCATAAGGGCATTTAACTTCTAGAATGGCTTCTTCTTCGATAATACCACAGATAACGAGAAGATGTAGTTACTAACAAATATCGTGCGGTCCTGAATAAGACATATTCCAAGGGACACAGGAGGGTATAATATCCGCTGTTGTCATATATCTATTTCATTATTCTCGTTTTGTTTACAAAATGATTTACATGTATTAAAAAAGTTAAAATAATTCAACCTATGTTAGGTTGGAAGTGGCAACAGGGCTTACACCGGCATGGATATTTACGTTGTATATTATAAGCGACCAGCGGCTTACACATTTATTCATCCATAAAAATAAGTTGTATCTGCGTAAAATTCTTCTCTTTATCCCTTCTCTTACTTCTCACATTTCGTCTCCTCGCCGCGTCTCTATAAATAGAGTGTATCGATTGTCGAATTAATCTTGGCATCGTGAATATTATATTTTATCAATTAATAATTATATCTCTGTTATCTCTGGATAATACCATCCAGAGATGCTGCGACAAAATCTAAATTATTATCTATAAAAAGTCCACACTGTTTGATTTGTTTTTGCAATTTTATTTCCGCAGCTTTAATTGCAATTTTTTTGTCTAACACCATGATGGATGACTTTAGAAAAAAAAATTATCGGGCTAACTATTGATTTGATTAAATATTTAAATGGAGATTTTATTTATTTATTTTTTTTTTCATATTTCGCCGAATTTCGATGCAGTCACTCTTTGTTTTCGTTCGTTAATC
Organism: Psylliodes chrysocephalus; assembly: GCA_927349885.1. Lineage (NCBI taxonomy): Eukaryota > Metazoa > Arthropoda > Insecta > Coleoptera > Chrysomelidae > Psylliodes > Psylliodes chrysocephalus. The sequence goes on along the minus strand of OV651826.1, from coordinate 25,131,679 downwards.
CACAGGTCATTGTTGGCTTGATTTCTAGTAAATCTCTCCATATTTTTCTTTTCTAATTAAGTAAGATGTAAACTTTCTAAAAAATTGTTTCTAGCTGCCTCGAATGATACTGTATCTAAATCTGGCTTTTTGGCAGTTTGGACCATAATATATATTATTTTTTTCTCTGTTGCTCCCTATAGTTTTGTAATTGTAATAATCTTCTTTGTTTTATTACCTCAAATTGATTAGTGAATATACCAATTTCCCTTTTACCATACTTTTTCTGTATGGTATTCAAGGGCTTTCTGTTGTTATGAGAAACAATGGAAGCATGACACCGTGTTTGGTATGATCGTTTTAAAATATAATTTATTATTTTGCCACCAGAATATTTGGCAATAACATTCTTAAATTGTTAGGAATTATTATTATTATTAACATCATGATTTATGGGCCTTTTATTAAAAAATATGCTAAAAAGGGAATGGCTAAAGGCAATGGCCCCCCCCTCCACCCAAAACGAAATGTAAATCCTACTGTTAAATCTAAAAAATCTACTATGAAGAGAAGCATTTATACTGATTGAGAACAGAAATTTATGAATAACACATTATGTAAATATGTATCATAACAGTAACAGTTTTTTAATCATTGTATTACTTAATTGCCTTCTGTATTTACAGTGGTAAAACCAGTAATTTCGATTAAAGATTGTGTGTATGTTTAAATTAATTGATTGTTATACATAATAATTGCATTATATTGAATTAGAAGATTGCGATTATGAACGAATCGTGGAGGAAATAGATGATTAATAAAAGTAATTAATAATAACAATTATCAGTCGAATATTGACATACTCTTAACAATATAATTTTTTTATTAATAAGGGGAAGTATTTAGATAATTCTAATAGTTTTTTGCAATTTTAACATTTCTGAAATATTCTGGTTGTCAATTATTGTTTATAAAGAAATGAGTTAATTACATTTACTTATTTGATAATGCTGTAACACAAAGTAATCATTTCCGTATCAAATCCTTATATGATTAAATCACTCACAATGTAATAATTTCCTAGACTTGCTTGATTAATAATTGAAAACCAAACATGCTTTCTAAAATAAATTTAATAAATATTTTCTACATTTTCTCCAATAAACTTCGTTAAAGCTTGATTCCGTATATAATACCATCCATTTCATTCACAGATCTAGTAGACAATCTTGTTATGTCATTGCTTATGTACTGTCGTTACTATTTTATTTTATTTTATTAATTCTAGATATAATCTATCTACACATAGGAAATGAGTAACATTCCTAAATAAAATACGATTGTTCTTCTTCCTCTTCTTTTTCAGAACCTTCTGTCCAGTGTGAACCTAAAATTTTAGGATACAAAATCTCACCTCTATACTTTCGTAGCAAAAAACGAATGATGACCGAGAGTGTACGATACGATCATAACAAGCGCATTTATTACACCAGGAGGCAGCACTTAACGTGGTGTTTTAGCCACTATTTTTGGCCAATTTTAAAAAATCATTACAAAAACATTATTAAATTATTATTAAATTTAGGTATTATATTTAGAATGGTTCTATTGAGATGTTCATGTATTTTCATTATGATATTATGAAATTTAAAGCTCCTTGATTTTTTCTCGGAAACTGGAAGAAATTAAAATGTTAAAATACATGCATACCTAGATGATATTACCTAATTTATTTTACCAAAATTTTATTTTTTTAACTAAATTACTTTTTGAGATATCGTTGTCCGAAAATTATAAACGGTGTTGTAATCCTCTTAAGTAATTTTCGTGTATCTATATTTTTCATCTCATCTATTTTTACACTTTCTGCCGCAAATTTCTCCAATCCTCATTCTTGGTCAGCCTCTTTGCCGTTCTTTTGGTTCTTTTATTTCTAAAACCTTCAGCAATTTGACGTGTTCCATCCTTATATGTCTCCAATATTCTAGCTGAATCACTGGTTCTCGGTTAGTTCATTTCTTAGTTCAGGATTATAAAATACCTCCATTATTACACCACCATCCAGACCAGCCTTAATAATTCGACAGTATTAGGTATATTATATTATTGAATGTCAGAACAAACCTGTTTTCGCTAAACCATAAATTATTCAAGAATGTAACGCTTGGCGATTTAGTTTAAGAGTCACCGTGATAATTAATATGCTCACTGGTGATTAATCTATGATTTACAACCAAAATCCAAAAACAGTGTGGTACATGCTTAGAATGAAATAAAAACATTTTTATATGAGAAACCAAACAACAGCAATAAATAACTATAACGATCCAAAAGAAAGTTTTCAACCCATTTGCAGACTTTTTGTGGTAGTCCCTTTGTTTACACAGAACGGGGTTTTACCAGAAATAACGAGGAGATGTAACTACTAACAATCGTGCAATCCTGAATAAGACATATTCTAAGGGACACAGAAGGGTATAATATCCGCTGTTGTCATAAGTATGCTTATTTCATTATTTTCGTTTTGTTTACAAAATTATTTACATATATAAAATCATTCAACCTTTTTTATTGCAACTGAACCCAAAAAATTTTAATCATTAGTCATATCAAATTTAACTAAATTAGATGTCAATAGATTGTCAATAAATTCCAAAACCTAGTCATGTTAGGTTGGAAGTGGCAACAGGGCTTACACCGGCATGGATATTTACGTTGTTTATTATAAGCGCACAGCAGCTTACACATTTATTCATTGATAAAAATAAGTTGTATCTACGTAAAATTCTTCTCTTTATCCCTTCTCTTACTTCTCACCTTTCGTCTCCTCGCCCCGTCCCAGCAAATAGAGTGTATCGATTGTCGAATTAATCTTGGCATCGTGAATATTATATTTTATCAATGAATGGTTATATTTCTGTTATCTCTGGGTTCTACTAATTTAAGGACCTGAAATACGAGTTTCGCTGTGGTATTGGATGGAGCTGTTAGCTGTTTCAAAAGAAAAAGGATAACAAAAGTTATAAAATCAACTATGAATCTTGCTGTCAAAAGCCATATTTATGCATGAGAACCAAGATATTTCCTTCACTAAAAATAATCAAATCTGACACGAAAAAAATTATTCACTTTTCTTTTCTAAAAGCTGACAGAGCGCTACTGTCGTAAAAAATATAAAAGTTGTAATTCAAAGCGGGATATAAAATCGCACGAACTTTTAAGTGATCGATCTTTTTTATCGTTCACCTGACATATGGGTACTTTAAATTCAACATAATATGCGGTTGCCAAAAAACAATTATTATATAACGTTACTCAGGACTGTGCAACTGATTTTACTTTCTCTGGGGTCAGGTGTAGAAATGTATAGTAAATATCTTCGATAAGTTACCAAGAATGAACAGTGTTTCGGTTAAAATTTTGAATGGGCCCGTTCACTTTCATTTTTGAATTTAAATTAATCGTATATTTATAATGATTATCTGTATCTGTAAATTGTGGAGGGTGGGTTGCTCACTAGGCTAGGTTTATGTTGTTGATAAGCGGTGCTTCTCTTATATCGGCCGGTGTAAGCCAAAACCCGGCGAATACACATTTCTAATAAATGAGAGCGTCGAGCAAGAGAATTGTGGTGTTGTCAGGGTGACATGAAAGCTCCCTGGCAACTTGGCAGCTTCTAGTTCCATCCCACCTTTCTTTGAATTTCACAAGGGAATATTCTTAAATTAGGTTTGTCATTACCGATATTGTCAGTCCTATGGAAAGGCTAGGTCCAAAAGTATTTGGTTGGCTGTCTTCTTGGCTAGTGAATCATCAAAACGGTTACCTTTCGATATGAGCACATTCTGGGTTTAGCTTCGTGACATTCTAGTACTATCCCTGAGTAAATTCGTGGTCTGATCAGGGTGACTAGTGCTTATCTGCTATCTGTGTAGATGAGCATGTTCCTTGCAGTGATATTGTTTCTTTTGCTTCTATGAGAATCCCCGTGAGCTCGGTTTGAAGTACACTGACACTATTGATCACAGTTCATTTAATGTTTAGGTTTAAGGACTTGTAGTTCAGTCCACATCCTGAACCTTGTTTTGTTTTAGAACCGTCGGTGTAGATATGAATCTTACCTGTCACTTCCGGCTCTTCTATTCGTTCCGCTATAATTTTATATGACTTAAGGAAGATATATCTTTGTGAGGTGCTCTATGTGCGCTTGAAGCAGCGGAAGTGTATCGAACACCTCCCGCTAAAAACGACGTCTCACCAGATTCTACAGCAGGTTATACTGTACCGTGCGAAGGCGTGTCATTGTCATCAGAGCAACCTCCTTGATCGAGATATTCCCATCACATTTTTTCAGTGAATCATTGTGACCCCTAATTCCCTATACCCCTTTCATCAGTTAATGAGCGGCGTGGTGTTTTTTGCAATTAGCTGAAGGCCTAGTAAATTGTACATAACGTGGATGACAAGCTAGATGATTAGGGAGTACCTTAAGCCTCAGCTGTAATTCAACACTATCCACCCACTAACCGTGTGGAACATTCCTGCTGGTTAGTGAGTGTATTATCTTTAGGAAGGTGGTTTTATCAAAAGCACCTTCTATGTCTATGATTAGACATTATGAACCTCTTATTCCCTATTTTTATTATAAAACTGCGAGTTTATCTACGCCTAAAACTTTTCACGTAAATTTATTCTTTTGCAGTAAACTCTACTTACTACCGAAGCATATCATACAGAAATATTCGATTCACGTGGTGACTGTATTACTTTCTACAAATATTTTTCTACATATTGAAAGAAAGTAATTTACAATGTCAAAAATTGCGTCATATAGTTTTTATTTGCAAATTATAAAACTGCTTTTAGATAAACTGGTTTGGCAGATTATTTTGACTACAGAATGAATTACATAACGAAAATAAAGTATTTTTCGAGAAATGTTGTGCATAGCACAGCAGGATAGGAAAGGAAATCCTGCAAAACAGTATTTTATGATGCGGCTCTCACAACCGAAATTTTATTGACAGCGGCCATTAGGCCACTTGAAGTTGGACAAAGTTACGCCACTGTATGTTTCTTAAGAGATAGGTATTTAAAGAAAAAAGTCAAAAGTTTTTATGATTAATAAAAATATTAGTTGGTTTAAGTAATTTGTGGCAGAGTTAATGGAGGAAAGTGTATATATTACACGACCTTTGAATACGCTAAAGTTAATTTGCATAAACAATTAAAAACAAAATGTTGCATTAAAATTATGCAACATCTTCTAATTCTTTATATTTAATACCTACCTTGAATATAATCATGTGAGTCATTTCATTGAAACTCACACGATAGATCATTGAACAGAGCAGGTATATGTTTTATTTATTTTTTTTTATTGCTTTACAAACTTTTAGATGCAAACATGTAGGTGGAAATGTTACAATAAGTGAACTTGTAATTCAGATAAAAAATGTGTAAATATTTAAAGAGAAATTATTAATATAAGATAAATTTTTTCAACTCGTAGATTGTATTAATTGCCTGTAGAAGTTTTCTAGTGGATTCTTTTATGGTTTGACCGATTGTTGTATCGTCGGCAAACGTGGTTACTTTCAAATTTTGCGTTCGTTATAATGTCGGAGGTAAACAGCAGGTAAAGACTGACCGCAGGACACTTCCTTGAGGCACCCCTGCTTTAACTTCTTTAAGCGTGGAATATTATTCTTTTCGATTTACTCTGTAGATTCTAGGTATCCGTCACAATATCCCAAATGTACAGGGTACACATTTTTGCTCACTTCTTAGAACCTATGGTTTAATCAGAACTACGGACGAAACAGACCTTTATAATATATGACTTTTCTGTATGAAGACCGGAACTGATTTATTCATTGCACGTGTGTTATTCCAGAATGTCCAATTTTGCATGGTCAGTAGCGGAACACATGTTGAAAATGGCTCAAATTTAATTGATAACCAATAGATGTTTTCTGACATATTTTTTAAGTATGGCAAAAATCTTATTAAATTAGTTATTGTCTTACTTATTTGGTATACCTATAAAATTCCTTACATGTCGATATTAAATTGCACGAGTAATTCCGATTTTATAATTTAACTCAGGCCAGTTATGTGTAAGAATCTGTGCAAATTTGTACCAATGTACTCACTCTGTAATATAAACTAAAATGGGGTAAAACATAATAAGCCTTTAGGTTATAGGTTACAGTGTGACAGGGTTATCGGAGATGAAGTCAGATAGGTCTAAAAAAGTGTAACATTTTATAATCATGAATCGAAAAAATATTTGATTTTAACATTAGTAAATAAAACATTACATTATTGGTTAATATGTTTGATTTTACGTTGTAAACATTATGAAAATACGTATTATTATAAGAATTAATTACAAAAAAACATTTTTCGAGTATTTTAACCTCACATTAATTTATCTAATGGTCTAGACTTTAAATATTTTTTTTTCATAATCCTTCCTAAAATGTAAATAAAATTAAAATATGTTCGTAATTCGTGGTTTCAAAATTGTCGTCCTCGGAATAGGCAAATAGAAAATTCAAAATTTTATCGATATAGAAAAATTCTTGCATTACTAAATAATGTGAGCCGCCTCCTATACTTTTTGTACTTTCTCTTATTAGGTAACGCGAAGTGCGTTTCAATTTTATTATGAAAATATGTCAGTGTCTTCTTTTTTAGTTGACATGTCTTGAATTTTATCTATTCGAACTTGAATAAATAATATTGTGTAGTTTTGAAATTTTTTAAATCTGAATTTGAGCCGCCAGCCATATTGGGCGTATTATTTGTTTAACGAACACTATTTGACCTGTTTACCTAGAATCTACAAACGATGAAGATCATAATAAAACCATCAGGTAAACAAAAAATTGTGAATATTGGGAAGAACTAAGAGAAAATCTCAAAAAATTAGGTTTACTCTAAAAATTTAAATTAAAATACGTAAAATTTAAGACGGAGAGAAAAAAATTCATTTATTTTAGCAAAATCCAAACATAGAAAACACGTAATAAAAAATATATTTTGCACTTTTTCAAAAATGTAAAAACATTTAAAACGGCCCATTTACAATCAGATTTTCCTCGCTACAAAAGTCTCAAGGCACACATGACCAAACACACAGAGATGGCCGCACGCAACCGCATGAGATTTCAGTTGGCTGTGGTCTACTATCAGCGTTTGTTATGGCGTCTTCCTATTGGTTGTCTAAAGAACAATGTTTTGCAATTGGTGTAGCAGTTTGCAATGGGAACGCTGATTTTTAGCCCGAAAATGAGCGTCAAAGGCTCTTTTTGGCCCATAACCCTTCTGTGATGCCACAAAGACAGCTATCACACATACACAAAGCAATGAATATCAAAAAAATCTCAGGACTGGTCGAAAAACTCACCAAGATAGAGAGAGGCCAGATAATTCTTAAAAGGACCATCACCAAAACTCACCGAGCATCTACTAAGCTCGAGCTGGAGACGGGAAAAAGGCTGAAAAAACCTGCATATATCACGAGATTTACTAACTATCAGGAGCTGAAGAGGAAACTAAACATCGATCTTATGACAAGACGTGACCAAACCTTAAAGGAGGTCACGGAAACATTTAGAAGAGCACAGAGAAAAGGCACAACAGTAAGAGATGGAACAAATACGATGCAATACTGGTGGAAAAGGGAAATCGAAGAGAAAGGGCGGGACTGTAACAGAAAGAGGAAGGAAATGATCAGGCATCCATGGAAGGAAACACAGGAAAAATGGCAGGTACGATGGGAAAACGGAAGGGAAGTGGCAGCGTGGACTAAGAAGCTCATGCAGTATCGACCCGTGATTGAAGTGCAAACACAGAAGGGTAAACTACTTTTTAACACAAGCTATGACAGGGCATCGTAGCTTTAAAACCTTCACCTTTAGAATAGGAAAGTCACTAGACGAGTCCTGCGAATAGATGAGTTGCAGATAGGCAACAACTGGAAGTCGAACTAGAGGGCCCGCTGGTGGAGGAGTCTATGGAAAACGTGTTAAGCTGCGAAAAAAGATGGAAAGCAATACACGGCTTCATAAAAAATATAATGATTACAAAGGAAAATGAAGAAAGGAGGAGACCACAAGAGATATAATAAAGACAGCTCTATAACCAGAGGAATGTCTACACGACGGTACCCGGCTATATGTAGCTTAGTAGAAGAACAGGGGGGTTTTAGTCGGAGTTGCGCCCGGCACTACCTGCTGCATAGATTCCAGCAGCGGGTGCCAAGCGGTTTCTCCCTCCCAAAAAAACAATCTACTAAGCCGGAATACTAGGTACAGGGCATTGTAGGAATAATAAAGATGTGCATAACATCGGCCTGGCAGCAGAAGAGACCTTGTACTATTCTATTACAAAGAAGAGGAAACTGCAGTACACGTATTGTGCTACAGCGAAGGTCTATCAAGATTGAGATTCCTCATACATGGAGAAGAAAAACCAAGGGCAATTAGCTACACTGGAGAGCTACTTCATAGTCAAAGTACTAAACAAAGTACTCTACCCAATGACTAAAAGACATCCACAATGGATCTGAACAGATCTAAAAACAGTCGAGGTGGGGGTCTATATATCCTATACAAGTGCTAAACAAATCTAATCCAATCATCTCCTCAACTGTCAAAAGTCAATACTAATTAAGAAGTATAAGATGAAAAATTCTGAGGAAATTGGAAAATCCTGATGACAAGGTCAGAAACAGAGAAAAATCAGAAATAACTTTGTGAATTTCGGACATATAAATCAAATAATTCTGGGTAAATCAGGAAAAAAAAACGTTATAAATTAGAAATTGAAAATATGCAGAAATATAGATAAAATTAGAAAAAATTCTGAAGAAAAAATATTACAGCAAAATCAGGAACAAATAGAATTTCAAAGAAACAGAAAAAAAATGAAAATGTCAGGTAGAATTCTCAATATCAGTTAAATTCTGGAGAAATCGGGAAAAAATGAAAAAACCATAAAAATTCTGAATAAAACCACAAAGAATCAAAAAGAATGGCACATAAAATAGAAAGAATGCCGATAAAATCAAAAATTATTTTGTGAAAGAATTTGGGATGTACGACAAAAAATAGTGTAAAATTTGATGAGGGATAAAACTTCATTAACTTTTCTGGTATATGAAGAACTTAATGGCATAAAATTAGATAAATGAAACGGCTACATTGTAAGTTAACTGTGGTAATAATGTTTTTGAAACCGAATTGAGTATTGCTTTCCAAATAAATACTTGCAATGAACCACTCATTATCCGTGTTTTCATAATCTTTAAGACTTATTTATCCGACGAGCTTGTAAATAAACATTCTATTCTTTTTGCAAAATTTATAGTGGATTCCAAAATCGTTTTATTGCTTTCTTGACGATTTAAACATTCTAAATATACATCTATTAACTGTTTAGTGTGGTTTTAAAGCAACTGTGTATTTATACTGTGCGAAATTATTTGAAATTGTTGGTTTTATCAGCTGATGGTTGATATATTGATTACTGTTGACTTTATAAGCACCATTTCCATAATAAAATAATCATAAAAACTTCCTGATTGTTTAAGGGCCTCAATATTTGTTTCTTAATTTCTTTAAATTAATTTTCTTAGCATTTTTCCTTTAGAAGAAGATACTTATGTCTAGACTGCAGAAAGTTCCAGTTCTTATTAAATTTTTACACAATTACCTGGTTTTTATGTAACAACTCGGTACAAAAACATTGGTTACATAAATCCCAATCTTAAGAAACTGCATTGCTTATCTTCACTAGTATATATTTATTAATCTGTGCCTCAGATGTGGCCAAGATTTGCTACACCAAGAAAAATAAATAATAATCAAGATATACATGACAAATCAAGAGTTAATTAATTAATAAAAAATTAATCAATAGAAATCAAAAAGAATTAAATTCATTTTAATTCCTTTAATAATAAAGAAATAATCAAAGTATTTTAAAATTGAGGAAACCCCTAGAAGAATGCAGGAAAAATTATGTTGATATTAACAAGAATTGTGAAGAAATTAAAAAATCCATAAATACTAAAAATTATGTGAAGCTGATATTATAAAACTATTAAAAGATTTTATTACAATTTTGACACATTTCTCATTTGTGATATTATTTTATATTTACACATTATGAAAAAGTTAGAATATATGTGATATTTTAAGTTTAAACGGTTATTATACTGGATGATTTTTAAAAAGACCCACTATGAATATCTCAACCGTTATACGTCATTCTCCTCCTCTCCCTTCAGTAATACATTTTAAATAGGGATAGTACCAAGAATGACATCATTAAAAAGGTAGTTTTTTTGGAAAATTTAGCAGTATGACTGTTAACTGTGTTACTTTTGATTTTAGCGTCCTCTAGCAGGATAAAATATTACATATTGTATAGTGTGACACTTCATTTGAGCAAGGGCGGCCCCATCAGGAGGGGGGATATGGGGGACATTACCCCCAAGATGAAAATTCCTACGATTTATGGGCCTCTTATTCAAAAAAATATGCTAAAAAAGGAATGGCATTTGAGTCATTCAAAATTGTCGTTTTGGTTGATTGCGATCAAAGTTTGTATTTCTTGACGTTAGAGCTCTGTAATTCAATTATTTCAGTTCATGTTTCATTCATCCAATTATGTTTTACGTTGTGCATTAAACTAGCTTTCAAACTAAGCGTCACACTTTACCATACGTAACAGTTATTTAGAGGGCGCTAAAACAAAAGTAACGTTTTACCATTTAAATTGTATTGGTTAAGAGTGACGAATAGTTTGAAGCATAACAGTTAGAGAGAGAGATAGAAAGATGCCTTCCTTTCTATAAAAATTGCCGTGTTTTGGGATTTTTAATGACAGTTCTACACTCTACATTAACAGACAGATATTCAGGGTGATTAATTTTTTTTTAAATCACCCTGTTTATAGTAAAGTGATATAATTATTTATATGTTTTTGTTTTTGTTACAGAATGAATATAACGCTGCAGATGTAATTGTAATGACAATAATACGCTGTCTGGCTGTACTATACGTTTATTATCAATTTTGTAAATTACAAAAATTGGGCTCAAAATATATACTAGGTGAGTAACAATAAATCTATTTTTACAATTCTACATTCTTCAAATAAGGATAGTTGATTAGTACTAGAAATTTTTATGCCATAACTATATCTACCATAAAACTATTTTTTAGGCAGGTATAACGTTTAAATAACCATTGTTGTGGTTGGTAAGCATGCATAACATTTGAAAGAAAGTAAAGTGAAATTATATTATTCAATGTCATGGTCTCTAAGTAACAAACATGGAGAAAGTAAATAATGTACCAATAATGGGTTTTTACTATTATTGTTACTATTATTAATAATATTAGATTAGGCAGTTAAAAAATATATCGTACACAAAATGAAAAAACCTTGTAAATCTTGGATGTTTATCTGGTTCTAAATAAGTTTTTATTTAAATCAGTTGAATATCAGTAACAAAAAAATACTTTTACTTAAAATTTCATCGACAATGGGTTAAATACGAGTGTTGTTCGATTTGTACTCGAATAAAATATCATAGGACATAGACATCTTTTAGGACCATACACTAAATCGATTTACAAGTTTCCATAAACTATTGCCATATACTCTGATAGCCTTAAGGCTGGTTTTCTCACTAGAAATTAAATCGTCACTGGGGAAGACCGCATAAAAGTCCTGAAAGAACTAAATAGTGAAGAAGGGTAACCTGAGAAAAAAGGAAAAGGCTTCTACGGGGCAGTTAAGACATATATGCAACAGTGGATTCAAAAAAAGATATAGTACTGAGAGAGGCCAAAGAGTTTATTAAAGAACCATTGGCAAAATTCAAAAACAAAAATTACTAAGTCTGCTTACCAAACAGTCATCTGAGAAGGCACATGAGTATCATCAATCGAGCAGAAGAAGCCACACTATGCAGGTTCTGCATCTGATTAGAGTTTCTTGCTCTAGGTGAAGAAAAGTCAAAAGCATGTAACTAGCCATCTATCGAGCCACTGTCAAGGCAACTAAGTTTAGAAAAAAGACAATGTTGTCTAAATTACAATAGATCTATAAAGGTCGCGGAGGACAAGGACAATAAGGGACCTTCTACAACAATTCTTATATTGTAATTTGTAAAATGTAAAATGTTTACTTATTTGTAATAATACCTACAAAGTTGCCATACAAAGACAAATACGAGGGGCTTTGCAAAGTTATGAAGAGCATCCTCGACAACAAAGTTGAAAAGGTTGTTAGTTTTCAATCGTCTCGTAAAATATCCATGCTGTATTGTATAATACGGTTGGATAGCAAACATGAAACATATCATGAAAGCTCAGATTCTCCATGAGTTACATGGCAGGCAAGAAACACTTGGAAATGAACCCTGACCATTCGATCAATGAAAAAACTAAGACAGAAGACCGAGGTCGACAAAAATGATAAAGGAGTAAAGATATGATTTCGTTCGCGTCTCGCCGCGACGTCCAGATGGCAACAGTTTCGTTGATGCCGCTCGTGGCGGAGACGCAAGAGCCCTCCGTAGACGGCCACGTCTTGACTGCCCAAAAACAAGTCGAGTCGCGAACTCTATTCAGTTTTTACAATATTTGTAGAATGCTTCTTCAAATCTTCACAAATTAGATTCAAAACAAAGTCAAATTTATTATTAGTGAGCTTGAAATATTAGAATCTAGATGGGTTTTGTAAAGTCTTTCTTAGCTCCTAGGCCTGTAGAATTCGTTAACAAACAAAGATTATTTATGAAACGAGGCAAAAATTTAATTGTTTTGAAAATATTGGTTTCATCAGATGCAAAATTGTATATATTTTAAAGAGGGATATTTTGAGAAGCAATAAAGCGATTTATATAACGTAATTTGTGTTCCGCTTTACATTTTCCGCGATGCTCTTCGTACATATTTTACAGAATTTTAATATCTGCAATTTCTTATTTTCCGATGTTTTCCAGGCATAGCAGGTCTATTCACCGTATTTTCGAGCTTCATATTTACGTCAACGGTATTAAACATCTTACGTATCAACGTTGTGGATCTCAAGTAAGTTTATAAATAGAAAAAAAAAATAAAGAACAGATTTTTATTAAAATGTATTTTTAGAGATGCACTGTTCTTTTTCCTTCTGTTGATCGATTTGTCAAAAGCTGCTATGCTCGCTCAATTCGCTATGAATGCCTCTAATCAGAACGAAGTAAAAAATAATATTGCCAAAGGTATGGCCCTTTTAGGACCAACGATCACGCTGGATACTATTGTCGAAACGCTAGTTATTGGAGTCGGGACACTTTCTGGTAAGTAGTTGAGGGTACTAATTGAAAATTTTGAAAAAAAAATATACCTTGCTATTTGAAAAGACTGCATATCATAGCCGTAACTAATTAAACTTTATTTTCTAAAATGGGTAACAAGAAAATTGTTTATAAAAGTCTGATAGGAAGTACCAAAGTTTAGACGAAGGTCTTCTGCATTTTTAAATACTATAAAATGTAAACATCAATCACTCTGTTTAGTAATATTGACACTGTTAAAGTTCTTCTTGTTCGCAAACAGCGTTGCCAACCCTAAATCTTTGTATTCAAATTTGAACACTTTTAGATGGTGTTGAAGTGTTGAATTATTTTCGAACTTTTTGAAGAACTCTTTTTGTATACTTTTTGATTTCTTAAAAGATTACTTCCATATTCTGTATACTTCGTTACAAGATCAATACTTAAGTAACATCTAATGTCTTAAAAGGTATTATGCACACAAAAAACTTATTAAAAACCAAAAGCAAGTGTTACAATATTGAACATAATACAAATTAATATCAAAAAACTTTTAGCAAACAGGTAAAAAATATAAATATTTTCTGATTACATTTTTAGAAAAGACTTATATGCTATATCCGAAATTGGACAAAAAATTATAACGTCATATTTAAATTATCAGTGCGATGATTTTTGCAGCCAATCTAATGAAATTTAAGTTTAGGGGGGGGCATGCCTTTAGCCATTCCCTTTTTAGCATATTTTTTTGAATAAAAGGCCCATAAAGCGGAAGAATTTTTATCTCGGGGGGGGGGGGGGAGAGGACATGGCCCCCATAGCCCACCTCCACTGGAGCCGCCCTTGCATTATACACAAAGAAATGTGTCCAATTTCCATAGCCACCTATACATCTAAATTTTTAAGATATAAACGTCAACGTCAATTCAGAGACAAAATCATTATCAAATTAAGTATTTGTTAATATTTTTCGGGAAAACATTTATGAAATCAATAGAAAACATGTAAAGAATGTCAGTTTACCAAATACTAAGGGTATGGTCCGTTATTAACCGAAACATCGGTTACTCGAGCTCTGTGAAGCTGGCCCCCCCCCCCCCCCCCCCCCCCCCGAAATTCGAAAATTTTTGTTTTAGAACCGGCATACGTTTGACCACCTTATTAATCATGTTTGACCACACACTAACTTTTTTTGACCACCCTCAGAAACCTAAATATTTAAAAAAATATTAATGGCCGAGTGCCCGCTGGCCCCCCGAAGTTAATATTTTTTAAAACTGACTGCACCATAGGATTAACCAATTTATTTTTGACCATGTTTGACTACCCCTTAGATTTTTTAACACCCCTTAAAATAATTTAAAGGGGGTAAATTAAAAGAGTTCTGGGATGAATTTCAACTTTGAAAGATAGATTAATAGTCAGAAAGGCACAATAGGATCCAAAAACGTTTAAAATTATGTATCGCCGTTTGATTACCCCCTAAAATATCTTAAAAGACACCAGAGGGGTTAAAAATTCAAAGAAAACATTTCTCAACCCAATTTCTAGTTAAAAAAAATGGCCAATCGACATAAGGACATAATAAATATCCATAAAGGTTTAAAATTATGTTTTGACATTTGACCACCTCCTAAAATAAATAATTTTAGTGTTTCTAAGTAGTGTGAAAATTCGAAAAATACAATTTGGAAAGGGCATTTTGACTTGGAAAAATGGTAAAAAGACATAAGTACACAATAAAGATCCATACTAGTTTAGAATTAAGTTTTGACGTTTGACCACACCCTAAAATAATTTTAATGTCTCCAAGTAGTGTGAAAATTCGAAAAATAAAAAATGGAAATCGAATGTCGGCTTTTAGGGGGTGATCAAACGTCAAAACATAATTTTAAACCTTTATGAATATTTATTATGTCCTTATGTCGATTGACCATTTTTGTGAACTAGAAATTGGATTGGGAAATGTTTCCTTCGGATTTTTAACCCCTCTGCGGTCTTTTAAGATATTTTAGGGGGTGATCAAACGGCGATACATAATTTTAAACGTTTTTGGATCCTATTGTGCCTTTCTGACTATTAATCTATCTTTCAAAGTTGAAATTCATCCCAGAACTCTTTTAATTTACCCCCTTTAAATTATTTTAAGGGGTGTTAAAAAAATCTAAGGGGTGGTCAAACATGGTCAAAAATTGGTTAATCTTATGGTGCAGTCAGTTTTAAAAAATATTAACTTCGGGGGGGCAGTGGTCACTCAAACATTAATATTTTTTAAATATTTAGGTTTCTGAGGGTGGTCAAAAAAAGTTAGTGGGTGGTCAAACATGGTCAATAGGTGGTCAAACGTATGCCGCTTCTAAAACTAAAATTTTCGAATTTCGGGGGGCCAGCTTCACAGAGATGGTTACTCGGTCTAAAACTAACCGCTCTGCTTGATATTCCTGAGAAATCGGTTAAATTAGGGATGCGGTTACCTGAAAATGGTGACTCAAACGTCAAACCAAGAAATTAGTTTTTTGAGGAACCGCTGTCAAAAAATCCTGTTTACTTGCGTTTAGTAGTCGGTTAATAGGACCATACGCTAAATAATTGTAGACAATGGACAAATGACGTTTATCTCCAAGGATTTACATGCGGGTAAATTTAAAGATGTTTTGAATGGTTTTAACTAACGTTATATTTTACTTTTTAGGGGTACATCGTCTTGAAATGCTATCATGCTTTGCGTGCCTATCAGTATTAGTCAATTACATCGTTTTTATGACATTCTATCCAGCCTGTCTTTCTTTAATATTAGAGGTAATTATTTTCATTAATTTAACACTACTACGTAAAACACAATCATTGAAAATGATATTAAAAGAGTAATTTTTATATTTAGCTGTCTCGGAACACTTCCATGTATGGCAAAAATAGCATTTTATCGAGAGCATTTCGTGAAGAGGACCACAAATCGAACCCTGTTGTACAACGCGTTAAGCTTATAATGTCTGCTGGATTAATGATCGTACACGCACATAGGTAAGAGATTTTCAAATGTTTCCCTCTAGGTAACACGTTTGAACTATGTCAGTTAAGTTTTCTGAGATAATACGCGTTATATTTGTTAAGATTATTCAACGAATATTTTATTTCTTTTAAATTATATTTATAAAATCTATTATTCATAACGGTTGATTACACTGTATTTTTCATTCATAAAAAAGGCCAGTCTCGTAAAATATATTACTAGTACGAAAAATGGCATTTTTTGCACAAATGATAACACAGGTTATTTCATTTATAGTCTATTGATTTTATTTGGGTTTTCTGCAGTCAAATTAAAGATTATTTTGAAATTTGGGAATTTGAGTAGCAAAATTTATTTGAACGAAATTGGTAAATTTAATTTTTTGAGTCTAACGGTGAAGAAATTGTTTTATAACACAAGCTGTGATAAAAAATGAGCTGTTTTATTCACGTTGCCTACTTAATTCTAAGAAAAATAGACTGCGTTCAACAGTTGTTTGAATTGGAGTTGTGTGGTTTTCAAGTTATAGGGAATAGTCGAAATTTAAATATCAATGAATGGATCTGTAAATAGCTATTTAATATTTACGAGCTCTTGACCTTTTTTAACTTATTTTTACCATAATATATTGTTATTTGGAGAGATCTTAACAATGATAACGTATGAGGTAATAGTTCGAGTATGTTTACCTTATCTTTTAAAAGTGTTAGATACGTTATTTGAAGAAACTTCCTTCCTTCTAGTAGGTGGCCATTCAGGGAAGACGATACAGATGATATCGGCACATTGGTCGTTGAACAACGTATGACTTTAAATCGCACCGAAGAAAATGCTCTACATGGATATATAATGAAGTAAGTTTACAATTATTTTATTATTTTTATTAAAAATACTCCAAATCTTACCAAGCTTAATAACAAAAATATATTAAAAAAAGACACCAGATATTTCTTTTTAATGTAATTTAATTCTAATTTTTTATTATATGAAGTGTCTATTATTATCATCATTATTTCCTAAAGTGGGGTAGTTTCATTTTTATTACTTTTCTAGTAGAAGGTATTCAGTCTTTAGGTTTGCTGTTTTTAGATTGTGTCCGAATTTGTTTTAACCGTATGATCATTGGTATGTTATTTTTATACATACGTATAAGTCGATCATCAGAGACTTTTAATTTATTTCGTATCTTTAAACTTTTACATATTAGATTATGGTGATATCCAAATCTACATTTATTTTCGGTTACTATTTTATATTCTTTATAGAACAATGTACCTATGACACCAAATACATTTTGTATCATAGTAACTAGGCAATAATTTTACTTTTTAATAATATGAAACTTGTCCATCAGTTTTTACTTTAAAGTTCCCCACTTATCCCCATTACATTATTGTTTTTTTTAAATTGTTCATTTATTCTTCGCTTATTTACATAATTTACGCCTAACGTAATGGTGGGTGAGGTTTTCCTCATCTGTAAGTCAAATGGCACCATCGATCATCTCTAAGTCGCCAGGGAAATAATAATTATAATATAGAGTACTACTACTATAGTATTATGAACTTTTTTTTGGTACACTGGTACCAAACAAGACTTAATTCATAATTAAATAAAAATGCCGACATCTTTAGACAAGACAAGACATGATTAAGAAAAAAACCATAGTAATTAATTAATCTATAGGAACCCAAAAATTAATGAAAAATCAAAAATGTTTAAGTTTTATACAAAAAACGAATAATCTGCACCGGTAGATGTGTAGTAGTGTTTATCTGCCTGACTCTAGGGATTGTTTGAACTGTATCTTTAAAATATTTATCGGGAACTAATAGGTTTCTTCGGGTTTTTTTTTAAATTCGAAACAGACCGTCCAAGATCCAATTGAACAGCTAAATAGCAAATTATTAGTCGCATACAACTTTTAAATTGTTCACTGGTCAACTAGTCATCTCAAAGTATTTGAAAAACCCGAACAAGCCTAACATATACGAACCACGCGCCTATACAGGACTGAAATCACTCTCAAACTTTAACACGTTGACAGCCTACTCGCATTGTGCGTTCTTGGCTAGTTTATTTACTTGCCAGATTCGTGCAGCTACTAAATTAGTAGTATATCAGTGAAAATAAGGTTAGCTTCTGGGAAGAGAATAAAAATCAATGCTTGCTTATATGAACAGAAAATGTATTAATAAAATAACAAAAAGTGTATTCAAAATCAACAAGCAAAGCTGTATTTTTATTCTTTGTACGTTTTGTTATACAAGCGAACTACGAGATAATTCGTAAGATCTTGTTTAAAAAAAAAAAAACACTTTCTATGATTTTTGATGATTACTATTATACTATATAATTAGAGTTTTTAATAATATATTATTAAAAATTGGCTTTTTAGACCGGAATCCTGAATATTACCTTGGCAGTCAACGTGTTAACATCAACAGGAAACAAAATAAAATTATACAGACAAATACGATAACTGCATATAACCGGATAGTAATACAATTCGGTTTCATTAATGAACAAATTTTTAAACGTGAATTAACGTATTATACGATTAATAATTTAGAATGTGTAAACAATTATTTTATTTACATTTTTTAATCTTGAAAACAGGTTAATTCCAACATATATTTTTAAATTTTGATAAATTATTACTTAATAATCAATTTTTTTAGATGGCTGACTTTGAGTGCTGACCATATAGTAATCCTCATTCTGTTGCTGGCTCTAGTCGTCAAATTTATATTTTTTGAAAACAAAGAAGATTTTACGGAGAAAATAAAAGCGTCCATGTCAGAAAACCTGGACTCCTCAGACAAAACCGAATTCTTGAAGCTGAATCAACAGCTGAAAAGTAAATATTTGCCCGAAACTCCAGTTTTCAAACATTCCGAAACGTTCTTTTTGGGCAGAAGATACAGCGACGATAAATCTGATTCTTCAAATGGTAATTATTCATATTTTGGTCCAGGGTCAGTAGAATGTATAATTAAACTAACTTTTATTAATTACAGAGGTGGAATTTGAGGATAAGTCAGTTCAAACAATCTACTGCCAGTTAGATGCTGAAAAATTGTCTGATGTTCCTCATGATGAAGAAAGTTGCAGAAGTTTGGATGAGTGCTTAGCTATCTACAACAATTCAGATTTGGGTGCTGTTTCTCTGACAGACGAAGAAGTGGTGCTTCTAGTCCAACACAAACACATCCCCGGTCATCAGATAGAAAAAGCTGTGGACAATCCAGAGAGAGGTGTTAAAATAAGAAGGAAACTTTTGTCGAATGAAGCTAAACTCAATAATATTTTGGTGGACCTGCCTTTCAAAAATTACGACTATAGCAAGGTAACTATATTAGTTTTTTGGTCTATTAAAACATATTTTCAGTGTTTCAATGTATTTCAGCCCCATTACCGTTGATTGGTTTCCACTCTTTCCTACCGGTATTTACCGGTCATTTTATTTTAACAGTATTATGTCCTTATCTGATAGGCCCTGTCAGCTACAAACCTTGATCATTTGTGTTAGCACTGGCATATAGTGAAACTCATCATTATCATTGGTACACCTTCCCACATAGCTACTTTTTGAATGTTCCTCTTTCAAATATACAATTATTACAAATTATACAAATATGTGTTATGATTATCGACTTAATCTTAGCATCGTAAATATTATATTTTATCAATGAATGACTATATCTCTGTTATCTCTGATCATAATCTATTATTCGTCTTAGTATCCATCTTTAACAAGTTCTTAAATATTTCTCTTATTAGGTTATGGGGGCTTGTTGTGAAAACGTCATTGGTTACATACCAATTCCGGTAGGATATGCAGGACCTCTTCTACTTGACAATCAAGAGCTATACGTACCTATGGCCACGACTGAGGGATGCTTGGTAGCCAGTACAAACAGGGGTTGCAGAGCATTAAAACAGGGATGTCTTACTAGTAGAATAGTTGGAGATGGAATGACTAGGGGACCTGTAGTAAGATTTCCTTCATTGCCAAAAGCAAGGTGAGTAGATGTAAAATGTCACCCCCAATATCGATAAAAAATTAATTTTGATGATAGACGGACAACATTTTTAAAGTTTAAAATTCATAAAATACAACATTAGTGTCTATTATATTTTAAAAAATTTTATTTTGCGTTTACAATTTATGAAATCGAATTGAAATTTATTAGGTGGTAAAAATTTGTTACTTTTTTAGTGCCGCAATGAAGTGGATAGAAAAACCAGAAAATTTCGCGTTAATGAAGGAACAATTCGATTCCAGTAGCAGATTCGCAAGGCTTACGAGAATCTTAATTAGAATTGCCGGAAGATACCTCTTTATTAGATTCGTCGCCAAAACTGGGGGACGCTATGGGAATGAATATGTTATCAAAAGGCACTGAAATTTCACTTAAATATGTACAGAACGAATTTCCCGACATGGAAATCCTTAGTCTCAGTGGGAACTTTTGTACTGATAAGAAACCGGCTGCTGTAAATTGGTGAGTTGGTTTTGATAATATTACTAATCATTTTTTTTTGCTGTTAATCAATATTTTTTTTCTAACACCTCATTTGAAAAATGTACTTTTCCTCCCACGTTTCAGGATGAAAAGTGGCACTTTTCCTCCCAAATTTTAGCAATTAAACAACATTTTCCATACGTAAAACATTTAAAAGCAGTTTCATCATATTAAAAACGACATGTTTGAACTTTACCTAATTGTTTTTCGTTTTTCAGGATTGAAGGTCGGGGAAAATCAGTGGTATGTGAAGCGGTAATTCCATCTAAAATAGTAACGACAGTATTAAAAACAACTGTCACCGCCCTAGTAGACGTGAACTATTCGAAAAACATGATTGGTTCAGCAATAGCAGGCAGCATAGGTGGATTCAACGCTCACGCGGCAAACATAGTCACCGCAGTATTCTTAGCCACTGGCCAGGATCCCGCCCAAAATATAAGCAGCAGCAACTGCATGACCCTAATGGAACCTAGCGGTGCATCTGGAGAAGATTTATACATATCTTGTACCATGCCGTCTATGGAAATTGGAACAGTAGGTGGAGGAACTGTCTTGCCTCCACAAGCAGCTTGTCTAGAAGTGTTGGGAGTCAAAGGCGCTAATAAAGAAAATCCCGGTGAAAATGCTAGTCAACTAGCTAGAATAGTCTGCGGCCTTGTCCTAGCAGGTGAACTATCCTTAATGGCTGCTTTAGCAGCGGGCCATCTCGTCCGCAGCCACCTCAGACACAACCGGTCGACCGCGCTCTTAGGTGAGAATACGAACTTTGATTCTTTAAAGAAAGAAAATTTCCTTACACCGCCTTGCAAAGATTACTGACAGCGACTTTGGAAACTTATACAGATTTGAAAGACGTCTCTAAACAAGGCTAACGGGTGTTAATCCGGACTTTTACGATTCTAATGCAGCATGTTTGTTGTTTGTGCCACATAGCTCTAGAAGATGTCTGACATGTGTCTCGTTTGTTTTTGTATCATTGGTGGAAATTGTGAAAAAAATTACGTTAATTTAGTTAATACAATATCGTTTCAAAAGTGTTGACCTCTGCCTTCAAAGGATAATTTAAACAAACTTAAAAGGCAAAACACTCTTAAATTTCGATTTATAATAATATATTGATTGCACACTTAATTGTGGTTGATGTTGCACTGATTTATAAATACTGAAATTAAGAAATTTGCTACATAACTGTATGTTGGAACACTGCAACTAGATTAAAAATGTTGATGCATTTTGATAGCAAGTTAATTTTATTCTTTGCATGTACAGAACTTGACACATTTGAAACATAGTAAATCAATTTTTAAAATAGAAGTAGAATAACTATTAGTTTTGCAAAAGGTAGGTAAATAATTTGGATACGTTGTAGTTAGGTAGGTACTTGTCACCTTTAAATTTCATTTTAATTAAAATTATCTACATATTTATATAAAAGGTTTTTTTCACATTTTCTCAAAAATCCAATTAAAATAATGGTCTGTGATGGTCGATTGTGCTTTTTGAAAATATGTTAATACTTTTAAAATGTGCTTCGTTGTACAAATGAGAAGAGAAAATATTCATAAATTATAGTTATACAGTGGTATAAGCAGGGTGGTCCTACAAGAAATAGAGATACCATAATAATTTTATTAGACTTTTGCATTTCGACTGACGTTTCCAGTATTTCAAATGGAAAATTATTAGTTAACCTTAAAAGATTAACTAAAAGTGGACTATTTTAACAGTTATAATGGGTGTGCTCAAATTTCATTTCTGAATTAAACATCTAAAGAAGGCAGCAGAAATATGTTTGTGTAAACTCTTCCCTAGTTCTTGTAAGACCATTCAACTATAAGTTATAGGAGGTAGTTTAGTAATAATTGTAATTATTTAATTTCTGTAAATAAACTTTTTTAATATATACTGTTTAATTTAAAAAATATATAGCGTTTTTTCGTTTTTTCCTATGGTTTTTATGTTCACAATTTAATGATTACTGTTATATACCTTATATAACTTGTTCTATTGTGAACAAATGGTAAACATAATTCATATATGATCCATTCACAAACTTGGATTACTACTTGCTTGAAAGGTACCATTACAGTTTTGTGCCACTTAACACACCCAGAGCGAAGGAGTTATGCGGTAACGCATTTGACTAGCAATAGGCAAATGCTGGGTCAGTATAACATCCTCTCAAATACCTACCACCATTCCTTCAACCCCATCCCCTGAGACCCGATCCTTGATCCCTCAAATGCAGCTGAAAAGGCTAGGTATGACTATAGCGGCCCGCTCCCAACTGGGAAAATGAAATATACATCCTTTACCATCAGTGTTGCTACCACTTAATACACATGAGAGAAAGAGGAGCCGAAATATTGTAACTCTAAATACATGCTTCACTGACATGAAAAATAGATAGAAATCCCTTATAACGAACTATCGGAAAGATAAAGGAGTGCCTTATCGACATAAAAGAGTAGAGATATTTGAATCCATATTATGTACTTATTCTCAGAACATCTTACAAAAGAGATGTTTGTCAGATCGAATGTGCTGCCTGATTTAAGTCCCATCTGAGGTCAGAGACGAATCCAAAATGGACCAACAATCAATCTGGTTTATATGTAGATATCACAACGGCAGCGTATATAATAATATGTTCCTGTTTGACTGCAAAATATAAAACGAAATATTAAATAATTTCTGTTTTAAATATTTATTAGTTATTTTCATATTATGTAGCCGTTGTGTATGTCTATACTATAAAAAATTACATAAGTACCTATGTAGATAAAAAGAAAAATGTTTAGGTATGCATCATTATAATGCATACCTAAACAATTGATTTTGTATTAAAATTTCTTTAAATTGCTTACCAAATATTAATGAGTTCACTTTTTCTTATCTAGACTGATAAAAACCGTACCGAACTTATGTTTAACTGATTTTATTTAATGTTTTAAGAAATTCGCGATTTTTGCGTCACCTTAAAAAAAAATATTTATTTGATCTAGGAACTTTTTATACCGCCGCCATCTTGTGACGAGTAGTTATGTTCGATATTATTTTAATTATATAATAGATGGCACTGCAGGTGTGAGAAATACAGCGACAGATTAGTGCTCAGATTCTCAAGTACTTTATTTGCTGCGTTTGAAAAGTACATCGTTTTGCTTTTTTACTCGATACCGCCCCTTTTGCTTCGTTTGTCGTATTGATATGATTTGGTCGATTTTTACGTGACCAAAAAATCTACTCGCTTTGCTCGATGAGGTACATTTCAAACGTAGGCATTCCAACGACCTGTCAAACTCCTGACAAGTGGGAACATGGAGGTACCTCCATGAGTGGGAACCTCCGTGGGAACTGACATTTAGATATGGCAACCCTGTGGGCCTGTTGTCATTGACAGGTTCAATGATACAAATATAGTTATATAGATTGCTTAAAGCGGGTTGTTTGCGAGCAGCCATAATGCCTGGCAAGTGTTCATTAATTTGAATCTGTTTAGCAAAAATGTGTTTTAAAACCAATTTCCAGCCGTTGAATATTAAAAAAATAAAAAATAATTGCCTACATTTTTACTTCAAGGCTCAGGTTTATTTTTAAAAACATGGATAATCAATCTATATAACTGTCTATAGCATTGACCCTATCAAACCATCCAGTGTTGTCATATTATAGCCTGTCATTTCAAACGGGCAGCTATTTTGTTTGGAAGGCCTAATAATAACTATCATTCAACGTCGATAGATGGCTTCAATACTGAAAAATAAATTTCTTTCTACATTTAATTTTGGTTAATAGATTTCTGTAAATCTTTCTTTGTAGATTTCTGTATTTTTTAGCTCCGTTCTGTCATTCGTTAGTAAATTTCGTATATAAAATGTGGTAACCCTGCCTGCGAGTGTCAACATGTAAAGACAAGTGACAAGTAGTGAAGCAAACTTGGAAACTTGTAACCTTTTTGTTTTGTTGTCACTTTTTTTATAAATATATTTTTTTTAATTATTTTATAAGACATGGATCAGGATAACAAACCAAAAGGTAAGATATAATCAAATTTTAAAGATAAAAGATGATTTAAATGCTTGCAGTCGATCCAGGATGGAATGATCCACCAATGTTAAATTACAATCCTTCTAATCCACCTCCAAAATCAAGAATAGGAAATAAAAGAGTAGCTTTCCCTTTAAATGGAACTATTAGCCCTGCCTCAGCAACCCCAGAATTACATCCTTCAGCACCTCCTTTACCTGTGCCTGATTTTACAAATGAACACACAAAAGAACATTTAGAGAAGTTATTTTCTTCAGACAAGTCGAGGAAAAATTTCCATCAAATTTGGGATAGTGACTTACCTGACGAATTTAAAAAATCACTTAGATTGATGGCAGAATGTTTGGTAAAAAATAATAGACTTGGTGCTGAAATTCACAAACAAGAACTTTTAACAGTACACAAAAAACTGTGTGAAAATTGGTTAAAAGATGTTAAATTCTGATGTGTTGTGAATAAAAATTATGTTTTATTTTTTGTAACGTTATTTATTTGTGCTTTTTTTGTTTTACAATATATAATAGTCAGTATGAACAATATTGTGCCCTTTTTTTGTTAGGAAAAGAAGCATTGCTGGTGTTTTCAGTTGCACTAGTAAGTAAACCTAATTAAAAAATGATATGCTGATGTAATGTAGGCAAATTAGTATATTCTTAAAAATTAGTTATGTATATAGCAGGTTCATAAATGTCATGTTAATATTGATACAAGTAACTCATTGGCCTATTAATATTGCTAACACTTTTGACGATTTTGATTGATTAAAACTGCAAGTTTTTTTGTAGTACTAAGAGGACAATTTAAAACCTGATTAGATTAAAATTAAGTCCAAAGGCATCACTGAAGACAATCTTTAAAAAACTAACAAGAAAAAGCCATTTAGAGCACACGTTAATATGAAATTTAAGTAATAAAAAAGGCCAAGGAATCATTTCATTATAGACACCACATTTAGGAACACCCTGCATATATATATATATATATTTACAGGATACATGTGTAAGTAAATATGTTAACTTAAAATGTGTTATGTAGGCTAATTTATTATTATTTTTTTTTTTTTTCAGTATTACTATGAATGAAATGAGAATAAATATGGATAAGTCATTCATACATTTTTCTAATGCAATAGCTTTGTATAGTATTTTATTTTAATGATTTGCTTTATACAGAAAGCTAAACTATTTAGGCTGGTTCTGTTCAGTTATTATTATTTTTATTTTGTTTGGATCTAGGGAATGTGTTTTATCTTAGTTTCCAAAATGTGATGATTACTATTTATGAAATATTGCTAATAAAAAGTATTTTTTATTCATATAAAATATGGCAGTTAAAACTATTGTTAAAATAAGTTAGTAGTCTAGATTTAACAATGTGCTACTTTTTTTCAAAAGCTACAATTAAGGAACCCAAGTGCTTACTTACAATAAGAATTTTTACAGTCTTGGATTTTTGGAGATAAAGTTTTAAAGTATATTTATAATTATTACAATTTATTTACAGAAAAGCTCAATCCACTGGACATAATATTTGCAATGGCAAGACGAATTTGTGTTTCTTGAGATCAAGTAGCTTGAACTTAATGTATGTATTGAGAATATTCTCATGACTAATAAATATTTGAGAAAAATATTGGAAAAAACTGGTTTATCATATTTTCATGTTCAATTCAATCTTTTTTAAAGCCATTATTTCAATATTTAGTAAAAAATTAACATATGAGCTTTAGTTTTCTAAATTCATTTGTGAGGTTTGGGAAATTTGTAAAATATATATACTTAAGTACTTTTTTTAAATAAATAAGCAATGATTTCTTAATTGAGCCGAATACAAAAGGATAGTAGACTACTAAAATTAGGCAGCTAGTTTCAAGCTTATAATAAGATAAACAATTTATAATTTTTTCTCTATATAGCAACAAAAAATAATTATATTATCATAAATTACAAATTTGTGGTTTTTATTGTAGTTTTACTAGAGTCTATGGAATTTAATGTCTTGCAAACAACTGTTTGCTGAGTTATAATATTGGATATACATAATTTACCAAATTGCCCAAATATATGTTTGCAAAATTAATATAACACTACATAACTATAATTTTGAGCATATAGGTTTCTAGATTATCTTATTTCATATAGGCATATATTATTGCTTTAAACATCTTCAATGAAGTTTGTTTTTATATTATTTTCAAACAGTAACTCATATTGTTTTATGACAAATATAACAAGCTGTTATATAAATATTCAAAAATCTCTATAAAAAAAAATTGTCACAGAACTATAAACCACAGGGTTTTCAGTTCGCGTTTGCCCACTGTATAGGAAACTATATATATGAGGTACTTTTATCACATTTCTGGTTCACAGTTCTGCAATTAAATTAATTTGTCTTAAAGTCATCAAGTTTAAAGCTTTTTTTAAAACACACCAACATTAGAGTGACCATTTTTATTGTTGTCCTAATTGTTTTAAATTATACTCAATTGTTCATGTACTCTATAATACTTACTAAAATTCAAGAATGTGAGAAAAATTTTAAATTATGGTGGAATTTCAAAATTATTAATTTAAAGACATATCATGTGTAATAAAAGGGCAACAGCGATGTGTTAAGGAATTTTGAAAAACTTTCAAAAGTAAAATTAAACAATTTCCTTTTATGAAATTAAGAAAAGTAGGTATTAATTAATAGACAAGAAAGACATTTAACATATTATTTTTTGTAACAATTTAGTATCACATACTATTTAGAATCTTTATTAAGAAAGGTGCACTTGTGTGTATGTGTGTCCTTTAAAATTAAGTAAATCTAGAAGCTGTTAGATAAAACAATTATAAGAATCGCTTCTAGACTGTTTCAATTGCCATTCAACCCGATAGAATAAGAAACGTAGTTTTTATGTTCATTTTTATAAATTATTCAACATTGTTTTTTAAGAAAAAATATTTTATCCATCACTAAAATGTATGTAATTTAAACCAGTATTTTTTACTTTAAATTTTGTCTAATATTCCTTTTAATAAATTTTGGAAACTGCAAAAGAACATCTAATTTTTACTAATTCGCATTATGCAGTCATTCAACCTAAGTTAGTTTAAAAATAAGATTTTCATGTGTTATTTCACACTTTTCGAATTCTCTCAGGTTGAAAATCAACAGGTCTGGTATACCTTAGTGTGCACATTGGTGTTGTGAAAACGTTTAATATCTTAATGGACCACAGTTGAGGCAAAACAGTTTTAGTACTCTACAAAAATATAAAAGAAATATGTACAATCTAATAATGGAAAACTATAAAAAAAACTACTTCATCAGACGATGACACTGCGCCTGTTTGTTTTCTGATCAGGCGCGTATTGTTCGAGGTCCTCTGGCTGGGTGTTCAATGCCGAATAGTCAATGGGAAACATTATTGTTGATAATGTTGTTACAGGAGCGCCTAGAAGGTAATGGCCTGGTCCATTCGGATTTCTTCCAAGTAGATAGTTCGCGAAACATAGTCTATACGATTTATAGTGCAAGGGATGGTCGCCATTCTAAAATTAAATGGCTTATATTTAACTGTCTACCACAGTTTTCCTATAAATGTTCACCAAATTTTGGACATTATATACAATGTGGTTCAAAAATAAGGGTACCTTTTTCAAAACAATATTAAGGGAGGCACAACCCTCTAAAGGATTGCAAAGAGTAAACATGGGCAGAAAAATATGTTGACCATTATTAAACACACACTATTCTTTTCTTAAAACAGACATGTCTATTCCATTTATGAAAAAAACAAGTCCATATTCAAATAATAAATTCCAAATAATAAAAGTGAAAACAACCAGTTAAATAATGAGTTAAAAATCCAATGGAAATTAATCTCTTAAAGATATTCTTTAGCAAATCATATGTAGTCCTTCAGAAGCTAAATTGTGGTCAAACAGTTGAGAGTTATACCCGCTTTTGATTAGCATCAAGAATAGAAAGATATGTCTAAAAAAATTTCTCTTAAAATATTGTATAAACTTGTTTTTGTGATAATATTTGAAATTCGTTACAAAAGATATAAAATTATACTCATATCAATAAATATTGACCTTTTAATTTTAGAAACCATGAATTACAATATATTATACAAAAAAAAAACTTACCGAAGTCATTGCTTGATAGGCATGATCGAGTATTTGTCCTACTTTCACAGCATCTAGACCAAGTACAGAAGAATAGAATGAGCTTAGTTCGTCTCTAGTTATTACCCCAGTCGCTGAAAATTTAAACTTTGGGGATAAAACATTCCACCAACTGCAAATAGCAATCAAAAGACCTTTTTTACAAGTTTCTTAGAATCAGAATATGAGTTAATAATAATAATAATAAATGGCCTTTATTTGTACATACCAAAAATACAAAAAATATGTAGAAATGTACATTTGCCTGGGCGAGATTTAGCCTAAGGCTATTCTTAGAAATGTAAATGATATCAAAAGTTGATGTCCATATACATAGAGTATAAGGTATATAAATTATTAAGAAATTATCCTTCTTGATGCATTTCTAATTAAAACAAATTACGTATTTGTCTGCACTGCCTATATTTCCCAATAACTGTACAATTTCGAGTACCAATATGTGTAGAAGGCTAAAACGTATTTTTGGGGTATATCACACACCATCTGCTTTGGCTTTTTCAAGAGCGAAAATAAAATGAAAATATTTTTTGTGATAAATAACAGAATTATTTACAACTTTAATATCTTTATCTATTATTTTATCAAATAATCCACTAAATTACTGCCAATAGCAAGCTTTGAATAAGTTTAAAATTTGCCACAAAATATCTATCAACTAAATGGTTTATTTTTTTTATATACACTCACCACTCCTATTTATAACTTGGAAGAGAACTTTAACAAAAAATTGAAGCCAAATAGGAAAATCAGATAGATTTTTAGCTCCATCCAGTAATTCACCCCATTTGTGCAACCATCCATCCTTTGTAATATACGTCAAATTATTGACTGTGAAACCTATAGAAAAACTATATTAGATGATAAACATACCTAATATATTGTTTTCTTACAAACTGGTTTCTTTTACATATCAATCTTTTTCTAATAAAAAGAATGGTTTTATATATATGTGGTTGTGGTTTGTTATCCAGTTTGATGTAGTACAAAGACCTACCTAATTTTTCATGTGATATGTTAGTTAAAAACGTTTCAATGAACCCTCGTTCTATCTCTCGAAGTATATTAAATTCTGAAGATGTCAAAGACCAGTCTGCAAAATGTCGCAATCTCTATCCAAAGCGAAAGCATGAAAGGGATACACAAATTAAATCTAAACTAATCAACTGTAGTACCTGTAGAGTATTTTATGATAATTAGGTTTACCTCCATTAAATGTTCAAAATCATCTTCACTAATAAGATTGTCCTGATCGTGGTCTAATAGACATGTAAAAAAATGTGAGAATTTGTTGCTTTGTGTAAGACTTAGCTGATATCCATTGTTGTCCTCTGAGTTTTCACCAGAATCGACGCTAAATCGGTCTACCCAAGTGGCTGCAAATAATTATTTATATACTAAAGAGCAAACCTCCAAATTGCACATATTAAAGTTAGGGGATTAAAAATTATACATAAAATGCAGGCTTATTATTATTCCACTTAAGCAAACAAGACATCACATGCTTCTAACCACAACATTGATCTAGGTGAAGGTCAGTAGAAAGGATCTGAACAAAGATAATGCCAATCCAATATTATTAAACACCTGTGCAGCTTCCAAATCGACATCACCAATTTTATATACAGATCTATAAAAGCTCAAAACATTGCACACGTTTGATTGTGGAAAATTGAAATCACACCAATTAATAATTTCGTGTTGCAATTTATTTTAGGTAAAGGTGTCAATTGGCATACAGAATACTGAGAATCTTGGAAGCAATTAATAAAAATAGATTGGGCTAATGAATGTGATATCGCTGGTGAACTCCAAAAGATATTTTTCTTGACAAAGTGCAATGACTATGATTAGTAAGGATAAGACATTCCACCACCTGCAGGTAGCATGGTAGCAATCAAAAGACCTTTTTTACAAGTTTCTTAGAAGCCGAATATGACTGTTAAAATCCTTAGAAATGTCATTGTAAATGATGTCAAAAGTTGCTGTCCATATACATACAGTATAAGGTATATAAAATGTTAAGAAATTATCCCTTTAATGGTTTATTTGTAGAAAATTACAGACTTGGTTCTGTATTTTTATAACAGGTTTTTTCTTAATATTGGTTTGAAAATAATTTAAAAATAATATGCCCCTATGATCGATAAATAATATATTAAGGTAAGGAATATACCTAATTAATTGAATAGTTAAGAAGAAAAAGGATTAAAATATGAATTATAAATAAATAATTAAGTATATTATCGATTAATTAAATCAGTAATTACAATATGAATCATTAAGCTGTTGAAATTAAAATTTAAGTTTTCATAATGTTATAAAAAATCTAATAATAAAAATTGGAAATTCAATATTAGAGAAAAACAGCACATTTTACCTAATTACTGAAAAATAGATTCTAAATCTAAGTAGTAGGGTATAGGTACTCAATTAAATATTAATAAAAAAATAACTCATTCTCTTGTAAATAATTTGCTTCTATTTATAATACATCTCCTAGAGTAGGTATCATAGATTTTGTTTTTCTGTACCTTGAGACTTGAAATAAAAAAGGTAGGAAGTACTTAAAAGCACTTCTAAAAATATTACCTCTTGAAAACCACCACTTACTATTTTTCTTAAATGGCAACTCTGTATTCTTTTACGGATTTTGAAAGTATTCTTACTTCAGAAAGCACATATAAATAGAATTTGTCCTAAGTTAATTTTAAATAAAAACAGCAATGCAATATTGAGAATGGACACACCAAATAAGCATTACCTTATTTACACATACAGTTAGGTATTCTGTAAAAGAGAGTGCTAAGAGCTAAGTAAACATGCCAACTTACTCCACACATGTACACTCCAGCCACAGCTTTCAGAGTGACTATCAGACTTCTCATTTTCCTCTGGTTTTTTAATACCATCCGCTTCAATCTCTGACAACGTCCTCCAACGTTTCAGTAAATCTTTCGTTTTGTCTTTGGTTTTATCACATGCTGATCTCCAATTTGCTATTATTTTATTAGGCACTTTCAACGAAGCATCATGTATTTTTTGATTGTCACCTTCATGTTCTTGGTGTTGATGTAATTCAGATTTAAATTGTTTTGAGTTTTTCTCTTGCTTTAAGCTACCACCGCTTAGGCTGGATTTATCGAGGCTTTTGGTACTTTTGAGGCTTGTTTGTGATGTTCCTAGGTCTTTAATAATACTGTCCTTACTTGATTTACGCGATTCAGTAAGACTTTGTTCCATTGCTTATATGATTATTCTGTTATACACCGACATCACTTATTTTTAGGTGTAATTGCCCTATGACGATAATCACTTTATTTGTGTGGTACATTTAAAAATTGTAAATAGAACTTGTATAATGTCAGAAATTTTAAATAAAGTGCTTGTTTCGATTATATTCTTCATATCACAATTTTTTAAATGTAATGTATTAATTAACTATAGGTATGCAAAAATACAAAAAAACTACATTGATTTGAGAAAGGGTAGCACTTCCTTCTTTGATAGGGTAGCAATCACAATTCACCACCACAGAGCAGTAATTTAAATTACCACGGGTTACAGGTTTAGGTACAAACATTGAAAATTGAAACAGGTAAAATTGTAAAAATAGAAAACAATTAACTTGTTCAAATATGTTTAATCGGCTGTTAATAGATGGAGCTGTAGTCGGTGATATACTGAAAATGAAGAACACTGCAATTTTTTTAACATCTACAATTAATTTATAGATGTCACTACAGACGATTTCTTTTTTGAAAAAGTTCGATCCAAAGCAATCCCTATGACCAATCCAGAGGCGGATTTCCCGTAAGGAACGTTAGACAGATACGTACCTAGGGGCGTGCAAAGAAAAAGGGTGCAATCGCAACATTCGAAACGCTATAAGTTTTAAATAAAAAAATACTTAATCCAGAACATTAATTACGAGTATTAAAACTATGTGTGGCGACGGAGCAGTGACTATGTCATTTGGCTTTCATGCAGAAGTCCTGGGTTCAATCCTAGGATTGGATTACTAATTAAATTAAATATATTTTTTCAAGTTTATTTTATTATATAAATTAGTAAAAGTAATAAATACTTTTTAAATTAGTTTCATCTTAATAACCTAAATTAATGTTTAAAATTTTTAGATTTTCTTTTTACCATAGGTAATAATTTTTTATCCCGCTAGAGGGCACTCAAATTAAAAGGAACGCAATGAACAGTCATATTGCTGAATTCCCCATAAAATTACCTTTCTGACGATGTGTCATTCTTGGTATTGGTTAGACTGACGTAGGGGAGAGGAATGATATATGACAGTTGAAGGTGTTCCCCTTGAAATAAAAATAGACCTGCTTTTGCGTTCGTTACAAAAAAAAAAATTCTACTTCAAGATATTCTGATATACGGCCGGTCGCCACCCTTAATGAATCACCCAGTACATAATATTAAAATTATATTGAATAATCTAAAATGTATCGATCTACATCATCAAATAATTTCTTATAACATAAAATATATTTAAATTCCGTTACAAGTGCTATTAATTTAATTAAAATATTGCATTTTCTATGTTAAAATCAAATACTTGTAATGCTAAAGTAATGTTTATTAAAATAGTTAATCCTTCATTGCAATGTAGAAAACTAGAATAATAACTAGAAATACCTACGCAACGTAAATAAGTAGTTATAGTATTTACCCTATACTTCACTATGTTTCCTTTGTTTATAATATTTATGCAACATAAATTATGTTTATAATAATATAAATACAAAATACGTCTTAAAAATAAGGATATAATAATAATAATAAGTTTATTTCGAAAACCATGAATACAAAGTATATAATTATTTTACAATTTAGTAGAAATAAACAAGAAAGGGAACATTTTGTAATGCCTAACTACTATGATTTTCATAATAAAAGTAACTTTGCGAGCTTAGGAAAATCCTGTCTGCTGCTGCCGATACTTATTAAGGCTATTTTGTTTTAAGAGTATAAATGTATAATTAGCGGTATACTGTAATACATCTTATTATAATTTATATAATAAAACGAAAAAAAGAAAAAAAAATTAAAATAAAAAAAATACATAGGTATCAGATTTTGAAAATAAATTTAGTTGCAAACCCAGGTAAAATTGTCGAAAATGTTTTTTTTTATTTTTATCTATATATATTTTTTTATTATAAATCTTTATAATTTATTATATAAATCAGGAAAATATATCTGCATCTACTTACTTCTTACTGTTATTATTTTGGGTTGAACAATTTCACTGCTTCACGGCACAACGCTTTCCTCAAATGCATTTAAACAAATGATATGGATGCGAGTCCGAGCCCTAGTGACGGTTCGAATAGGAAATTTCTTGTTTTTATATCACGTGCATCTCATAAACACGCATTAAAAAGTAATTGTACTTATAAATGTAATTGGAAAGGTAATTGTACTTATGACAAGTAATTGTATTTAGACAATTTAAATAATATAAATTAATATAATTACAAAGAACAATTTCCTCACAGATTTTACTGCAATTACAATTCCAAATTACTTTGAGAGAAAAAAGTACTTAAATACAATTACAAATTACATGAAAAAAAATGTAGTTGTAATTATTAATTACTTTTGTACTGGGAATTACCCAGCTCTGTTGTCAACACTCCGGCTATGGCATCGTGTTCAAACTTCGTCTTCGAGCGATATAGCCATCATATCGACTCTTGTTGCACAAACTACTACTATTCCTGCACCTACAGTCGTTGGGAAAAATTGGGAAGGTGCATGATACCCAATACAAAATCTGTGAATAATTTAAGTAACAAATCCATACGAGATAAATTTAACCATTACGAAGAAATAGCGAAACACTCGAAATTTTTTTACTATTTTAATTTATGTCCTAAACAGAATAAAATACTATATTAGGACATCAATGGGCGAAGAATGTAATTGCTTAGCAATACTTAATATAATATAGATATCATAAATTGATTTTGAAACTTTCATTGAAGAATTGTAATGTGAGCCATTTCCGACCAATTCGGTAATGCTCCAATCTTCTAAGTCTTGTTTACGTCTTTTTACGACCCCCACTTTTTCTTAAAACCAGGAATATTTGACGAAGGGGGATAAACCTCCTTTACCCAGAGGGCGCCTATGGATACAGCCAGTACGAATCATTTATTCTGAAATATACTAGAACCTTTATAGGAGAAAATTCTAGAAAATGGTGAGAGCGCTACAATGGAAAATAGAGTCGAAAAATTTGGTGGATGTTTCGGAAACGCCTTCGCATTTATATAAAATATGCGTTTGCAGTTATGAACAGTCAATTGAAGTCAAATCATAGCAGTGAGAACATCAATAAAGTGAATGTATTATAAATTAGTATAAGTAAATTGTTAAATAAATTAGAAGTGTGGAATATAAATGGTTTTTGAGTACAAATTAATTAATTAGTACGTGGTGTAAATAAATTATAAATAAACTGTTTTAAATAAATAAATAATCGTTACATTGGTGTCAGAAGTGGTATCGTAAAAAAGGCCTAAACAAGGCAGAGCCACTTAAAAGATTGGAGCATGACCGAATTGATCGGAAATGGCACATATTACATTATCTATTTATTGGGTATCTAAATCAAACTGTAAGAAACAAATTAAAATATCATGTTAATCAAGTAATGTATAATTTCAGTGCAGGTTGATTTTTAATTTAGAGAATGAGAGTAATTTTTTAATAGTATTATCTGTATATTTTTATACGTTTTTATGTTTTGGAGCACCCAACATAATTTTAAAAAATCGGCGCCCATGGAATAGTACGTGTTTAAATAGAATCCGACAAATTAAGTGATAAAAGAAATGAATTTAAAAAAGTGTTTAAAAAAG
Source organism: Psylliodes chrysocephalus (assembly GCA_927349885.1). Taxonomy (NCBI): domain Eukaryota; kingdom Metazoa; phylum Arthropoda; class Insecta; order Coleoptera; family Chrysomelidae; genus Psylliodes; species Psylliodes chrysocephalus. The sequence continues at coordinate 25,095,692 of OV651826.1, read as the reverse complement.
CAAATTTTTTTAAGAACACTATTTGACCGAATAGGTATATATTTGATATCATTTTAACTCTTAATTGGCAAGCAATAAGTAGGTACGTAATAAATTCTTAATTTCGTTTCAAAATGCTGTTTAACGAGGAAGCAAAAACTGTAAAAATAATACTCGCCATCATAAACGTTTACGGTTCCAAAGGTTTAAAACTGAAAAATTTAGAACAAGAATTTAAAAATTATTGCGGTTTTCCGCTTCCGTACAAACAATTTGGGAATAATAATTTGAGATCGTGGTTGCTAACATTACCCGATATTTACTTGGTAAACGATGAGAACGATGAAGAAACATTATTTCAACACAGTGAAAAGTCGTATCATATAAGACAACTAATTTATAAACAGAAATCTAATCAAGAAAAAACAAGCCAGGGTACTCGGTATGGTAATTTTCCTAATAATAAAAGAAATAATTTTAAAAATTACAAAAATGGGAAATCATTGTATAAACAACATATCAACAACAATATTTCACACATTCATCAGTCAATCAATACTGTTGCTATTAATGAAACTGATAGATTTCGGGAATTCAATAAACTGGTAAGTGTCTTTTTTATAATTATGTTCGACTTACTTTACTATGAGTTCTCACCTCACTCGTAACGAGTGTTCTAGAAACTACGGAAATATACATCACAGGCTCTCATAAAATGTGTTTTTTTTAGGAATCTATGTTACCTTTGTTCTACAATCATCAAGCATTAGGTGATGATTTTCTTTTAGACATTGCAGACACAAAATTTGGATATTATGTTCCTGATCAAGGTAATAATATAAAAAGTAATTTAAAAAAAAATCGACTCCAAAAAAAATGTCATCAGATCTTGACCAAATTTATATCGGACCACCCCTGAGATACCCCCTATATATAATTAATAATAAAAATATTTATTCAGTGTTAGGTACTTTGGACGTTTACATTCGTCAAAAAAATGGGTGGTCCAACCAAAACGCACAATTTTAATTGTAAATAAAACAAAAAGTTTTCAGAGAATTATCTTAATATTTTTTATTATGATAGAAGGATATATGAAAATTATGTGTGAAAACAAAATATCGGCCAAATACTTGCCACGGTTTCGGTGGCATACCTCTATCCGATGGTCCATATTTTCAATGACTCTAAAACATAATTGATAACGGACTTCTTGTGGCCAGAAATTGAGGATAGGGACCTGGACGATGTGGTTTCAACAGGATGGTACCACTTGCCACACAGCCAACGAAACAATGGCTCTTTTGCGCGAGAAATTCATCGGCCGTGTTATCTCACGTCGTGGCGATGTTAATTGGCCACCAGGATTATGTAATTTGACACCGTTGGACTTCTTTCTTTGGGGATACTTATAAAAGAAAAAGTGTACGTCAATAAGCCAAGAACTAAAGGATGAGATAATTCGGCACATTAACGACATTGAACCTCAATTATGTCTCAGTCATTGAAAATATGGACCATCGGATAGAGGTATGCCACCGAAGCCGTGGTGAGCATTTTTTGGTTGATATTTTGTTTCAGACATAATTGTCATATATCCTTCTATCATAATAAAAACTATTAAGATAATTATTTTTCTTTTATTTACAATTAATATCGTGTATTTTGGTTGGACCACCCAAAAAGAAAAAAATAGAAAACATAAATTTTATTATTGCTGAACATACATAATAATAATCAGACGAATTGAGAACCTCCTCCTTTTTTAAAGTCAGTTGAAAATATATTTACTCATAGAATTTTTTTAAATATACACCTAAAGCCGTACTGTGAGGATTTTTTTTTTATTCAAAATATATATTTTTGTTCCGCTTTCCTTCCTTATTTTAGGTAGTCAAGAATGTGGCCTTTGTTGTTCAGACCAAACTATTTCAGAGTTAGCAATGAAAATAAAAAATGCAAAATATTTGGCACCAAGAGTAGTTGTTATGATTGGCCTCACAGATTTACTTATGGTGAGTTATTAATCTTTTTTTACAGATTAATATGAATCTATAGGTCTGTAATAATTAAGAGTGATTTTACATTTTTGGCAAATAAGTTTACAGAATTTTTTTTAGGGTAAAAACGTAAATGACATGATAGTAGACCTCCGAATGTTAGTAAATGAGCTAAAAAATAAAAACACCAGAGCTACATTAGTTACTCTCGTACCAACACCCAAAATGGCAAGTTTAAATGACAGATATTTGACTCGTATGCAAATCTTTAACAATGCTATTCTGGACTATAGCTTGTATTGTAAGTTTAGTTTTTAAAATAGAAAGTTTTTTTTTTTTTCGTTTATGTAAAATATTTGTTTCTTCATTATAGCTACAGAGTTGAAATGCAATGTGATTGACATGTATTCTATATTTCAAGAAGAAGAAAATAAATTTCAGAGAAATAAGTAAGTCTTGCTTCAACAAAACATGACTAAATTGATGTCAGTAGTAACCCTAGAATAATGTCACTAACTTATTTGACAACTAATATTGTATGAGTCACTAAAAACAGTCACCCCTTAATAAACCATTTATTTTAAAACTGACAATTTAATCATTTATTCTATAAATTAGTGTTCCTCATCTATGTATTTTGTTTTTAGTGATAGACTGACCAAGCTTACTAGAAAGGACAAATACAAGGTATTTTCAGATTTTGGTAGGAAAATTTTCATAAGTAATCTGAAAACTTGTTTGATTGAACAGTTGGTAGCTGGACACTAGCAAAAATTCATTTATAATATATTGAAATTTTCACTGTTACTTACATATCTAATTTGTAGTGTGTTTATTCTATTTTTATGGTATAGTTTAAGTAATAAATTATTTAAATGTCATTATAATAAAATGGAAATATTTAATAACTTTGCATGATAGAATACACATATTTATTATTATTGTTGTTAGTCAAAGGTACATACCTAAACAAAGTTTATAATATTTCTACATTGTATAAATTACACTATTATTTAAATAGTTTTAATATCAAATTCTTAATTTTAGAAATATTAGTATTTAAATTGTAGTATGTAAGTAATTTGACAGAGTAGAGCATTTGTGATAATAGGTTAATTTTTTTTAGATTAAGAATTAATTAATATTTAGTATATTGTATGTTAAAATCTGTTATTTACTGGTAATGTCTATTAAGTAATATATTTATAATAAATTATTTTCTAGTATTTTTAATAATCACAATTCAATTTTTTTTTATTAATAAAAACAGGCATCATTAGAATAATGATACTCAATATTGACTAATCCTGGTTTCAAATTTAAAACTCATAATGAAAATAATTGTACGTATTTTTTGTCAGTGCTATGTGAATAAATATTTATAATAATCTCTCCTACAAATAAATATATGTCAATGGCACTCAAAGATTCAAAAATAAAATAGAAATGTATTTTCTTAAAAAATATGTATTTATGTAAAATAAAAAACAAAAGAATATAAAGTACTCATCTACATGTAAATTTTCCTCAGATCAGATGGTGATGTAATCATATTACATTGGGGGCATAATTTTTTTACACCTAAAGTTTGTAGCCAGCATTCTTCACAATGCACATGCCAACAACATACTGAAATAACTGGAGTCTTGTATCTTTCCATGCATATCAAACATTTGTACACTTCTTCTTTGTTAGATTCCCTGCTTTCTAATTCTCTAATTCTATTTTTTAATACTTCTAAAATAGGATCACCCTTGGTTTCAATAGATTCAAATTCAGTCCTTTCAGGAGATATTCGTTTTGGATCACTCCCTGTAACTGCTTTACGTAAAGCAATGTTTTCTGGATTTTCACAAGGGAGTATCACATCATTTTCAGAATATTGAGGCGATCCAAATAAATGAGAATCATCTCCATCAACATTTAAGTCTTCATCATCTTCCGCCATACTAACAGAAGTTCCTAAACTAGAAACACCACCTTGCAGTAAGCTTGTAGCACGTACACGTGATTGTCCTGCCCACTCATACTCTTCAAATGCTTCTACATCAATGTTTTCATCACTTTCACTACCATTTGCCTCAGATCTTCTAAGACACAATTCTACATGTAAAGTTAAGTCCTCAGTCACCTCCTTGTTACACACTGGACATGTTTCCTCAGCTCTTCTTTTTCTAGTTTTTGTTCTTTGTCTATTTTGCCTATTTGTACGAATTTTTTGAAATGTTTCCCAATTTTTATCACCACTACTATCAGAAGATCCATTTGATGAACTACTAGGGGTATTTTTACCATTCACTTTAAGTTTAGAGGCTTGTAATTTATTAAGTCTTTCTATTTCTGAATCTAAGTGCAAATGCACTTCAGATTCTCTCAAAGTTATGCTGCATACAGGACAGCATGTAGGATCACTTTGTCTTTTCTTAAATCTACAGCTTCTAATACCATCTTCAAACTGGCAACTACTACTAGGTACAATTTCATTGTCTCCAGAAAAATCCATTATGTTCCATTAAATATGACTATGTCCACATCCAGAAGCGCTTGATTCAAATTTTTAACGAATGAGTTTTCCATAAAAGTATAGTAAAAGAAAGATGTTTCTTGATTTTTCTACAAACATTATTATCTGTGAGGTTATTATATTAAAAACCGTCTAGTTTTAAATGCATTTCAGTTAAAATCACATACTGAGGTTTTTTAACAATAGACAGTTTGAATGCACTTCCGAATTTTGCGAATTGTTATGCATTTTGTATTTACTTAGTCAATTTATTTATTTACAAAAACAAACATCCTTTTTAAATAAATTTATCAATAACAGTTTAGTTTGACACCACTTTGACACAGAACAAATCAAAATGTCGGGGTTATAATTAATTGACAATGACAGTTGACAAATGAGTGACATTTTTGTGAACATCACCAAAGTGCTGAGTTCGGCAATTTTAACTCCTTTTAGAATTAACACCTTCATTTTATTTAAACATTGAGAGAGATCTCTGAAATGTTTTGTAATAAAATAAATGTCGCAGAACATTTCTGCTATGAATATACTCCACCTTTACTTCCTCTGTTAAAATAGGGATATCTTCACTTCAGGTACCAATTTTTTATTAAAGAATATCTCGAAAATATGCCACAAAATAATTTGTTTTGTAGGTTGGCAACAATGAATATCGATTAGTTATTTTTATTTATTTATTTAAAAAGTGTTCTGTCAAGAAAATATCAAATTCAATAAAACTATTTAAAAATTATTAGCTATAAATAATCAATCTTCAGTGTTAGAAAAAATTCTTTTTATTCAGTATTGAAAATGTCATTTAATACAGATTCTGATTTAGAGACGAAAGTGCGTAAATGTAAGTAACATAAAAGAATAAAATTTATATTTATTTAATAGTTATATATTGTAGCAACTGAACGAATATCGGAGAATATGCATATAGTAGCAAATGAGCCTTCACTTGCTTTTTATAGACTACAGGAACATGTTAGAAAAGCTTTGAATCCAATGGTAGAACGTAGGGTAGATGTAAATAAACTTCACACGGAATTGCAGGGTCGTTGTTATGATATTGAATATGCAGTGGGGTAAGGAATTTCTTACTAATAAGTTTATAATCTAAACCTGCACTGAAGTAATTTTGTATGCCAACCTATATATGTATCTTTTGTTTCACTAGTGTTCCTGAAATTCTATTTATTTCTTTTTTGTAGGGCATTAAAAAGTATGGCAAAAGCTGAAGATAGTTTTAAAAACATTCAAGATAACCTAAAGAATGCAATTTTTCTCAAACAACAACTCAAATATGAAGAGTCTAGAAGAAAAAAATCTGATACTAATTCTGTATATAAACGATTATCTGCTCATATTACTTTGGATCTACCTGAATTACCAGAATTGTCTGATGTAGTTAGAGAGACAGCTAATCGTGTTGAACACATGATGTCTAAAGCAACACATTCTAGTAGTTAAAAGTAGTAAAATAATGTTTAAATTGTGTTAATCTGTGTAATTTATTTTTATTTTGGTTGAATAAATTTTATATCTAATATTAAGTCATATCGTTTTAATTTTATTATAACAGAAATTAAAAACGGATCACGTAAGTTAGTTAAAAATTAATTGCCCTTTTTATTTTTATACTTCATGTTAAACTTATTTAAATGAAATGTAATCCTTTAGGTTGGTATCATTGTCTCTGGTATCATAGAGGTTGGTATCAGTGATTTGCAAGGTTGCCGTTTGGGTGGGAATTTTGGGTGGATATAATATTTTTGGGAATTTGCTCCCATCCAGGCTTCCATAATGATTTTTAGGCGAATTAATCTTGAATTTCTTTTTTTTAATAAATAGTTAATATTTATCTATTCATTAGGTCATTGATGTGTTAATCAAGACCTGACACATGAAATTATGTCATGTTTTGTTTTGAGATATGACATGTTTTATGTTTAAACATAAATGACGTGTTTTTGTGGTGTTGTGATTTGATAGTATTTCATGATTGGAGTCGTTTTATTAACTAATTAAACAGAGCAATTGATTATATTAAGGACGAGAGAAAATCTCAAAGTCCGTGTCAAAGCAAAATTAAGCAACCATTTTCCTTCTGAAAACAACTATACTCCTTTTACTAATACCGCAACAGACACTACATTATCGGGATTATGATGGACAAGTAATGTTATTTTTAACAGACACGTTATTTGTAAACAGCTTGTTATTTCTGTGTGTTTATAAAATAACAGACCTGTTAAAAATAGCACAGGTTGTCAATCATAATCCCCTATATCAAAAGAAAAAGAGCAGAGCTTGAACATAATTTTCAACACTCTAGTCTTGTTATTATTCCGCCTTGTTCTAGAGGTTCTGCAGCCAGCTTTGATTTTTCTTCCTATAAGTGCAGATTGAGTTACCATTTTTTACTCGTTGAGTACCTACACCTTTCTTATCCAGTTCTAATATATAAGAGTAAAGGTGTAACGCATCAAGTAGACTTAATTAGGTCATTGTCAAGATTGTCTATTTCTTGCTGATATGTCCTCATAAGGACGAAACCGGTCCAATTAAGATGTTCCTTGGGAAGCAAAATCAAAGCTATAGTGTTGAAAATTATTTTATCTCTGCTCTTTTCCTTTTGATATAATTCAATGCCTGTTGCGGTATTAGCCAAGGAAGAAAAGGGTTGAAAATTTTGCTGCGGTACGGACTTTGAGATTTTATTTGCCTTTGTTTCTCAGATAAATTTTAATTGGTCCTCAGCGTCGAGTGTATTTTGTTAACTAGTGCTGCGTTTGAAAAGTACCTCATTTTGCTTTTTTATCTCGATTTTGTTTTTTAAATTTCAAGCTCCGTTTGCTCCATTGATATGGTTTGCTCGATGTCACGTGACCAAAAAATTACTCGCTCTGCGCGAGGAGGTACATTTTAAACGGAGCTTATAACGCTTTTCTGGATTATAGTTGTATAGAAAATATTTTTTTTAGTGTAGGTGGAAAAGTGGGTAATTTTTAAAACCGTGGGTGGATAAAGGGGGAATTTTGGGATTAAGGGGCCTATTCAGTAACTCTGAACGACGTCGTTAATAGACGATAATCGTTCACAGACGACTTTTCTTATTCAGTAGACAACGATTGTCGTTGAAAATAGACAAATATGGTTGTAAAATTGTCGTTCATCAACGATAGCCAAAGAGCTGTCGTTAATAATATGAAGTGTCGTTATAGTGATTTTTGCATTCCCTCTCATTTTTTATTATGAATCAGGATATGTTCTAAATAATAAAAACACTTTTTTACAAATTTTACAACTAAATTGTCATATACCTAATACAGCAAGTAAAATTTGTAAGGAATTTTTTTCTAATTTATTTAATTATTTTAAAAATAAATCGGATTCAAAGTTAGGATTGCCCATTCAAGCATTTACTATTGGATTCTTATTAACAGTGCTGTTCCTAAAGTAGCACTGCGAAACAGTAACAAAACCTATGGAAGTACCTATACTTCTCCGTAACCTACAGAAATTTGGTTTGTCTTTCAAATCCAATAAAAAATACATCTTGTACTGTTCTCGAGTTGTTTTTTGTATTCTTTTGGAATAGTTCTCAGTTTTTTTTAATATATCCATACTCATTTTAATAAGCCCTACATACAATACGACCAGCAAAAATGGCCCGCGAGAAACAGAATTCCTACGAATCGAGAATCGACCCCCTGATCGTGTTGTAGGTTAAGAACAATAATTAATATATTCTGAAAAACAAATGAATATATCTACTGGTTGAATTTTTATTTTACGTTCCTAAAAAAATGTCAACTATACCGGGTGTTCAAATTAAAGGGTTACAGTTAAATACCGCCTTTTATAAAAAAAAAAACAAAGTTTTATAGTTTTTTGGGTGTTACTCAATAAGTAGAAATCCAATAAAAAAATGTTTTATTTAGAAGTTTCTTATTTTTTTATGAACTCTAAGAATACCTATGTAAAAAAATAGAGGGTTCCAATATGAAAAAAAATCCACCTCGATATAGCCATATTATAGTCAGCTATAAAAAAATTAATTTAGCCAAAATGTTTCCCCTAAAAAACTATAAAACTTTTGTCTGATACTTTTTTTTTATAAAATGCATATTTTTGGCGATATTTAACTGTAAAACTTTAATTTAAACACCCGGTATAATCATCAACATACGTTCTTTTATCACAAAACACTATATTATAATACCAACTTACTCGAAATCATCGTTCAGATTTGGTAACTAGAAACAACGTAACGACTTTGTTATTGAATAGAATTTCAAAAATTATCGTTATAAAAGTCGTTGGTTGAACTGTCGTTAGCATAAAGATGTCGTCCATGAACGATAAATTACTGAATAGGGCCCTAAGTGATGGGAAACTTTACATTTTCGATTCGGCAACACTGGATTTGAGTTAAAGAGATGTCAGAAGTGTCAGTACAGTTTACCATCTGTCAATTTTATCGATAATCAAAATACCAATTTTCTAATGATTTGAATAAATAATTAAATGTTGATCATTTTTCTAGTGCAAAAATCTTTGAAGCAGTATTTTTGTTAAAGGTAAACAAAACGGCAATATTTTTTTTAATTCATTGTAGGTTAGACATATTAGTTATAGTGTGCCTCACAAATGTTTATAAATTATTACCAATTAATTTATTACAACGGATATAAGTTAGTTTTATGTTCTTTTTTTTTAAATGTTAATTCTTTTGTATAATAGTAATTTAAATTTTGAAGTCACTAAATAGTAAATACACATGCGTTCAATAAGTTTGCAATTGACCAAACATTGCGACGTCGCAAAAAACGGCGCAAGACTTCAAATCTGTGTATATATTTTTAAATATCTAGACAATTATCGGGAAGAATTAAATAATGTATCTAAAATATATGATATATTTTATTAGAAACGTTTAAGTTGACTTGGAAAGGAACCAGTGTCATAGGTTGGCAGACTTTTTCTATTTTGTGCGCCGTTACTTCAAATATTGATTTTGGGCTGGACAAACGTCTGGTAGCCCAAAGAAAATTGTGTTCTCGCTATAAAACACGCAAGAAAACGGCAGCGTGTAAATATCTTTTACAAACTAATAAATACTCATTTATTTCTAATTGTAACTATGCCATCCATTTGGTTCTTGTATCAAGTGTGTTCAGTTAAATAGTTTTTGGTGTTTCTGACTATTGATTCATATTTAATGTAACAATTATATTGTTTTATAAGAGTGTCAGTGAATTAATGTTACCTGTTATCCTTTTGGATGTTTTAGAATATAATTATTACCAAGTCTCCTATTGGTAGTTGGTAAGATTACTTTATTTTACCAGACTATTACTAAAAACTAATTTTATCGCCTAAACTATGTTTTTAAAGTTCTTATATTTTGTGGATTATAATTTTTTTTCTTCTATTTTTTATGGTCCTAGAAAAGTTTTATTCGTAGGTTTACCTGAAGATTATTATGGCAGTTAAATTTAGAAATTTGAGAAAGTAGAAATGACCAGTTTGACTATAGCATTAGATAATATTGATGTTATTGAAAATACAGAACAAATTAGTAAATTATTTCCCAAGTGCAGACCAAGAAGTGATATTAACTTAAATCCTATAATAGCCTCTGGAAGAGACCATGAATGCATTGAAAATACAACTAATACTGTCATGAGTGTCGACAGTGATAATGATAGGTAACACTATACACTTTTTCACATTTTCAGCATTTATTTTAACAAATTTATACTTATAATTAATTTAAGTAATGTGCATAACAATAATAAATAATTTTCATCTAAAATTTTGACCAATTTTTACTTTGCTATTTTTTAAAATAAAAGTTTTTTATTAATTTGCAAATGAGGCAGCGAATTGCCTTTTATTTTAAATATATATTTTACTTAATAATTGATAAGTAAATAATTATGCACCTATTTTTTTCAAATATAAATTTAAATTGGTTGACCTTTGTTAAACTCAATTTTCATATAATTAAACAATTCTTGAAATATTTTCTTTTTGATTTTTTTTTTTCATTCTTTCATTTTAATCATCTACATCAATTCAGTTTTCAAGAAAAACATCAGAAATTAATAATGACTCATGCATGCATGATTCACTATCAAAATCTTGTCATCTTATAATTGATTTAAAACTACATCAGAGTCTATTTAAAAATAATTAATGTAGCCACTCTTTGCTAAAATATTAATTTTTCTCAATAAGAATTTTTAATACATTTCATTTAAACATTTAATTTATTTGTATTGTTTTATTATATTATTTTTGGTTAGTTTTAGATGTAAACAAAGTTTAACAATATTTTTTTTTTAAGTTATCACTCTTACAAGAAAACAGAGTAAACAGTTTAGTTTTAATAATATACCTACACTTGTTTAAAATCATATTAAAAATAATTTCACTTATGGTTGTATTTTGTTTTAATAATTTAAATCTTAATGTTTGTCAGATGGATAGCGGATAGTTCCTGTAATGTTAGTAGAGAAAATACAAGTCAACTGCACTCAACAGACGATGATGATATCATTATTGAACATAAACATACAGGGGGAACATATAAATTGCGTGACTCTAGGTATTTTGGTCTTATTTGAATTATTTCAAATTTATTTTTATTTTGCACTGGCATTTCTCAAATTACTAGTAGATACATTACTATTTATTGATCGTCTCATGCACGAAGCAAATCAATTATTTAGTTGAAAAGTTTGTAAATTTTATTATTTTGCATGCAAAGGTAGTGTATAAGTATATTTGAATGAATTTATTTATATTCGATTTTGGCTTTATTTTGATTGGCTAATTTTCAAAATTTTCTAAAATACCCTTTGTCTTGACAAAAGGATCGGCAGTTATTTAGAAAAAAATATTAGTCTATTCTTCAAAACATAATCTCCATTGTTAAAGCTTTTAATGAAAACCTATTTTTTTATAAACTTCTAAAAAACCATCTGCTTCGTATGAAACTACTAAAATCGCCATTTTCGATTCAAACTGTGATATTAAATCTTAAACGTGTTTAATAACTGGTGTGTGCAATGTCTGATTATAAATATATAACTCAAATGATTCTTGGTATCTGACATTTTGTTTGAAAGGGATTGTTACATTTTATTATCTTGCACAAACAAACAAATTTTATAAAAGACCTACCTTCGGGCTACAGTATTAATATTAAGAGTCATTCCACATCAAATCACCATGCATAAACCTTTGATATAATTTATTATCAACCTGAAATTCTTCAAGGGTTAACCAGATCAGATTACATTACTAATTTAATGTGTGTTCAGTGGTAAATATCTGCAGAATTAAATTAAGTATGACAATATAAATACCAGAAATAATAAGTAATATACTGTATACTCAATGAATATATACTTACTATTTTTTTTTTATTTGTGTCTCCAATTACAAAGATTACTTTATGTTTCAATGTCTGATAGAGCAAAGCTCTTAATAAGGCTATAGGCCACCAGATTATACAGGTATATTTTGCACCAAATATTGGTAAAGGCCACAGGAACTAGAGTAAGTACCCACACATATATAACAGGGTTTGCTAATGTCAGTTTCATGCAAGAACGCCAGCTAAAGTACCTGCTTAAGTTGAATGCATCATAGAGCAAAAGTGTTTGCTGAAGAACATGCTAATTGGAAAATGAACCATTTCAATCCGGAGACGCATAGGTAAGCGTTTTCTAGATTACACTGTGGAAGAAATAGTTCCATTTAGAGGAGAATCTATCATGGTTTAGAGTAAAAAACTTTCAGTCGGTTGCTAAGAGGGAGGTCTGTGGTGGCACGAAGTTTTAGAACCATTTGGTATCATTTGCAGATAATATGTCCCCAGAATTAATTCTGCAGCAATATAATATCCACCCACACTTCGCTAGAAGAGGGGGACCCATAACATATAGGTTATGGATTGGTGTGCATGCAGTCCAGACCTCAATACAGTCAAGCACCTCTGGGACACACTTGAAAGAAAATTAGCCACTCTGGGACCTTCAATACACTAAAGAATTTCAGGAAGAGTGTGAGCAACTGGTTAAAATTGTTTACATTTTTATTGACAGTATTCCCAGTTGTGCACAAGTTTTATTATTAATTTTTAACTTTTTTTCATTGAAACAATAAAAGCTTAACTGCACATTTCTGCATTTTTCTGTTTTTAATGTAAGCCCCACAAGCAAATATCAAATTGTTTTTGAACCCTTTTGGCCCCCCTTAGTTCATCTCTGTAGCTCAAGAGTGGTGACACTGGTGACGTGAAGTAATTGTAATGCAAAAAGCAACGGTTAGGGAAGACGTCAACCATAGTATCATGTAAACCACTATTTAGAAAAACTTAAAATCTTAACTCTATATAATGCAATGCATAATCAATGTAAAAAACAAAAGACACTTTCCTAATTTATAATTCAGCCTCTATTCATGAGCTCAAGAAATAGGGATATTTTGAATTATCCTCAACATTGTATTTAGTTACTAAGCAAGTACATATTAGTTTAAATACTTTTAAAATATATTTTTTCTACACCCACATGGATATTAGCTATTCTACGGCGACTACAAAACGAAAAAGTATACCATTGCATTCAACTGGACGAATATATTTCAAATCCATTCTACCAATCACAGTTTATATTTTGGTCACCCGACTATTATTTTTTTAAATAAGTGATAAGTGACAAATCTGTCAAACCAATTATTATCAGTATATTTTTTTAGATATTGAGATAAATATACGTTAAAATGAGTTATTCTTGTGTAGAACCGATAAATAATAGCATTTTTATTTCGTCTACATTTACAAATAAACCATAAACTTTAATAAAACTATAAGAAATTAATTTAATTACGAGTATTTAAAACCGAAAATACCGATCAAGGAGAAGCGACAGTAGCTGTCGGGGCCTTTGATATCGGATGGACCTTTTTCACAGCATGACTTTGATTAATACACAACTTAATATGCTAAGAAAACATGCTTATTTTCTACACTGAGCGAAATAGTTTGCCAAATTATCTGAAATCATTGTTATAGTCCATGCGCAAATGTTGTAATGTGATTTAATTAATAATCATGATATTTACTGTTCGTAGTCCTTTGGAAAAGTAAATAAACTTAATCCTTGGCCGGTTTTGGACGAACAAGAACGGTATGCACAAAAATATTCAGTTCCAGACATTGGGGTCTATTCTGTAAAAATTCCTTTATATTTAACGGCCTTTAAAAATATTGTCGGCCTTTAAACATATGTTCGTATTCGTTAATTTACTTCTGTCATTATTTAAACAGATTTCTTTAAGATAGTCCTCTAATGTATTTTAAAGATCCGTTTAAATAATGACAGAAGTAAAGAATAAAATATTTTTAAAGGCCGTTAAATATAAAGGAAATGTTACAGAATAGGCCCCATTCTATTACAACACAAAGAAACACCAAAAAACATCACTTAACAGCTCACAGACTAAACACAACTTGGACTGACTTTGACAGATAACATGATTTTGAGTGATACACAACTTATTTTCGCACATGCGCGTATGAAAACGGTACACCGAAAACACCAAGCTGTCGCTTCTCCTTGATCGGTATTCTCGGTTAAAAGTAAAATATGTGTGGCGATGAAGCAGATACTAGGGCGTTCAAGTTTATTTTATTTTATAAATTGATAAAAGTCATAAATTATTTTTTAAATTAGTTATTTTGGATTTTCGTTAGTGAGCCGTAGAAAAAATTTACTGTACAACTCGAGTGGATTGTACGTATCGCCTACGGCGTCGTGCTCAAACTTCGTCGTCGTGCTCAAACTTCGTCGTCGTGCTCAAACTTCGTCGTCGTGCGATATTGCCGTCATATCCACTCTAGTTGCACAAACTACTATTTCGTTACGAAAGAGGCACAGATAATGTAAAATATCACGAGTTTTGTGACTATAAGAATAAATAACCAGTTCTTGATAATATTACGTCTACGCTTAATAAGAAATTTAGCCTTTAAAAATATAGGTAACATGAAATTTTTTGTTTCAAATTGCTATTGTGCCAAAAGGACTTCACATCACGAGCTATGCATATCTCAAAATAAATTAATACATAATAAAGTTTTATTTACGTTTTCATGAAAAATATTGTCTGCGTGATTTATAAATGTGTCTAGCATGTAGCTCTATTGATTTTTAAAATTTTGTACATATCGATTTGTCTTAAAAAATAAAATAAGTTTTATGCATTAACAACTAGTTTTATAGATGTTAAAAATAAATTTTCGATATTCTGATAAAGTTGTAGTTTTATATTTGAGTTTAATTATCTTTTAATCAATAAGTAAAACATATTTTTCGACGATCACTATCCAAAGTAGGCTTCAGAATTCAAATATAACTGGAACGTTGAAGTTTTCCGCGATTTGTCATTATTTGACACAAATGTTACTTTGTCGCTTGCTTATTTTCTTTTGCAGTAAGTAAAAGTGTCAGTATTAAAGCTAATCGGTATTTCAAAACAAAATCTAGACCAATTATGAATATTTTAATTGAATATTTAACATTCAAAGCCATTTCCCTTAATATTTAAACGTTAATTGAAACATTAAAAATAGATTACCCCGTTTTCAACCTGTAACAGTTAAATACTTTTTATAAAAAAAAACATTTCAGACGAAAGTTTTATATTTTTTTGGGGTAAACATTTTAGCTAAAATCTTTTTTTATAGCCAACTTGTTTTTCGCACAGCAAAATTTTCAAGTAGGTGTTAATAAGTAAAAGTCCAATAAAAAAACTTTATCAACTTTGCCATTTGAGACCTAGCGAGCGACCGCGTTCAAATCCTTACGGGGGCAAATTTTTTTTTTTTTTTATTTTTTTTTTGTTTAGAAAATATGAAAATTGAATAAATACTATTATTATTGATTGTTTTTTTAAATTCATTTTATTTATTATAATATAAACCTCGTTTTACATTTCCGCATCAGCTGTCACATAATGTCAAACGCATCATTTCTATTTTGATTTATGTAATGTCCATATTAATAGTAAAATCGATATGATGAATAAATTATTAAAATTGATGTTTAAACTTAGATCCAAGATATTTATTTTTAACAATTATTAAAATAATTTTAAAATAACTACATACATCTCATTATTTTGGCTTTTTATTCTGTTTAAACTTAAAATCGAATTAAAAATGCATTTTACATAAGACCCATTAGCTCAGGTTGTAGGGTAGTTGCAATTTGAACTTTGGCTTACACGACCAGTCCACGGGACGGCGTTCAAAACTTGGTGGTTGCAGAATTTTTTTTGTTTTTATTTTTGTTTCGAAAAATATGAAAATTGAATAAATACAATTATTGTTGATTATTTTTTTAAATACATTTTAATTATTATAATAATAACCTGGTTTTACATTTTTTGATGAAATTATTTTGTGGTCGTAGGAAAAATATTGTACATCACTTGTGTGAAAAGTGATTTTCCACACTTGTGTGATAGTCACACTCGGCTTGTGCCTCGTGCGACAATATTTCCACACTAATATATACTATTTCACTCTAATCATAAATTAAAAGCTTTCAATTTGCACTTAAGTAGGCAACACTATATACACAACACACGCTTTGCTGGTCAAATTAGCGGTGTCTGTCAAATAAACATTATAGTAAAATTTGAATTTGGTAATAAATTAATACACAAATAATAACTTGTAAATGTGTGGTATTAATTTTAAATCCGAGTTTTATGAGTCGTTAATTTTGAACTTTATTTTTACTCTAAGCAATAAGAAACTGATGGGCAATTTGTGTAATGATATGCACATATTTGTTTAATCTGATGCTGCCCTCCTCAATTAATGCCGTATCTACAAAAAAATCAAAAAACGAGATTTTACATATATGGATTCCTATGTTATTATTCTATAATCTTAAAACCTGAAAATGCGGTATCTGAACAATTAATTGGTAAAAATTTAACTGCAGATACGGCATCACAGGTGTAGGTACCTCATAATGAACCCAGTGCACAATTTTTTTAGTATTACATATTTTGAGTTTTATTCTAATTACTATAGCACATTTTTTAATTAAATAAAAGAGAAAAGTAAGTAGTCAGAGCAATAAACTTCAAACCCCATTTTCTCAGATTTATGTTGTTTGTAGATACGGCCTTTTAATTGAGGAGGGCAGTATGGATACCTACATATTATCCCTTAATCCTTTATCATTTTAAATACATACTAATTCATTCAAGGGTATTAATAATATTACAAAATTTGATCAAGTCTCTTCCAAATATTTTATTTCTTTGAAACGCTAATAAAGGTAGGATTGTTTTGTTTTTATAAAAGACTCTGACAAGCATGCATTATTTCCGCTCTGGCTGTTACAAAGGGTGAGATTGCTTTTAAAACGACCATACGGTTTGTATGAGTAATCACAGTCATCCCTTGGGCCATATTCACGAACACGGAATAATTTTATAGAAACCGAATTAGATAAAAAAAATTAATTTGTCTTTTGCACGTGCTTGTGGAAAATTAATACTGGGTTTGACGGATACCACCAACAATTTTTGATTAAAATATTAGAAGGCTGCAATTTTAGCGCGCTCGGACGATTTTTCATTGTAGGTGTATTTAAAACAAATTTCTTATCGAACGGAGTTGTTGCTAGGATGATGTGGAGAATAATACTTAAATGTTAAAAATAATAAAAAAACATTCCTTTTTTTTCCTCTTTTAATAACAATAAAAACTAAAAAAAAAACATACACAATAATTTTATATAAATAAAAATTTCACCAACAAACAAAAAGATGGGGTTTCTGTTATTTTAAAAATTTTAAACTGTAATCCTCCCCATGTGTTTTTTAATGTTTTTAAATTTTGACTGCACCCGAAGATGGAAACAAAGTTTTCCGAAACATATGTAGTGCTGTGCTAACGATATAAAATAAAATTAAGGACCAAATACACCAAGGAAATTAATTTTGCTACGGTCAGGAAATTATCCTTATTGATATACACAATAAGTATCTCCTAGTGTTTAAATAAAATTATAGATACGTCCATGTACACAAATACAAAGGGCAACTATATTCTGAATACTTAGAATCCTACAACAATACGGAAAGACCCGAACAGAGCTCATTCTCTTTGATATCTAACAAATCCGGGATGAGTGAATGTTCTCTCTAGTGGAAGTCGGGTTTCTTAGTTATAATCTATAATAGTAATCTCTCCTAAATTCACTCCCTTTTATTACTCTTATGACTGACAGATGTTTGTGGTGCTTTAAATATTACAGATTATTAGAGACAAAAAAAACGGAAGATGTTTATATTTTTGTTAAATAACTATACATTTTTTGAATCCTTCATTTATCTCGACATCTTGTTAAAACGGTTTAGGCCATTAGTAAGCAGCGATTTTATAAAAAAATACTTATTTGTAAAGATGTATGTCCCGCTCCTAAATGACCAACAGCACGAGATTTGCCTTTTTAATAATCTATTCAATAGAAAGCCAATTTAGCGTTTGTAGCGTGCCATACCGATGAGGTTTTGAGATTGAGATTTTGCTTTCGTGTTTCTATTGCAATGTCCAGGTCTTACTAGAGTAATATAATTATATTCTTAGTTTTTTCTCAAAAATACCTACATTTAATATTTAATTAATAGCTTTTTTACCATGTTTTGTCTATTTATTAGATATTCGAAAGTTCTTTTATTTTATTTATCTAGCGTGTTCTTCTATAAACTGTTACTTATCTCTTTTGACTATCTATTTATTAGTATCTATATTTTTCTGTAAATTAAAAGTAGTTTCTGTACAACCTCTAAATTTTCTAGATCTCCTATTTGCTTTCTTATTATCTACCTATGGTTAAATTATACTCTGCTGCTATCGATCTTTCTATTATATTTTTTATTATGTGTAGTCTGTCAGTTGCTGCTAAATGCAGCTTGTTCATCTTGTAATTTATTATTTATAAGTCGATTTCCTATTACTCTACAGTAAATATTTTTAAACTGACCGATTATAATGAACAAATTGCTCTGTAGATATTACATAGCGCATGATCTTCCTTTTTAAATTTAAATTATTAGATTCCCCTCTGTTTTTCATGGTTCCTGGAGCATGTCACATGTCCCAATTTATTAGCTATTCACCTGATTATCATCTCTTCCCTCAACTGAAAACATCCAAAGAAAAATGTGGCTTTCCACGTCCTTTCGTATGTATTTCAATATGTCATTGGCAGCTGGTTCTGAACAATACATTTTTAAAATGATCATAAAATTTCGCGGTTTTAAAATCGCAATGCGCTGTAGAGGCGTGTTTTTATTTAACTACCGAAATCTGTCCAACTGAAAAATAGTCATACTGCTCACATAGCCATACATAAACTAGAAAACAGTCAAAAACACGTTGGATATTTCAAAGGTATTAAAAATCGTTGAAATTTGCTTATAAAAAACATATTTCAAATGATATTCCTTTTAAAGTTTCTATCCTAACCGTTTTTTTTTTCATAAACAATCTAGTATCGTTTAGTTAAAAATTTTTCTATCAAGATTTTAATGGTATAATATGTTTCTTAATGATAAATTAAGCCATGGACCAGATGTAATTCATTCATTCTTTCTGAAAAAATCTGATGTGTCCAACACATGGATTTCCTGCCTAGTTATTACAGGCTTTTTCCGGTTATTTTGTACAATCTACTGTATCACCCCTGTAAACGTTTTTTTATTCGGTAGGATCCAGTTAATAATTCCTTCCTTCCGGTGTCCCACAGAGCTCTCACTTAGGGCCCTTGTTGTTTTTACTATTCATCAATGACTTGATTTTGCACACTTTTTTACAATGTTCTATTGTTCTATTAATCAAAATAAGTTTTTGAAGCTTTGTGGATACAAATTGGGATTAAGACATGGCGAATATGATACTGAGGATTTAGAGTCATTGAATCGGAGTCGCTGGAATTTCGTAGGTCGACACTTATTTAAATTTATTTCTATACAATGGGGTTTTCTCGTAATACATTTTAAATAGGTTTGTTCCAACACGCGCGAAAATCGTAATATTACCGTACAAATCGTGCGCTCTACCCAAAAATTGTATACAGCGCATGTGTCACTAGCTTCTGTGAAAGGTTCAGGAAATGTCTTTAACATTATTGGTTACAAGCAGATTGTGATATTAATGGAGAAATTCATCAGGTGTAGTAATTTTTTTTTCTTGGCATTACTTACATTATTTGGCACTTTTTTTCTAAGTATTTTCAGAGCTTTTTTTACCCTTTTAGGCATTCCTCTGCCGGTATGGCTTGGGTTTTTCAAGCAATGCGAAAAGCTGGTGTTTCGATGATTTAAGAAGTGCTTCTGGTCGTTTTAACGTGCAAACAATATGGAGACGAGCGTTAGCATCCCCACTCGTTACGGCTTGACCAATCACTCTTTACAGCTTAACCAATCAATCATTTACCTTGGCTATTCGGGCATCATTTGTTATCATCCATTGATTTTTGAAGGTTAGCTGTATCGTGAAAAGAAAGGGTGACATAATCACCTTGTCGAAAGAGGCCAAAGACGGCTCTAGGCAAAACAAATGGCTTGGGCAAAATGTTGGAAGTATTTCAACAAATACTTTCATAAAAATAAGTGTTCTGGCCTTTATCTTGTTTTGACAGAAACACTATTACTAAACACATTATCTCCAATTATTTGTTTTCACTTTTGAGGTTCGGGGATAGTGTTAATAATTTGTAGAGGGATTTTTAAGATTTGTTTCAGAATTTTCAAATTATTCAATAACGTATTTCTCCTCTGAACTCAATCCGTGGATAAACTGTGTTTAGTGTTTTTTAAATGACCTATGTTTTGTCAGTGCTTTTTAAATTGCTTGTAAACAGTATGTTTATTTGATATTTTTTTTGCATTTTCTATCTGAACTACAATTTGTATCTGTGCATGAAAACAAAATCAAAAATCTGCATTGATACTCTTTATTCAATTCCATAAGTGACTAAAGGTAATAAATTGTATTGAAGATATATTTTTAAGTTCCTTTGTTCTCTTTAGATTTAAGAGTATTTGTACAGTGTGATAATTAAGTGTTGTCCCCTTACTAATAATAAGTAAAAACAAAAAGGATTGAATATAAAACATGACTTCTTGTACAATAGAATAAAAAAAGTAAAGTACTCATTCTGAAATTTACAGAGTGCGTCAACATTTTAAACAAACGCTCGGACCTTTTCAATGATGGGTCATACTTTGTACTTTCCCTAATTAAATTGTATTGGTTATAGTGTCGAAAGGAGGGGAATTGCCTATGAGCGTTTGTTGTAATGTTAATAATGGCTCTGGTACGTTTTCGTCGAGCTACTCTGTATACTTTTTCTTTTCGTGAAACCAAAAAAATATATATAATTAATATATTTAGGGGATAATAGCTAATAATTCCACTGAACGTAACAATTAATTAATTACAAAATCGAAATCTTTATTCAATATGTATAATTGTTTTATTTAGAATCATCGAAATCGCCGGTGGACGAGAAATATATTCACAGAGTCGAAGCAAAGCATTGAGAAAATCACGAAACTCCCTATTGGGCGAGGATGGGGAGAAAAAGAACCAGAAATCGCCAATGAGGCAGGGCGTGTGGGAGTTGCGTGCCAGGGGCGAAACGAAGAAATCTCAAAACTCCCGCGACTACACAGAGACAGTATTCTCATCCGAAGTCTGCTCTGTGGCTCACGAAAAAAATGCAGAAGTTGCTATAGAAAAGTCTAGTCCAGTCAATATGACATTTCCCGGTGAAGTAGTGGTTTTCGACGATATAGGCGAAACCTGGCACACTGAAGAAAATAAAAGAATTCAGAAAGAAAATTCCTCGCACACTGCCCCAAAAATATTCAATACAAGTGATACAGATAGCGATAAAGTTACCAAAGTTATAGGCAACCTGCCTATAGCCGTTTATGAAGGTTCTCCTAGGCGATATGGACAAAGACACATGGATTCGAATTGTTCGCACCCGCAGCTTCCTAGTGCACAAAGTTTACTGGCTTCTCCCAGTGTTTACCCACCTCGACCTGGATTTCCTCAAAGAGTTGTCAATACACCTAGTCCTGTAGAAAATGATCCTAACTTGAATATAGAAAATAATTCAAATGTAAGTATTATTTTATTAATTTATAATTTTACTTTTTGTCGTTTAATATTATAAATTTGCTATACTAAACGCCTCATTTTTAATATATCAGAGCCTAGTATAAGCTATAATTTAATCATTTTTAAAACTATCAAGTACTATGCCTTAGTACTTTATTTCTAATTGATTTAAATCAAATGAAACATTTTTTTAACAACAATAATTGGCATACAAAAGCAATTTTGGTGAATAAATTAGACTTTTTACTTATTTCTTCTACTGGTTATATCAAAAATAACGCCAAGATCTTTAATTTGTTTTACACTATCTAAAAGTTGACCATTGATTGAATAATCAAATATAGTGGGCTTTTGAGGACTATGGAATCTAATAAGGTGAGATTTCCCCACATTTAAATCCATGCCTTTGTATTTACACCAATCTGATAAATGATTAATATCAGACTGTAGATTAATTTCCAAAATTGTTGACAACCTGGAAAAGTTAAAAGACATCTGCACAAAGTAAGCAATTACTATGCTAAAAACAGTAAGTTACATCGTTGATGATAGGAATCTTGGTGAATTCTAGAAGTAACAGAGTAATCGTGATAATAGTGACGTTTTACTTTGACTATTTGTGATCTATTAAGAATATAGCTTTTAATCAATTGCAACAATAAGCCACCTACACCAAATCTACTTAGTTTATGAATAAACTCATGATTCACTCTATCGAAAGCCTTGGATAAGTCGGTTGGTATATACAGTATGGAGGGTTTCAGAATGAAAGCATAAGCAACCAAATTCAGTTCAGTTGACATGCAGGCGTGAAAGCCAAATTGTTGCAGAGTTATGAACTAGAGAAGTCATAAGTTAAGTAGTCCGTTATGATGCTTTCAAAGAGCATTGGAATTATAATAATTATAGAAATGGGGCTGTAGTTTTTCATGTCAAATTTTTTACCAGACTTGTATATTGGTGTAGAAACAAAATGAATGCGTGCTTCTTTTTCAGAAAAAATCTTTATCTCCAAACGCTACGACATCAACATTCGACTACTTGTACGAGTTTTCGGAAACTAGAAAAGTATTAGAAGAATTTTTTAAGTGTCCTCCGACAGATGAAGAAAATAGGCTGGAGGTGGAATTTCAAGATCTAGAATATGAACTGAGGCGACAAGCGGGTGATTCTGGGAACTCATATGTCGGACAAAGACTGGCTAAAACTCTGCCAGGAGAGAATGAGTTTTGTTTGAGGATAGATTCTCCTAGGAAATGTTTGAATAATACTAATATCTCAAATATGCAGGTAAGTCAAGATAAATTTAGTTCAAACATTTTCCAATATGGGAGGTTCATTTTGTGAATTATAAAAATTTATTTTTGTTCCAGGACCATGATATTACAGAGCATGAGAACAATTTTTTAGACCTATCAATCGGTACCGGATCAAGTGGGGATTTGGGTGAAACCGAAGTGGGTCTGCAAGTAGGACATAGTAGAAATTTTACCCTTTCTCCTGAAACAACAGACTGTGACTCTAATTGCGGAGATTTAGATAGTGAAGCGTCTTTAATGCTTATGGAAAATGAAATGGGACCTGCAGGTGGCCTCTTAGGTAAATATTTTTAAATAATATTATGGATATCCTCTATTTTAATCCCCATATATAGGGTGGGCGAATGAACTCAGCAGTGAGTGTAGCGCCGTTTGATTTTTTCGCCATGGCTTTCGACTATAGCCTGAGAGGTGTTAACCCTGCCTATAAGACTTGCCCCTCCCTGGAATTTTTTTGAGGCGCCCCTGGATAAATATAATATTTAAAAATGTTGCCAACATTTATGCCACTTGAATGTAGAGCATTTTGTACAAATTTATACTTATAGGGATTTTTCGAACCAAATAAAATGGTTTTTGTTTCATTTCGATATATTAATTAGATTCGGCACTACACTCCGCACTCTTTATATAATGCAAATCTGGCCCCTTCTTCTGACAATTTTAAATTAAAACATTCTTTTGAACTAAAAATATTCTAAAGCTTGTTTTTTTTAGGATCAAATACAGATTTAGTTATCCCTAGTGATTCATTACGCTTATACTCTAGTATGCCAGTGTTAGAAGATGGGTTGTCATCGGGACATGCCAGTGATACTGATAATAATAATCCAACAGTAATGCTCATGAAGCGACAAATAACAGAAATTGAACGAGAAATCAATCAAGGCATTTGCAAATCGACATCAACAAAAATTAACGAGAATGGTTTGTCGCCCAAAAATGAAATACGTAATTCATCTCCAATTGATATAAATGGTTGTGTTAGTAGTTTTGAAGAACCCATGACAATTTCTCAAACAGATTCTCTTGGTAAGATAATATATTTTGATCTATTTAATTTTAACAAAAAAAACTTTGCAGAAAAAACTCCACCGCCCCCAGCTCCAGCTCCACACCGGTTGATGCCGGGAGAAAAGGCGAACGATGTAGAAGCAGCTCTAAAAGACATTAGGTTAACATTACAGCGAACGAAAACGTTGCCACTCCAACGCCATCCTGAGGAAGACTGCGAAGAAACAGCGGCCAGTCCCATTTGGGTACCGAGGTATTATTGAAAATGAGGAAATTTGTTTTATTTTATATTGATAACAGTCATTTCAGGCAACGGGGACTGTCTACCACCAGCGGGGATTCCGAGAGGAAAGTCAATAGCGGCGGTGAAGAAGGTACAGTCCTTATATATTTGTCTTTAATTCTTAATAAACTTTAGCTGATTTTAGAATATAATTTGCCTAGTTTCATATACATATGGAAAATGTAATATATTTCATTATAACATTTAATTTGCATTTAAAAAGTATTGAATACCTAATCAATTTATCTTAAATTAAGAAGCTATTTAAAGAAATAGGCAAATAAGTTTTTTGTGCTAAATATATTAACTTATAGCCAAAAAAATGATACTGGAGCCAATTTAAAAAAAAAATAAATGTATTATTTGCAGAAGAAAATGACACAGATTTGGAAACTGATCGACTGCTAGGACAACAAAGAACTGATGACCAGGGTTTTTACGATGATAAGGTTAGACCGTTTTTTTATATTACATCGTTGTTAATTTTTTTTTGTAACCCAATGTTAACAGCATCTTTTTAAAAGTCAATATTAAATATAAATACTGAAAAGATTGTCCTAAATATTCGTTTTTATTTATTTGTAAAGGAATAGAAGTTATAAAAAAAAACAATTAAGTGCGGTCATTAATATGACATTATACAAAAGTCAAAAGTTAGAAAAAATCAATTACAAAAAATAAATCACATGATAATTAAAAGTTGTCTTGCTTATTGTAATTTTGTAATCATAATTGGAGTTGGCTGTTAAATTGAAATGTTTTGGGTTGGTACTTTAACCACGGAATTAACTACAACAAAAAAAAAAAGAAAAATAATTCATATAATATCAAAATAATTTACATAAAACTACAGAAATTGTTAAAAATGTCCATTTACGTCTAAACACAAACCAACTCTTCTTCACAATCCAGCAAAAACGTTATGCAACATTTGCAGTGAATTGTTGATCTCTTCACACTTGATTGCGTTTTCTCAGTTCTTCCAGATTATTAATAAAATAATTGACATTGAAAAAATCGAATTAAATCGCTATAGTTTCAAAATAATAGACAGTCGGAAAATTTCAAGAATGTGTAGTGGAATGCTGACATCTGTCATCGCTCCAAAATTTGTAGGGAGTTTCGGAGCTTACTGGGTAGGCGGGCAATTTCATGTTTTACAGATATACAACATATACAAAAATTATTTTCAAATTTTTTAAAGTGAGTTCTGTTATTCTTGGAACATTTCCAAACCACCTCTGAGGTATTACTCAGGCAGGTTACCATTTTTTTTAAAAGTTCGTTCGCTAGTAACCATATTATATCTCAATATCAAATAAACTCCCAGTGATCCGTAAATAATGACCCAGGTTTGGCAGGTCTTTATATTTTTATGTTTTTACATTCATATAAGGTACCTAAAAACTCAGATCAAAAAGTTTCATGGTACATCTAAAAAACTAAATATTTTCTGGCATCTTCTAGTAACTATTTGTGATATATTTGCATATTTTTATCATTATTTTTTTTATGATTTCTCATATGTTATTTTTAAATAGTCAAACAATTTTCTTCTTCTATATTACACTTAATGTATTTAAAAGAGTTCGGATAGCAAAAGCTGAAGCTCCTTTATGCAACCTTGTATAATTCTCTTGCTACATGTAATTATGTAAATATGTTGTCAAATTTGACAAACGTTTAATTTCAATTTCAAGCTAGGGGGTGGGTGGCTCAGTGGTAGAGTCTCTGCCTGTGGACCCACGGGTCCCAGGTTTGAATCCCACCGTTGGCCGGGATTTTTTCATTTAATTTAATTATTTAAAATTAATTCTGATGCCTTTGTAGGATTCCCCACCCGACCATTCACTGTTGGGTTCTAATTAACAGTGCTGCTCCTAAAGTGGCGCTGGAAAACAGTACAAAACCCTACACAGAACACAAGGCGAAATAACCTTAGCAGTTAAAGCCGATGACACAAAAAAAATGTAATTCTGTAGAAGAAGCTAAAGTAACAATCCAAAACATTTAAATTTCACAGCCAATTCCAATTTTCTCGATTGGCTCATTAGAAGAATTTTTTTAGGTAAAATAAGGACTAAATTAAAGAACGATCTTTTCAATATTAAGTAGAACTATAATAAAAATATTCTCTAACAAGTATAAATAAATTAATTGAAAATAACAAAAATAAACAAGCATGTCCCCTAACCTTTGATTTATATTGTTAGGGTTGGAGAAAACCTAAAACTCGGACTATAATGCCTCCGCTAAGCCTAGCAAATCCTAAACAAATTTTAAATACCATGGATGAAGGTACCCTTCCCCTAGTCCCTTCTGAAACTCAAATTTCTGATCCTTCTTCCCCGACAGCAGTATCCGAAAAAAGTCAATCGCCCCAAAGCCAAAAAGGATCAGTATCTTCGAATAAAGTCAAAAAGGTGTGAGACTGCGCATGAAATAGATTTAACATTTAGCATAGCTGAGGCTTTTAACTTTTTCACTCTTAACACTTCTCCATTTTGACATATTCTTTTTATTGACCCGAAAAATCTTTTGTAGACTAAAATGTAGTTACTAAAAAGTATGCATGCCGAATATTTTACCCCATAAACTAGTTTGGGTATATATTTTAAGAACAATTTAAGTTATTTTTTTTTGAGAATTTTCGTACAGCTCTTATTTTCGTATATTTAAAATAAATAAAAAAATAAATAAGGACTTTATTTATCGACATAACGGTTGATTACCCCTTTCCAAAATATACTTTTTATTAATTCATTTAAAGATCTGAATTTATAGATCAATATTAACGTGCTAACTGTTACACACACAGAAAGACGGGAAAATTTCATAAATTTGTCCGAATGAAACGTTAAAGGTTAGGGAATTTGACAATCTACATTCGGTACCAAGAACCTTGAGTATTCAGGTGCCTGGAAAAGCTTATGAAGACACGAATCTCAATGCCTAGTTATTCAAAGTATCTGTAACGTGTGTAGGGTGGGTTACCCCACGGCACTTAGGCATCATTAGGCCCATTGTGCATCCACCTGAGAAGATAGACATCTAGTTCGTGAGCCAGCCTACAGATTTAATGTAGTTGACAACGTCGCCAAGAGGTGCTTCTCTTATATCGGCCGGTGTTAGCCGATACTCTGAATAAAATTGTTATTGAAGTATCTATATAATAGGTATAGATCACCAACTACACGTGAGGTGGTGAGCTTTTCTCTGAATAGTACAAGAATAGATAGTGTTGTTGGTACAGCAGTTTACAAAAATATGTAAATTCTATGCTTAGGCCAGGAAAGCGATAGTTGAGGCAGCCGTTCTGTCGTTACTGTGGGTGTGTGTGTCGTTATGGTAACAATCTATACTAAATTCAGAATCAGATTTTGAAGAACAAATAATTGTAAGCTTATTTCATAAAAAGCTTACCAAGTACTTGTCTTCATATGTTTAAATGGTTCTTTTACTGTTTGAGATACTTGGCTCCAAATGTTGAAATGTTTTCTTTACTATTTGAGGTATTTATTTCCATATTTTTAAATGGTTCATTTACTATTTGAAGTACTTTGTGGTACTATTTAAATAAAAAGAGCAATCCCTTTCGTAACTTCGTCTTAATTTGATTTTCATATAGTCAGCGTGCGAGATGTCATATAAAAGTGTTGTTTCTTGAACTACCTTGATTAGTTTCTGATCCATGATAGACATCGACAACAGAACTAATCACTCTGTGGTCACTAGAGAAAATTGTAACCCGTGCATAAAACTTCGCAGCTGACGGAGTCACTGAAACAGAATCACTTCACTCTGCGTGTGAACATTCGCTGTTGTATTCATTTCTGTGTTTCACAAAAACTTACGGTGAGCCGCCTCATCTTACCAAACTGCGTCTCAACTTGCGCTCGGCCTTTAAAGTGCAAAATTTCTTACCGGTTTTATTAAAAAATAATCTTAACATTCCTTATAAGCTGATTGTCAACTTATAAATATCTTAAGTCGAAATATATACTATACTTTGTTATAATTGCATGTTGTAAGTAATGTTTCTAAATTAGGTTCTATTCAATTTGTTCGTTTATAATTTTAACTGAAACGCGTATGGCGCTGCATGATTTTATCAGTTCTTCTAGATAACAAGTTCGGATCCCTGGGTCATCACCTCCTATTGATGGTCGCTACTATTTAAAATGTATGTGCTTGTACTTGGAGCTGTTCTAGTTCGTCTTTACCAGCTGTATTATTAAACGATAATATAAATATCTGATAGTTTGAAATCTACAAGATACAAAACACGAAACCAATCTCCAATTGAATCAAAATAGAGCTACACTAAAATTCTCCATCTACAATCAAAAAAATTATTATTGTAAATACGGTTTCATGCTTTGGTGTTGGGATATGGTGTAACACTTTCCACTACATTATTATTTATTGTTAATAGACTATCATTTTATTTCATACCCAATCTAGTCAGTTAACAAAATTAAAAACTAACATTAATAGAAGGCAACTTTAAAATAGAAAGCTTAGAAATTTGTACATAGGCGTACTGTACTGTATAACATACATTTCAAACAAAAATTTTCTTAGTTTCAATGTTTATTTTCAGGAAAAAGATAACAAAAAGAAAGGCAGAAACAAAGAAGGTAAGTTTATTTTTAGTTTATAGTTATATGGTATAAAAATAAAAACTTTATTTAATTTGCGAAACGTTTTGGAATGTTATGGTAAGTTATTCGGAATGTGAAACAAGAGTGTTTTAAGCTGTTTATTATTCATGTTCACACAGTTTGAATGACCATTCCAAATCTATACATTCCTGTAAAATCAGTATTAATTAAACACTTTAAGACTAGATTGATGATTTTATTTTTTACACTGAAAATAGTTTGTTAATTAACTGCCATATTACTTTTAATGTTGCAGAATTATTTGTTGATTTTTTCACTATTCTGCTAACTTTATTACTAAATATGTATCGACAATATACAGTCTTACTCAAAAGTCACCTCCCCTCTTATATTTTGAACGGTTATGCTTAGACTATTAAAATTTGGATGGTAAAAATAAAGGGTTATAAGCTTCTTTCAGATAATTCTGCCTTTTCGGATTTCGATTTACGATATATGATATATTAAATTCACAATTTTCATACTCAGGTTTACGTCGCTTAAGGTACATTGAAAACTTCACTCACGCAGACCAACATATGGGCTTAGTATGCATCAATGGATTTCTCATATATACCGATGCTGCATAGAGGTATTTGAAGATTTGAGAACGAGCCTGATACAGCGTCTGGTCCGAAGTATGAAATAAATTGCTGTCTAGGCATCTCGACAATCAATGTCGTCATGACCTAGTGGTAAGGGCATTTGTTCCCTAACAAAGATGTCTGGGTTCGAATCCCGCGGCGACATGTTTTTTTAAATCTCCAAGTATTTGTTTTCAACTTTGGGGTTCGGGGATGGTCTTGATAATTCGTTGGGGGATTTTTGAGATTTGTTTCCGAATTTTCAATATTATTCTAAAACTTATTTCAGATAATTCTGACCTTTCTGATTTCGATTTGCGATCTACGATAAGTATATAAAATTCACAATTTTCAAAAGCCAGTTTTTTCAGTACTGTTTTAGAGATTTATTTTTAAATTGTTCAGGTAGAGAGTTATATATACTGACTATGTTGAATGAGAAAGAGGTCTCTTCTAGAGAGTTGTAAGATATGTAGGAGTATTATTTCTCAGCACTTAGTGTACAAAAGTAGCCATGTGCAGTTTTTGTTGATTAAACATATTATGCCACCCTAATTCGTTCAGTTTGTTTGATGAAAAAATAAGCCTTACACACGAGTTTTGAATTGTCTGTAGTTTATCCATCAAAAAAACACATTTCCAAACAAAATTAGTATACCTTTCAAACGAGGTGTCACTTGCCGTAAAGGCTCATTTAAAGTTATTGGTCGGTGGTTCTGTGACGTCATATATGACTATTACGTCACCTGTGACCACTAGTAGAGAAGCTTTACAACCGTTCATTTTCGTCTTCCAAATTTCATTAGTCTAAGTATAACTGTTCAAAATATACGAGGGGGGCAGAGGATTTTAGAATAGCTCTGTAAAAAAATCAGTCTAGTGTGAGTGATAAAAAATGTACCAAACTAATGTTTATTTTTTAGATTATTTCGTGCTACTATTATAGATTACCCACTGATGTTTTTATTAAATCTAACAATTTAATTGTAATTGTTTCTTATTCTCTTTTAATTCAATAATAGTTCAATGTTTGTATACATAAATAAAAAACTAGCCCATTATTTTTTCTATTTAAAAATTGTGAAAAACATGTTTTTAACAACCGCAGATTTATATGTTTTTAAAAACAATGTTTCAATATATTTTTAGGATTTTTGTATCATCAACAACTACAAACCTTTGGAGATCGAACGTATTTGTATCGAAAAAATATTCTAGCTGTAATTTAATCATTTCATATAAACATAAAAGCTTTTTATAATTAACTAAATATTTTATAAGCAAAATGGCTAAATGACCCTCTCTCTGTGGTGTTTTTTTATTGTCTTTTTCCTAATAAACTTTACTTTGAATTGATCTTATTGGACTCTCTGCCAACAGTCTTAATACGGACACCTGAGGACTTGGAAGACATTAAATATGTTTGGGATATCTGATAATTCCTATACCTCTGCCAGAGGTAAGAACTGTACAATAGGTGCAATAAGCCTACAGATTAAGTACTAGTAATCTTTACCTTACACGAACAGAAGAAAATGTCCACGCAGGACTCTTATGTTGCCTATCACCATGGTTACTGAAACACTGAAGCTCTTGGAGCTTAATCTGCAACCATTTGGAAGTCTTATTGCATGCTCAGTCATTACTCATGACTACTATCTAACAATGATCTGTGCCAACACCGATTTTGGCATAGCTATGAGTGACTGGTCTTAAAATAGTTATATACAAATCCGAAGACAAACAGCAATTTTTTTAAATATAATTATTTATGGAAAACACAAAAATAGGTCTGTATTGATTTGGAAACGACTCACCATAGTTCCATACTTTGAATGCATTGTTATCTGTATTTTTATTGGTGTATTTTTTTTTTTATTAAAACGAAAAGAAAAAGTTATTAGATCGCGTTGTTTTTTGCAGATGTTATTCAACGATCAGTACTCATAGAAGGAGTGTTATTTCGAGCAAGGTATTTGGGATCTACGCAGCTAGTTTGTGAAGGACAACCCACGAAAACTACAAGGATGATGCAGGCAGAAGAGGCGGTTTCAAGAATAAAGGTAAAGCATGGATCCTTTGTGTATAAAAGTGCACTTTTACTCCTTGCATACCACAAAATATTCCCAATTTATATCATTAATTGGTACATTTGAATTCAACAGCGGCAAAAAATCTTTTTCTAACAAAGAAAAATCAGAAATAGGTTGGGAAATTATTTTTTACCACATTATTGGATTTATTTTAAAATTTTACTTGTAGAATTTGATAAAAAAAAATTTAAATCTTGCTCAATGCAGGGTATTTCTATTTTCGATCTAAAATATACAGGGTGTTGGGTTAGTGCGTAATTGCTCAATATTTTAATTTGTGTTATAGACACGCGGACAAGTTATATGGATTTAAAAAAGGCATACTTTAAAAATATTTTTGGATATACAGGATGTTACGTATTGCCTGGCAAAAAAAATGTATTTTTTAAATGGAACTTGGAAGATTTTATTTCAGTTTAAAAATGGTCTGTATTCAACCCTGAAATATTTTTAAAATATATTACAGGATTGACAAGCAATTATGTTCAAATAAAATAATCATAATTTAGTTAGGTTAGCAATGATTTCAAAATAGTTTAAAATACAGACTTATAAGTGACAAAGCTAATGAATATTGATGATAGAACTGGTTTATTTTATACAGAGTGTTTGGAAACATGTCATAAATATAGATAATTTTAAGTTGAATTTACTCAATTTTTTTAAATGCAATACCCGTATTTTACCTATCCAAAGATATCAATATATTATCCTGTTGTATGTATACAGTGTATCCCATCAACAAAAGTTGACGACCATATTTTAAAATTATTCTTAAATATACATGGTAGTCCATAAATGAGGGGCGAACCAAACTTATACTTTTTAAAACCAAACACCCTATCTTGCATATTTGGTTATTTTCTCATCGTTATACGATTTTAATAGATTTATAGTTTCTAAAAATATTTTGAATTTTCATTCAGTTGCTATGCTATATAGGGTGTGTCTAAAAACGAGAATACGATATTCTAAATTTTTTTCAAATGCAATACCTCGTATGTTATACCACCTATTCATAAATTAATTTCTTTATTTTTTATTTTGTTTGGCATTCCCCATACCCAAACGCATGTTTTCTCAAGTTTTTAATGATGTATCTTGAAATTTTTTTCCTGTATATCCAAAAATATTTTTAAAATATAAACTTTTATTTGAAACTCGAGCAATTGGACAATTAGACACCCTGTATAATAATTCACATAAATTCCCTAATTACTTCATTGTCTTTCTTCTTTGTTGTCCATACAAGTGATATAAATGTTCTTTGTTCCATACCCTATTAATTGACGAAAAATTATGCTTAGAAGTGAAGTGAAGATAACTATTTATTTTGGATTTAAACTTCATGTTAGTCTTTAATTGATACTCTTAAGTTGTTTGTATGGAATTGTCCCTTAATCATCTCTGTAATTAGCAATACTTAAACAAAGTCATATGTCATGAATATAGAAACACCCTGCATAAAAAACTATTTGTTATTTAAAATTAAAAAATTGGATTATCCTACAATGTGCACTTGGTTCTTAATATTTTGTGATAAAAAGTAAGTTGGGTTAAATCACCAAATAAACAATAATCTATAAAAAAATTATTATTTTAATATATTTGTCACCAACAAAGTTGATTTTAAAAGAATGTCTTATACACGGAGTTGTATCTAACAATAAGCGCGGAAGCAAGTACAGTTTTTTGCTTTATTGATTTTTAAAAACTCTTTAAAATAACTACATATAAAGTGTAGAAACAGCTCTGGTTACATTAAAGTATAACATTACTAATTTTTAAAGCTAATTTAACATCTCTGATACACCCAAGAAATGTATAGAGATAGCGTATTTCAGTTTTCTTCAAAAATTTCTACTAATATTTTTAAATTAAAAATAAGTAAGAAAAATTACATATAAGTATTATTTTTTAAATCGTGTGTAAAATATTTTAAAAAATAAACCCTATAATTAATAAATTTTTATTAGGAAGTTAAAATATCAAGCAAAATCATTTATTGTCTTTCTCTACAAAATCTTCAATTCATTCAAATTAAATACATTATATACATGTCACATTTTTACATATTATTAATAATTTGTTTCTATGGAAATTTGAAAATAAATGAATTAAATACGTTTTGATTTCAAAGCAATCAATATTGCTGTAAAAGTTATAAGAATGCTGAAAACTGGAGGTCGCAGAAAACATTCTAAATCATCTTAAAATAATTTTAAATATTAATATAGTATTAATTAAACTAAACATAAAATAATCCTTAACATTGTGTAACAAATAAAATGTCTATAATTATGTACATACAAAAGCATGATCTTAGTGTGAGCCATGATTATATAGCATTTATGTGTAACCTAAACATACAGTGTGCTCCCCATCTCAAAATTTATTGTGGACAAGGCATGGAGGCATGTCTTAGCACGGCGCAAGTGTACTCCCTTTTTTTGGAATAACTTGGGTGTTTTTTTTCGAATATTACAGTGTCGTACCCCCCTTCCTCACTCTGGATTACTGTACCTAAATGGTGCACGCTTAAAATTCACCAAGTGCAGAAAGGGTTGATTCACTTCTCAATTTTAATACCTCAAAAAATATCATTCTCGCCTTATTTATTACTATTATTGTAACTTGACCCATTTCAATCTATTGTTATGAATTTTCTATTCCAATTAGAATATTTTTGCTACTTCTTAAAATAACCTTGGCCCCTAGTTATATGGGATAAAGTTTTCTTAATTATAATTTAATTTTTGCCTGGCTACTAGAAGAACATCCACGGCACTAACTCGGTGGCAGTACCAACTACTTTAAACCAGTAGGCTAGTTGACGATCTCCAATGTTCCAATTACTGGAAATGAGACATGTGCGTTGACAGTTACAGGCTTTATAAAAAAGGGTTGCTCGAGCCCTTTTTGTCCCATAATGTGGCTAGTTGCTGAAGAACTGAAGAAGAAATCACAACAGTGAAGAGAATGCCTCCCCCTGTTGGTATCGCTTTAAGTGGCTTGATTCAGAGAGGTGGTGATAACGCTCCTGCTATATCCAGAAATAAATCTTTTAACCCTGCAAAACAGTGCTTGAGTAACAATTATTTTGTTGTCAAATTTTAAATGAAAAAACTCGATAGTGTTTATTATAAGAATAAGCAAAATATTTTTTGGACCCTTTCTGCATTTGGACGTCCTTTTTTTGTTCTTTGGTTGGTTGCCTGTTACATGTTTTACCTGGACATCATTATGTCGCACTCCTTCTCTGACCATTGCTTTGGATGTTTCTCTGATCTGTATATAGATAATGCACCCATGGCCGTTACAGTACGTGAAGTATGGCCCTCTTTTATGTACTATATGTTGACACAAAACTAGAGTAGATACATCGGGTACGTAAATGATTAACGAACGGTAGTGTGACAGAGGTAAACCTTGCAGGGGGTATCCAACCAAATGATTCAATATGGACAATCCTATGAACCGAGCAGCCCTGTCAATTGTAGTATTGAGGAAGAGCTGCAACAACTGGGGCCCCAAGTTGGTGCGATTATTCAAAATTCCGATCAGCCTGAGATCACTGGTGAGATTTTCACTCTGTATTTATAGAAAAATATCTAATTTGTCTTTAAAAGGTTATACCAATAATCAAAGGTTATTTTCAAACTAATTAATTATGATGATATGGAAGTGTTTGTTTCCATTAAATCAATAAAAAAATTGTGGGTGATGTTGCTGTTCTTTTTGTTTGAGAGTACTCAGGATTGAGTTCCCAAGGTCCTCATTAATAATTTTGCTAACGAGCTTATTGGGAGATATTATATTTGGATACAGTTAGGAGTAGCTGAGAGTAAGTCGTTAATATCTAATAAAAATAATATTAGGACCAAAACCGATCCTAGAGGAATAGCAAAAGCCGCGATATGCGCCAACTTGAGAACGAACAAAATGTTTAATTTGGTCACTTCTCAAAATTTACAACTTTGAGTATAATGTATTAAGATCCAAGTGATCACCACAAAAAAACGGAACGAACTCAGCCCCGCTCTTCTATTTACTGCGCATATGACCTACTGCACTTAAAAATAAAACGGGATCAGAGGGGTGTTACCAAATTTTTTCCAACTAAACTATTGGTCATTATTTTGATTTCTAATTTCGGAATTTTTAAAGACATTTTTATCAAAATTATCAGAGTTTTTGCCTTCTAACTCTTAAAGAAGCAATAATTTTATGGAAAATAACCTTTAACATCATGTAAATTAAATAAATAAGTATGTGTTAAATCTTTTTTTATAAATACAATGATGAAAATTCATTGAACAGAAAATTTGCCAGAATTCAACGACAATCCGCTGGGAACAACAGGCTCTGTATTTCGTCTACATTTCCTTGGTTCTGTTGAAGTAGATGAGGAGGGGGGTAGAAAACGAAGAAAACGACTCAAGAAAAGTATGGTAGAAGTCGCTGTTACCAAGATTAAGGTCTGTTTTATGTTTTGATGTAGGTAGCCCTGTCGTCTTGCCCTTAAAACAGTATTATAGAAAAGTGCAAAATAAGATTGTCTTATTAAAACTTAAGTCGTCTTAAAAAATAAGTCACAATCTAAAGTTTTTTTGTTATATAACCAACCATACTAAAAAATGTTCTGCCTTTGCGACGTTTAGTAATACCGTTGCAATTCTACAAGGCTGTATAATGAGCCTCACCTCCTTTTACTTACAAAGAGGAGCATAAAATGTTTTAGTATTTAGTCAAAAGTTAGGATAATAGAGAATGTCCCTAGTCAGAAAAATCCATCTCATGTGCACATAGTATTTAGTGAATAAATTATTTCTGAATATTGTCCCCACTTTTATAAACCTATTTCGTAAAGTACAAGTAGCTATTTCATGTATGTAATATATTAATTTTAATCAAAAAAATTAACAGAAACAAAATTTAATTTGCTGAACGTTTACATACATGAAAAAATCTAACTCTAATTTGCTTTAACACTTACTAACCTATACTAACACATTATTTTTTTGCATTGCTGCTTCTGTGGAAACATAGGCTTTGGTAAGCATTACGAATATTCATAAAACTATATAGAACTAATTTAAAATTGTTCAATTCAGGCACCCGATGGTGAAAGTCAACCTAGTACGGAAGTTGATCTATTCATTTCCACAGAGAAAATAATGGTACTCAATACAGATTTAAAAGAAATAATGATGGACCACGCATTGAGAACTATATCTTACATAGCTGATATAGGAGATTTGGTGGTACTGATGGCCAGAAGGCGATTTGTACCCCACGAAATGGAGGATGCACCTAAAATCAATCGTACCCCAAAGATGATCTGTCATGTCTTTGAAAGTGAAGAAGCCCAGTTCATTGCCCAGTCTATCGGACAAGCTTTTCAAGTAGCATATATGGAATTTCTAAAAGCCAATGGAATTGAAGATCATTCATTCGTGAAAGAAATGGACTATCAAGAAGTGTTAAATTCACAAGAAATTTTCGGAGACGAGCTTCAGATGTTTGCGAAAAAAGAAATGCAAAAAGAGGTAATTATTGTTTTTTTTTTATGTAGTACTTACAGAAAATACAGAAATACAGAAAAACAACTGTAATAAGATTATTAAAAACGTAAAACTTTTAGCACTAAACTATTTCAATTAAATATATCATAGTCCAAATAAAATTTATTATAGTTTTTGCATAGCGATCCATAGACGTACTTGGTTCTGTACCTTTTTACTTTCAAAAGTATTGTGTGCCGAGTATGTGGGGTGGGAACCAATAATTGAACTCTTTCAATTAACTACCTATAGTTGATAGAAGAACCTATTAATTTTGCTTGGAATAGAAGTCATGCAAGTTTTCTTTTGCCAGATGGAAATATTCCACTTTCAAATGATTTTAAACATAAAGAAATGTATATTTGTTGCGACACCTATTTTGGGCAATTTGTAAAGCATTTTTATTTCTAGGTTGTGGTACCAAAGGCAAAAGGTGAAATTTTAGGAGTAGTAATAGTGGAATCTGGATGGGGCTCAATGTTGCCAACAGTTGTGATAGCAAACCTCGCTCCAGCTGGTGCTGCTGCAAGATGCGGGCAATTAAATATCGGCGATCAAATCATAGCAATCAATGGCGTCAGCTTAGTAGGACTTCCACTATCGACATGCCAAACCTACATCAAAAATTCAAAAAGTCAAACTGTAGTTAAATTAACCGTAGTACCTTGTGCACCTGTTGTTGAAGTGAAAATCAAGAGACCAGATACTAAATATCAACTTGGATTCAGTGTACAGAATGGAGTGGTAAGTTATTGTTATAAATAGGAAACATGAAGTAGGGAATACATTTATTTCTATTTTTAGATTTGCAGTTTACTCAGAGGCGGCATAGCAGAGCGAGGTGGCGTAAGAGTCGGGCATAGAATAATTGAAATTAATAACCAAAGTGTTGTCGCTGTACCTCATGAAAAGATTGTAAATTTATTGGCAACTTCAGTAGGTGAAGTAAGTAATTGTTTAAAATCCCTATAGTTTAAATTATGCCGAACATTATATATAAAGAGAATAAAAATTTTGTTTTTTTAGATTCTGATGAAAACAATGCCGACTTCCATGTTCCGTTTGCTTACTGGTCAAGAGAATCCTGTATACATCTAAGTTGATATTAAACGAGGTTCGAAAGTGCCTACTTGTAGTTGATATTGAACTGTCCCTGGGAATTGTTTTATTTAGATCGTGCTTGAGTCGCAGATCAATATATTT
Source organism: Psylliodes chrysocephalus (assembly GCA_927349885.1). Taxonomy (NCBI): domain Eukaryota; kingdom Metazoa; phylum Arthropoda; class Insecta; order Coleoptera; family Chrysomelidae; genus Psylliodes; species Psylliodes chrysocephalus. Next base: position 25,057,241 of record OV651826.1, on the reverse strand, counting down.
TTTATTGTTAGAATAAGTTCAACAGACTGAAGACAATACAAGCAAAGAACTGCGCTCTGCACAAATCCTTTTGCGCTGAGCTTTCGTGATAGACCATATCTCTGCTTTGTCGCGTAATTAGTTTCATCATTTTAGCTAATACAAAGAAACAAAAAAAAGCTGTTAGGTTTCATACATGCACTTTCAGAAACTGTTTTGCTCAAAAAAGAGTTGTGAAATGAAAACCGTTTGTCCAGTATGAAATTTTATTTTTTAAATAACAATCGTAGCTCATTCTATTGAAAATTCGACTGCACTAATGCTACAAATTTAAAAATAATTGGCTTCGCTGGAAGTTATGTATGAGAGCCAACAGGATTTTTGATATCCATCAGATTTTTATCTAAAATGACTGCAATTATATCTATTTATTCGTTATTGTGAATGTGAAAAGCATACCAAAGACTGGTTGGTTGGCTTTAAAGAATATTTCGTTGTAATTTACAATAAAATAAATTCTAGCTAAATAATTCTAAATAAGTTGTTTTATATCCATTTTGACAGATCTTTATTCTCTTATAGAACTACTCTACATTTTCCTGCAAGACATTATATGTTGCAATGTCAAAATCGTTCTATCAATGTCAAAATTATTCATCAAAAAAATAACATCACGTAAAAGCTTTAATAAATAATGTGGGGGCATGATTATCTGCTGGAAAAAGTAGAACCTTTTTAACGAATGATACAAGATTTATATTTAAGGAACATTAATAGTAAAAATAAATCTTACACCAATATCTGCCTTAAAATTATAGATTTAGAACGATTTAATTTTCATTTAAAATATTAATCGTAGAACTGGTGTGTATTATTTTTTAAGCTAATAAGATGGTTTTGAGCTACCATTCGTTAATTTATTCGAAAATTTAGATTACTAGTTGATAAAGTTTTTGATATAACAGGATATTTCTTGGTTTAAAGAAGTGGCATTTCTAAGCGCAAACGAATTGTGATAACTTTTTTCTTTAACTTCCCACCAGAAAGAACACTTAGCTGCTGCTACTACTACCTATAGTAAATCATAGTTTCAAATTTTTGCAAACGCTATTATTGCCACGTTTTTAATAGCTCCTTTGCGCTTTTAAAGAAATGACAATTCTTTTTAATAGAATTTATTTAGAATAGTAGTTAGATATTTCCGAGGGGTAAGTCAAAATGTGTACCTAATTCTTTGAAATTATCTCTACCGTAATTCTCCGGCAATTCCTTTAAATCTACAAATTCCTCGCAATTCCCTACCCTTGTACCACCTCTAGTTTACCCCTCGGTTATTTCAATAACTAGGTTATTAAAAACATTAGTTTCCTGTTCATTTATCGACTAGTTGTCTTTAAAAAAATCTGTCAAAATTGTTGTTGGTGCTGCATTTTTTATATAAACATTTTGTTAATTTAAAAATAATCCACCTAAAAAAAATTGAAATAAAAATATTTTTGAATCAATGAAATATATTTTTGGAATTTTGCATCACAAAATTGTATAACTTTTAAGATTTGTATTCAACATGGTCGAAACGGCGACCAATTTTGACTTGTAAAATAAAAAATTGCAGAAAACAGTAAAAATGCAAATCGTGGATTATTTTTGAATAAATATTACACATCTTTAAATGTTTAATTGCTGGGTTTAGGTAGCGTCACTAATTATTTTCAAGTATTTTTCTTCATTATTTCAGTTTTGTGAAACATTAATTTTTGCAAGAGGTAAGGTTACTGGTAATTTTATAAAAGTTACACCTCTACTAGTTGTGAAGATGCTTTAGATACCTATAGGGTGTCCTTGAAAATAGTGCATTCTTCTCGCGTACTGATACAGGTTGGTATTTAGAGTAGAACAATACATATACGGAATGGCTACTGTTTGATTTATCTTAGGTAAATTAAGCCGTATATTTTATACACTTGTCTATAATTACATTCCTAAAGGTTAGAGGGTGAAAAGGTAGTAGTCCCTGTGATCGACAATATATCGAAAAAAATCACAATATTTTTCTTTAAAAGATAAAAATACATGACATGGAATACATATCTAGTTAAACACAGAATGCTTATCCAACCAACGGTAGAATATACATGATGTCTTGAAGTAAAGCCACTTAAAATAACAGAACAAAAAATGCTAGGATTATGTGAAAAAAGTATCAAGGAAAATATATGGAAGTAATACTGCGAACGTTTTAACTCCAGTATATCCAATAATTGATTAACACAGATTTTATTGTTTATTAATAGACGCAAAGTCGTAAATTGCTCCGTTTCTTTATCAACATCGGATGGTTGTGAATCTTGAGAGGTAAAAAAATGCATCGGATGTGAATATTCAAACTTAGCATATGAAGTGAGTAATAATTAATATTTTTGATGAAATTTAACGAAATTAGAATCAAGTATAATACCTGAAGTTGTATAGAAGTCTAATAATTGCAATCAAATTTATAAATTTGAATATTTTTCTATGTACACTATAAAAATAAATGATATATAAAGGTATGCAGAATTCGTTACTCGACTGGTAGATAATAAACTAAGGGACTTTGCGGGAAAATGCATAACTCATAAAATAATTCTCTTAAGATTTTCCAAGCTTTCAGAAATTCATTTCCATTATCAGGGCTTTGCATCTAGTTGTCATAGAATACAGTTTAAAATCAAATATTTGTTATTAAAAAATCGTGAATTTTACATTCACCACGCGGTCTAGATATTTAAATTTAAAATTAACAGGAAAAAATTCTAAAAGGAAAATTATTTGATGGATGAAATTTTTAGGGCTCATTCTTGTTCCACAAAGCTATACCGCACGTAATTCATATGTCGTGATATTCTCGAACCAAAGACAAAGCCATCGCAACAAACATTTATGTTCCGGATAATACGTTGAATACTAATTAGACTATTTTTTATTATGGGTCATCGGTGACGAATAAATCTATAAATGGGTTGGAAATAATGATGTATTCTACCTATCGCTTTAAGGATTGCATTACTTTCAGTTCAAGGACACCTAAATTTTATTGTTAACCACACTAATATTCTTTATACAAAAATGAAATGGTGTATTAAACATTAAAATTTTTCACCCCTTATGTTAGATGAGTTTTAAAGTGGTAGTGCTACCAAATCCTTGCAATATTTAGAACTATTGTATTTATTAAATTACCAATACTGATGAAACTGTTGTAATCTGTTTCCAATACATTAGTAAAATATATACAATGTAGACGTAAATAAACAATATCAACTATTAAACCAATTAAAATTGGATACAACACAACCTTTCCCAAATAATTTGTATTTAGCTTTTTACCATAATAAAAAGTGTACATATTTCAAGATGGTGCTAGAAAACCAATTTTACGTCTACATTGTTTCTGTGTTCAAAAATATATATTATAAACAATTTTTCAAGAAATATTCCTACACCCAACCTTCAATTGTGCTGGCTCAAGAAAATATGGTAATATCTAGTCAGCATTATCTATTTTTTTGTATTTTATTGCAAATTATGTTTATTATTTTGTTATTTGTTTGATGTTCAAAAGTCAGTGATATTTCCATTTACTGTATGTAAACTCCCAGAACGGATAAGAAGTTGTATATAAAAATAGTTAACTGTTATTATAAATGGTATATAGTACTACCGAATCCTATTCGATATACTTAGATGAAAACGACAATGCTTACAGCCAAAATTTTCAGAAAATTTTAACAAAGAACTGTGCAACCTATATTTCACGTACATTCCAACAGAACAAAGATGTGTATTTTTATTTTCTATAACTTTATTTAATGATTTAAGCCCTTTTGAACTAAAATATTTCTGAAAACAATGTTCAAAATAAAATAAATAATTAGTTTTTAAACTTGCCTCATGAATAACAGCTCTTATTTATTATTAAGTTCAGTAAAATATTAGTCTTTGATTAATACTGTTACTCTCCATGGGCTCTATAAACGCTTTACAGTAACCTTCCCAAATATTCAATGATATAAACGAGATGAGTAACAGTTTTCTCAAATAGAGCCGAATAACTTTTTCTTTTTCTTCTGGGGTGCTGTCCCATTTTACTATAAACAACTAAACCATGACCAATTACTCCAACAGGTGTTAATGCTAGAACTTGCTCCAGATCAGAAGCTTTTAATGTAAAGAAAAAAGGACCTTTAAGTTCTGCTCTACCGTTTTTGAGGGGTGCAAAATTTAATTAACAAGTCTTTTGCTATATTTTTTTGAAAATTCTCGCTGTGGGTATCGTGGAAATATATGAATGCATTCATTGTGGACTCCTGCATAGGTGTCTCCTGATAAAAGTGATCTTTACTACAAAATTCAGAATCTATTAGGTAAAGTAAATAGTAAATAGTATTTTTATATTTCCCTGAGAATTTTATAGACCCTTTAGATGCCTGTAAGTGGAAAATAACACGATGACGAACAAATTTTTTCTCTCTTCTCTCCATATTACTAAAAACTTTATTGTTAAAAGAAATTGCTCCAGAGATACGGCGTAAAACGTAACATTGTTTTAATGGAAAATAATTGAGTATGATGAAAAGCTGCTACTTTTAATAAAAATCCGGATTCCAGACTGAAAAATCATTATTTACGATTTTCACTGTATAACTGAAGCAATTTTCCTTTATCTTATTTGTTGCTTCATATGTAAGGTAAAACATTTCCGAATACTAAAGTATTTTGTATTATGGAGTCTTTTAAGTGTATTAAATGTGAATAGTTTAATTTCAGTGTACAATCACATAGTTGTAATACTCCATAAAAACCTTGTTTTATATATTACAAATTTTATTAAGTATGTTTTATGTACAAAAATCCGTTTAGTTCGTTTTCATTTTTTCATTTTTTATGTATTAAAAACAAATACTTCAATCTATAATATTTTTCATTTCGAATACCTATTTAAAAAATAATCTAACCATATCAAAGCCTATGAACAGTTCCAGTAATCAATATTTATTTTAATTATATATTTAGCGTTCTTTTGTCTGTATAATAATAAAAACTTCATGTGTAATATTTACAAAATACAATATAAGAAATTTATTTGCTTGTTTCATTTCACTAAAGTTATAAAATTCATATAAACCATTTCCAAACATATTTCTTGAAGTTTTATTTAAATTTTTGCCACATTTATTTTAATTATCTTATTTTTCTAAAAAAAACTACTATAGGCAAATAACTGACCGAAATATAAGCGAGATCAAAAAAGAAATAACACATAAACAGAAAATACGTTCTACATGAAAAAGTATCCCATGTCAACAACTTATAACTTTAAAATGGCTAACGATAAACCTGAAATTTTCATCGATATGTTTTATTTTTCCACAGATTTAGTTCTAGCGATGCCAGAATTTATCATTCAGTGTTTTCTGAAATTCTTGCAAAACTTTTTATGCAAATATTGTGCTGTAAATTTGGTATCTATATGCAAAAAAATTGTACTTAAATGCCACTATCAAAAAATGGGGTTGCCGTTAAAAAAATTGGGATGAAGTCAATAATATTTCGAAGCCAAGAATCTACCATTACTCTATAACCATTAATTACGGACCACTCTGTATAATTGATAGTCGTAAAAAATATGTTAACCAACTTATCCAGCAGAATAAATATGAGACGTGAGCTGATTAAAGAGAGCAATTGGTTTAATCACGCCTTTTCGATAGGATAGGATATTGCATGTGTATATTTCGGTCCGCTTATGATTCTACAGGGTGTTTCAAAAAGGTATGTCATAAATTCTTCCTCAGATAGATTATCAAAAAATAAGTGGATTTGGCTATATTTACCTATATCAAAAACTGGCTCCCAACAAAGTTACAGGGCACTAAACTAACATTCAGAAAAACGTTTTTTTTTTTTTTTTTTTGTAAAAAGCTGTTGCGATTTTTTTTTTTTTTTTGACAATTTTGCCAGTGCTGTAGATTTGAAGGCCCAATATTCTAAAGAGAAAAAAAAAGCGACCCCATTAAAAAAAGTTGGAGGGTTGGGTACCTTTTAACCTCGTATACTGCTTGAAAAATTTGATATCTGATGACTGTATTTTAAGTTTTGGGTCATGCAGGACTTTTTATCAAAAAAAACTTTTTTTCCTAAAATCAATAATAAATTTTGTTTTCCATAAATATGGTTCCAACTTAAGTATATAGACACACTGTATATATCTACTTTATTACACATTCCTGGCAATATTGTACTGAGTATTGTATTATCGCAAAGATTTCATTTTGGATTATGGTTTTCCAATTTAAAACAAAAATATAGCAGTTTTGGCTTATCGCTGGTTGAAAATCAAGAGGGAATATAGAGGTGTAAGGGTCTACTTATACTCTCTTATTATTAGTATTTTATTTATTTATAATACAATACTCTACAGGTCATAAACCCAATTACAGAGCAGGAATTGACAGAATATAATTATTAATAAATCACAGATTTTTTATATGATAAAAAGAACTTGTATTTTGTAATAGGTAACAAATTAACAAAAATAACTAAGATAAAAAGTGGGATTTTATATCTGACAAATTGCAACTAAATATATCAAGTTCATTGACAATAGAATTTGTCACTGTACACATGGTATGGAGCGGAGATTTTTCCAGAACATTTGTGGGAGGTGTATTTATATAAAAAGTATTCGGGTGTCTGGAAGAAATTCTGGGAATGCAAATATTAAACTTTTCTAATAAGGTTGGGCAGTCAATAATACTTTTAATAATTTTATAAGTTACTACTACACTATAATAATCACGCCTTCTATCGAGACTGAAAAAGTTATGCTTTTGTAGTAATTCAGAGTGAGGTGTACCTATTAGAGGATAAATGCCATCAGTTTTCAGGCTTAGCAGTTTTAAAAATCGTCTTTGAATTGCTTCTATTCGATCTATATGATACTGATCAAAGTATTGTGATTAAGCATAAATATTAATGCTAATAATAATAATCATAAATCGAGTATAAATTAATGGCCCCATTACATTGTATGGATTCAACTTAATCCTTAATCAGGGCCGCCTAAAGCCAGGTGGGACCCCGAGACAATTTTATAAAAAAAAATTAAGCCCTTTCGATATCACATTTCTAAAAAAAAAAACAAAAACTTAGATCCTTTTTTAGTAAAATCCCAAAAAAAGTCCTCATCTTGTATTTTACATAAACCAGCGCTCCTCCCTTCTGTGGCGAACTTCTTGTGCCGCTGCCGAGCCTCCCCTTGTGCCCGGGAATTTGTCCCGCTAGCCCCCCTCTCGTCGGCCCTGATCATAATACTAATGCAAATTCTAATAATAAGGGAGTATAAGTAAGTGGACCTTACTCTTTGTTAATTGCTACTTCAATTAAAAAATTATGTGTCACAAGCATTTTTTGTGTACTATATATAAAATAAAGAATATTTAAATAACTCACATGCTTCAAGAAATTGTGAATTTGATAGGTTGTACTGATTCATTTTTTTGGACCTAACGGTCGACCACTATTCTATCAAAAATTATACATGAAAAACTGATAAAAAATAATATATATTTTTGTTTGGTAGGTAAAAATTAATCCGAATTAATAATAACAATTACTGACGAAAATATCATGCTAATATTGATAAAAACCAGAATTCTCGAATAAACGTTCCAAATGGATATTTAGATAATTGTTAGTCATTATTATGATTGTGAGAACAATGGAATCGTTGCCATTCTAGAAAATAATGTAAAATCAATCCTTTAGCATGAAAAAGTAATCAAAACAATTTTAGAGATAATAGGTATTTTTTAAAAGAACATAAGGATATAGGTACATTAATATTTATATTTTTTTGTGACTAATAATTAGAATGTTCTTTCTTACCTAAAGTCTAAATTTTTTTTTATTTTACTGTCATTAAGCAACACAAATATTAGAAAAAGAAAATCACAGGGATCTATTTTTTTCTTTACAATATCCTGGAAAGATGCACTGTTTGAGCAACTGACAAACTTAAATTAAATACTTCCAATAAAACACTAGGTCACTACATAAGAGTGGTCTGGTCCTGTGTGCATAAATCAGGAACCATAACTGGCAAGGGATTCTCTAAAAAGTCAGCTCATGTATGGATGGTGTGCAGTTATGACCAACATGTCTAATTTCATCAATTTTACCTATGCAATCTTTAAATGGATCACAATTAGACTTATTAAGGAGTCTTTAACAATACCCTTATAACACGTGATCAAATTCATTCATTATTTGGCTAAAATAACTTCAGCAGTACAGTCAGTAGCCCCAAAACAATGCCATTGACATATTTGAAAATTGGGTTGTTATAAAAAGGTAATTTTCATTCAGTTTCATGTTTTATCAGATCATGTGAAATACAGGTATTTTTTTAAGACTATACAATTTCTGATTGAATGAAATTTTGAATAAAATGAAATTTTTAATGTTAGTTTTTTTTTTAAAGGGAATATCTTTAACTTGCTTTGAATAAAATTAAATTATAAAGTATAAAATTTATTTATAAAAACTTTTACAAAATAAGAATACAGTTTGGCATTTTTGGCACACCTAGTTTAAGTGGTAACTTGACTCATGCACTTAAGTGATATTTGTTATCTATTTCAAGTTTTGTTTTCAAACAATGCCAATTATTCAACTTTTGTAAGGCTATATATTCATATAAAATTGTATATAAACGCAGTTTTAATGAAAATGAATGAGAGAAGAATTAACGATTTTAGTGTAAAGAATTTATTTGTAAAAAGCCTTACAGCCTTACAGCCTTATTTACAACAAACTACAAATCCATCTTTCAAGTGTAACTATGCACAGAACTGATGCTAAGTTGTACACAGTTGAAGCATAGAAAAATTATCCTTTATTCTTAACTCAATTATACATGAATGTTTTATTACTTGGTTAACACCAAAATTGAAATTAAGAGATCAGAGTATAAAAGGAGAAAGCATAAAGGATGTTTTGAACATAAAATTTAAACAGAAAAAATATACACCATAAATAACAATAATTTGTTATGAACCTTCAAAATGAAAAAAACTTAGGTAATTATCAATTTCAGAAAGTTCTTTTATTAGCGTAAGTTTTTATACAACTAGAGTAAGAAACATAAAAATTCTACTTTGACTGTTTGATAATTTAAATAAACATAATATATACTAAGAAAAAAGTAGAATGCTTTATGTTTTTTACCGATGTCCTGGTGGAGCACAGTTTAATTGTCCATTGCGTATCGTCGTGTCCATTCCTTTGCATTTCGAATAGCTTCCGATTCGTTTACTTTCCATAATTCAGCTACATCATTAGCTAAAGGATCATCTGGATTGGGAGCACTAAGTAAGGCTTGAATAGACAATAAGACAGTACGTATCTGTAAAGCTGGACTCCACTTGTCCTTAAGAATATCAAGGCATATTCTACCTAGTCTATCAATGTTAGGATGATATATTTTTGTTATGAATCTTACTTTAGGAGCAGACATTGGATAGTCTTCTGGGAGGAACAACTCAAGTTTAAACAGTCCCCCTTCGAATGGAGAATCTTCCGGACCTGTCACAATTACATGAAAATATCGAGCATTACTATCATCCGGCACAGCACTTATTCCTGGTACTGGTTCCTGCATTAAACGTTGGGTTTCTTTAATAATTCTGCGTGGAAGGGCTGCCATTTTTTGCTTATCAGTGTGGGTTATTTTATCTAATTTTTGGTATAAATAAATCACTCCACTAGAACATAAAAGGCTGTCTCAACAAATCTTCACTTTTTAAGATAATTTTATCTTCTCATTCTTTTTCTATTATCCCTTATTTATTTTTTAATAATAGCGGTAGATAACGAATTCCGACATATCTATCCACCGACGTTTTCATTCTGCGGCCGCAATCTATCTATACTGCGCATGAGTTGTATAAACGCGGGAATTTTAAAAAACAATACTATTTTCCTTTATATTTCTTTGAAAAAATAATAAAACCCTCAATAAAATATAAATTTATATCGTACTGATCAAATTGCTAATTAGTGTACTTTATTTAACATCAACAATTAAACAATAGTTAAAATAAACAACGAAAATACAAAAATTATTAAGGTTTACTAAAGAAGGGGGTTACGACAGTTTACGACTTTAAAAGAGTGGTTAAGACTCGTTAAAAGAGGATATACAGAACAATGTCTGTCGCTGACTATGCTTTCCTTAACCAATCATCAACATGTATTCTTGACAGGATAGTAGAATACATGTTGATGATTGGTTAAGGAAAGTGTAGCCTAGTCAGGCCAATGAACTGGAGTGGGGTAGAATGCTTGTCAATAGGCTTGAAATGCGACTCTATGGGCGAAGACAGGTTATTTTTCATCTCACTCGGGAGTATTTATAACAACCATTTTCTATTTCACTTTGTTATTGCCTGATCCACCAGCTTGTGGATTGAACAATAACAATGTGAAACAGAAAATGGTTATTATAAATACTCCCGAGTGAGATGAGAAATAAAAATGGCTGCGCCCATAGAGTCGCATCTTGTTCAATTGATAAAATATGCACATTAGCTTTCTACCCCACTCCAGTTCATTGAGTCAGGCGACAGACACCGTTCTGTGTATTCTGTAATACATACATTTTTGTGATTATTGGGAATTGAAAAGAGATAGATATACTAAACGGTATTAATTATAAAGCCAAATCTTAAGAAAAATACCATTTTAAAAGTAGACTGTAGTTAATACAGATTTATAAATCCTTTGACGCCATAATTATTAAATATTCTGTTGTAACTTAACAACATGCGCTTGAAAAAGGGAATGCGGGTGTAACAAGAACTTGACGAAAAGGATAAAGAAAAACAAACCTGTTAAAATAGCGTGAAAAAGTGTGAAAAAAATATGAAAGTTAAATGTTCGCTACGTATATCGTGAAAAAAATGCTTCAAAGAATTATTCTAGGAATTTCGCCTATCACCTATCGCCTATCACCACTTATCACTGAGTGCGTTCCAAAATCACGAACTTTTCTCTCTAGTTCTTAGGATGTTTGTTAGCAACATGGCAACACTGGTTCGTCTGATTTATTTATTTATTTATTTATACATTGTTCAACAGGTTAAACCCAATTACAGAACAGGAGTACATTTGAAAGAAAACAGTTTAACAAAAGGCATATAGATAATTAATCTAAAATTACAGTAAATAAATTCAAAATTATTTTAAACAATGTGTTTTTATGTTTTTAACACTGCAATTAAATATATCCAACTGTTCACTAATATTATTATAATTATTACACATGTTATATACAGGTGAAAACTTCAGAACGTTTGTCCGAGGAGTCGCTATGTAAAATGATTCAGTGTTTCGAGAGGTTGCGCGTGGGATTCTAAAATTAAGCATATGTAAAAGAGCTTCACAATTGATTTTAAAATTAACAACTTTGTAGAGGGTAATTATGGAGAAGTACTTTCGTCTTACGTCGAGACTTGTCAATCTGTGTCTAGTCAGTAAAGCATTTTGAGTAATACCAATCGGTGGATAAATTTGGTCTGCCCGAAAACTTAAGTATTTGAGGAAACGCCTTTGTGTGGACTCTATCCGACAAATGTGTATTTGATAATAAGGATCCCAAATAAACGAGGCATATTCGAGTTTAGATCGAACAAATGAGAAATACAATGATTTAATAGTATCTGTGTTTTTAAAATCACGGCCCACTCGTACTATGAATCCATACATACGATTTGCAGCTGTTGAGATGTTATCTATGTGGTATTTAAACGACAATACTGGGTCAAATGTAACCCCTAAATCCATAAAATTGTTGGGTTTAGAAAGCAAACGTCCATCAAGGACATAATCGAATTTAATTGGATGCGCTTTTAATGTGTATGACATTACGTTACATTTGACGGGATTCAGTGTAAGACCATTTTTGTTGCACCATTCAACAACTTTGTTCAAATTTTCCGACAACTGTTCACAGTCAGAAATATTTTCAATAGCTGAATATATTTTTAAGTCATCAGCATACAGCAAATAATCAACATTTATAGCGTCACCAATGTCGTTGATAAAAATATTAAATAACAGCGGACCCAAATTTGAACCTTGCGGTATACCAGAGGTGGCGCAATATTTGTTAGACTTGAATCCATTTAATTGAACATATTGTGTTCTTTGAGAGAGATACGATTGAAAAAGTGTGATCAAACTATTAGAAAGACCAAATGCGCAGAGTTTCTGTATCATAATATTATGATCAAGTCTATCAAATGCTTTTGTCATATCCGTATAGATGACGTCAGTTTGGACCCGATTATCAATATTTTCAGCTATTTGCTGTGTGATCACAGAAAGATTTGTTACTGTGGAACGCCCTTTAACAAAACCATGTTGCTGAGCTGAGATTGCATTACAAACATGTTGATAAATACTACGTTCCAGTAATATTTCTAGAATTTTGCAGAAATTGCAAATGATAGAAATCGGCCTATAATTTTTGATATCAGTACGTTCACCTTTTTTAAAAATTGGGCAGACTTTAGAACATTTCCACATCGAAGGAATTGTATTGGATTTAAGGCAGATATTTATCAAAATAGTTAGAGGGCGAGCTAATACTGCTGAACAATCTTTTAAAATGAACGCAGGAATATGATCCGGTCCTGTGGTACGTTTAGGTTTAATGTTTTTTAAAGCATCCTGGACCTGGGTTTCAGAAAAATGAGTTATATGAAGCTGAGATGGCTGGACGTCCTTTAATGATATGTTTGAACCCTTGGAAGCGACATAAGATTGTCCAAAATATTCCGCAAAGCTTTCTACTATTTCTGTTGGATTATTTAATGTTTTATTTTCAAAACTCATGGTGCTTGCAACTTTACCTTGGCATTGTTTATTATTAACGTATGCCCAAAATTTATTTGAATTTGCTGAGATTTCAAATTCAAGATTTACTATGTAATTTTTATAAGCTTCAGATACACAAGTTTTAATTTCAGCTCTGATGAGCTTAAATTCTTGAAGAGCTTGTATATTATTCTCATTCTGATATAAGCGATGAAGTTTAGACTTTTTCCGAAGTTTCTTAATAATAGAACCATTAAACCACGGAGGATATTTTCTTTTATTACTTACAGTATATTTAGGTATACACTGATCTAGTATATTGTATAATTTACCATAAAAGTACGTGCAGGCATCTTCAGCATCATAGAAAACCTCCAAAAAATCCCAATTCACAGTAGATAACATTTCATACAAGAGTGGAAAATTTGCTTTACGAAAATTGTAGCAATTCGTGTAAGAGGATTCAAGATTTTTCTTATGATGATGGACATGACAGCTGACGCTGACAGCATGTATGACAGTTTGAAATGTCAAACGAGCCCAGTAGGTGGAATTTTGGTTTATTATGGAATAATTTTTAATTATTGTTGTTAATGAGTGTGATTTTATTTTTGTTGCATAGTTTATTTAATGTTTGATGTTGAAACAATCAATAATTGAAATGATGCACCTCAATGCAGATATTTCAAGTGCTCTACAACTCCTGGAAGATATAAAACAAACAGTGGATAACATAGGAGACCCAAAACTTCAACTTAACACTAGCCAAGATCTAAATTTACTCATAAGTGTTCTAGAAAACCCCGTTTTTAGGAGTATAGTCACTGTACAGGATTCTGTCAGTGAATTAAATCAACAGTTAAGTCAGCATCCATCTATTTTACCTGTAGATTTTGATATAACAGCTGCAGGGGAGTTAGTTTTGAATGTACCACCAGCAGGAGAGCTGTACGATCCTGATTATACTGATGACTATCCTCCTGGTAGAGATTTTGATGAGCAAAGAGTGCCTTCTGCACCTATATCTCCTAGTTCACCCCAAGTGCCCCTTTTAAGTAACACAGATAACCAGTTGCTACTGGTCAACAGTCCGAAATTAAATAGTAGGCTGTGTAATTCTGAGGTATGTAAATCAGTATATATCGATGTTTTATATTTAATTAATTGTTTTATTTGTAGTCACTTAGAGTTTTGCAAAATAATCCTGGATTTGCTACCACCGATGATGATATTATTCATCGTTCTCCTTCAGTTGGTAGTAATAATTCAAAAACTGAACCAGATAACTTAATAAACAGTGAATGGTCACAGGTTGAAAGCATTGATCTTATCAATGATGGTACTGGTTTAGGTTTTGGAATATTAGGAATGCGAAATATGGGAGTTGTAGTAAAGACTATTCTACCTGGTGGGGTTGCTGATAGAGATGGTAGATTACAAAGTGGTGATCATATTTTACAGGTTTGATATTTTTCTATAATTTGTAATATATATGTACAAAGTGTTCATAAATGTCATGCCAATATTTGTTTATTATATGGGAAAACCCCATTATAGAAAACAAAAATATACAGTGTTTAGCCAAATATTTACATACTACAATAATACAAACCTATTGAGATCTATCTGTTTTTTTTAAAGAATATAGATTGCCAGAAAAATTGATATCCAACTCAATGGCCTTTCTGGCTATTGTTGACAAAGGACTAAAATAGCCATAATTTATTAATTGAAAGGGCACAATAAACAAGTCTTTGTTTCTCATACACCTTTGAGGAATACAGAACTGAATAAGCTGAAGCATGTTTTGCTGCAATTTAAATAATACAAGGTCAACAGTTAATCTATGAAATTCCAACCATTCTAAGTTCAATGATCTCTATATCCTCATACTCATATTCCCCATTTCTTAATCTCAATTTATATCCATAGTATCTTAAAAACTTATCTGAACAGCTTCAATTGAAGGGTATAATTCTGTGGTTTATTTTGATACTAAAAAACGTGCTCTACATTACTTTTTTATTGTTTTTTCAAAAAGCCCTTATTTAATAATATCCCAAATATTCTTTTGACGATTTTATATTAAACTTGTCAGGCTTATTTGTAGTACTAAGAAGATAATTTAAACCTGTTTAGATTTAAATTAAGTACCCTGGAGGGCAACCTTTAAAAAAGAGTAAATTTGAGAACAAGTTTATATTAACTTTTAGTCATAGAATAGGCCAGGAAATTAACTTCTTCAATATTGACATGACATTTTGGAATAACCTATATTATAGGTAGATATTTTTTTAATTAAAAATTTGTTTTACATATTTAATTGCGAACTAGTTTTGTTTTTATTATATTTTTTATTGCAATAAAAACCATATACTTAATGAATGTTGTTGAGTAAGATTTTCAGTTAATCTGTGGTGTATTACAGGGATTCCAATTCTTGGCCCTGGATTTTTGAAAAGAACTTTAACCTAACCAACAAAAATTTAGTTTATTTTGTCTTTAGGCAACTCTATGTAAGTTAAACTTACAATACTTTGCCTATGTAAATTATACTACTAAACCAATATAAATCCAAGACAAATGGTTGAGTAGATTTTTTGAGCACTGTTTTTATATAAATCAAGAATTTCTTTAGCTAGATCACACTCTTTAACATCCCATTTCATTCAACTAACTCATACAATTTTTTTATATCTAGAAGCATGAGTACAGTAAAAATGTACCGTTCCATAATTCATTTGATAATAAACAATTCAATACTGACAGAGTTGTGATGCTAGTTTGCAATTTAATTGTATTTTTTCTGTGTTTTAATATAATACATATAGTAAGCTTTTACCACCTAGTGGTGTAGGCAGGGGTCTCCAAACTTTTTAGTATGAGGACCACACTGACGACTTCTCCACTAAATTGCAAAGGCCAAGGTCCTTGCTAGCTCATCATACCAACATTTTGTAGTTTTGAATTACAGGCAAATTTTCATTCTGTGACAGCAGAAATTACAGAATACCAGATTTTACCCAAAGTGGCCAATAAAATGCAATAGTGACTAATGAAGTGATGAAAATGTTTTAAAACATGACTTTGCAAAGCTTAGATATGTGAGAAATTTTAAACAATAATTGTCAATTCCACAAGTTTGGAGATTGGAGAAAATAATTTACAAACAGTGATTCACAAAAAATGTTTCTAAAATAGGCCATGATCAACAAAGACTGATATGAATCATGCATGACTGACCCTTAAAAATAAGAATTGTAGACTCCAACATGTGTTAATTTTTTCAAAACCTACTTTAGAAATATATACATATAATAACAATAATTGTTAGTGGAAAGTTACAGCTACATAAATCTTGTTAATAATATTTATTAAGTTTAATTTCATCATGTGAATTACCCAAGGAGTTACCTATGTATATTACTTATTGTAATTTTTAGGAGAAATCTTATATCATTAATTACAGTTAACATGTTTAATTTAATTATACAGGGTGTTCCTAAACATCATGTACGTACGAAAGGGGCTAATTGTTACCGGCGTAAAAAAATATTTATGGTTTTATGTCTAGGAACCGATATATTTGATTGCGACTATTTTCTCTTTTGTATCCTACCAAGTTTAAAATAATAAAGTGGTATATTGTTAAATTAATTATTTTAATTGCAAATCTTAGTGGTAGATGAATGCAGTTTTTTGAATGCCTCCTAAAATAATTGCGACGCCACTAACATTTCGTCTATTTTCGGAAAATTAGTCACTAAAAATTGTTCGCTAAGTTCACACCGGTCTAATTGTTTGGCTTATTTCATGACTATGTTGAAATTTCAAGATTTTTTTTTGTATTTTCTTTATAGTTCATGCAGTTTTTGGTAAATTTAGCTCAAATTTGTAATCTAGGTTACGTTGTAGAGCTTATATCATTGAGCATGCCAAATGTTTGTGAGAATCTACTGGGTGATATTTTTTCAGGGGTCATGTCACCTTTTCTTCCCCTTAACTTTTTTTGCAGTGCATCACTGGTAGAATATAAAATTCAAAATGGATTTTCTATTTTGTTTAGAAACTTTTTGGTCTCTTGTAGTTTTTTTTTAGATCTGTGACTTTTATCGACTATATTATCTGTAATTCACTAAATAAAAGTAAAAATTTTAAAATGGTCTTGTAGCTCTGGCTTTATTGTGGATCATTTCTTGTTTTAATTAATTTTGACAGTACTCATTTTAATATGTAACGTGCGTGAAAAACAATCTTGAAATTTCAACACCCTGTAGATTGGTAAAGAAGCGTTTGCGGATATATGTTTATATGAATTTTTAGTAATGAATTAAACCAAAGAATTACCCTCTTAAATTCAAATTCTTTTATTTGTACTAGGGACAATATACAAAGTATATTGTGTTGTACACGTCAATATCCATAACTAAATATTACTTAAAGATAAAGCTAAAAATTAAAATAGATGATGCAAAAATACCAACTGCAAGATGTAGTATTGTTATTAATAATTAATTATTAATGTGCGAGCTAGGTCGACTTACCGTGTAAGAATGGCGTATTTACCAAGACTAGAGGAAAACTAGCAAAACCCATAGTGTCATAATTTGCAATTGGTAATTACATCAATCATACTGTTTACCACCACAGAAAATTAATACTGATAGGTAGAAAAAGAAGAAAAAAACTAAACTACTAAATAGCTAAAAAGAATCTTATTTCTAATCCTAACTTATTACATGAATTTGAAATATTTAAGATTGTAACATCATCTAGTGAGTAGGGCTCAATATCAATTAAGATATTTCTAATGGTTGACTTAAATCCGCCTACATTTTTAATATTTTTTATATAGCGTGGGAACATATAAAATTGTATGTATTTAAAATAGCATCCTTTTTCAAATAGTGTGGTTTTATGCGTTGGTACTACAAAACTATCTACTCCGCGTGTATTATGTGTATGACCAAAAATATGTTCTCTGAAGTAAACCTGATTTTCAATTACAAAATTTACACAAAAATATACATATGCCCCAACCACCGTCATCAGATTTGATTGTCGAAAAAACCCTCGACAGGAATCTATATTCTATTCTCAATACTCTTTTTTGTATCACAAAGACCTCGTAATTGTGAGAACCACCCCAGAAGATGATTCATAATGGAATAAAAGTGTCCGAAATAGGCAGATCTCAAAGTGTTTTGGTTTACAACTTTAGCTAATTCTTTCAGAGCAAAGCAACTCTTACTAAGCCTACCACAGAGATTGTCCACATGACAAGACCATCCCAAATTCTCATCTACTATCACACCAAGAAATTTTGCAGAGCTCACATAATTAATTTCTGTGTTGTTTAGATTTATAGCATTTTCATAATCCTTATTTCTGTTGTGTTTAAACAGGATACAATTTGTTTTGGACATATTTAATACTAATAAATTTTTTAGAAACCACTCTGCCGTTATTGATGATATGTGCATGGTATCTTGTTTCAGACTTTCATAATCGGTACTGGCTATTAAAATGTTAGTATCATCTGCATAATTTGTTAGTGTTACAGAAGACAAGTCTATCACATCTGATAGGTCATTAATGTAGAGGAGGAATAGCAAAGGATCTAAGATACTTCCTTGTGGTACACCCATATGTATCGATTCTTGTTCTGAGAAAAAGAGTCCACTATTTGTTTTCAGACAGACTTTTTGAGACTTGCATTCAGATATGATTTAAACCAATCATATGCAATTCCACGTCCGCCGATAACGTATAATTTTTTTAATAGTAATTGGTGGTTTACACAATCAAAGGCTTTTGACAAGTCTAGAAATAAACCATGCACAATACAGCCATTATCTAGGTGATGTAGACTGCGTTCTACAAAGGAAAAAATTGCTGTAGTTGTAGATTTTCCTCTTTGGAATCCATGTTGAGTAGAGGTAATAATTTCATTCATAGCAAGAAACTTAGTAAGACGTTTACTCATTGCAATTTCAAAATTTATTTTTTGAGAAGCTGGTTAGCAAACTTAATAGGTCTATAGTTTTCCATAAGGAATGAATCTCCTTTTTTTAGAATAGGTCTCACCACTGCAGATTTTAGTTTTAATGGGAAATCACCTTTCTGAAAGGAATTTTTATTATGTAACATAAAGACTCAAGAATATATGAAGCAACATTTTTAATAAGCACATTATAAATATCATCTTCACCTGCAGACAGCTTGTTTTTTAAATTTTTTATTTCCGATAGCTCTTCTATGGTCACATCTGCTAGATATATAGATTGTACATGATGTTTAAGAACACCCTATATATGTCAGTTATTGTATTTTTTAACAGGTTTGTTTGATTTACATAAATAAATAAGTACATTATTTATGAAACCCAAAATTGACATAAATTTTAAATGTAATCAAAATAAACTGTGGGTGCTGGATACCAGGCAGTGGTGCTCGCAGGACGTAGTTTGGAGACCCCTGGTGTTAGGTGTAATTTGTTACAATAAAGACGTTTTATTAGTAATATTATTGTTATTATTTAATTATTGCATGATTTTTCTCGTGAGTATTCTCGATTATGTACTCCTAAATAGTATTTTCGGTAGATAATCTAGAATGTCCTTATTATTTCCAGATTGGCGATGTTAATCTCCAAGAAATGAACTCTGAACAAGTAGCATCAGTATTAAGACAATCTGGTACTCACGTCAGACTCATAGTAGCCAGACCAGTAGATATATCATCAACCGAATATAAGTATTTGGGAAGTTCTGCACCTTTAGTTCCCACACGTTTACTACATGACTGCACTGAATTAGACAAATACTTAGTACAACACAAATACGCTCCAGTCTTTCAAAAAAATATTGACACTGAACTATTTCAAAGTGATTTGTCTATGCCTTATGGAATATCAGGACTATCAAGGGTCCCTGCTTCCCCTTCATTGCCATTGTTGAATCTAGATATGGTTGTTAAAATGCCAGAAATGGAAAAATTCACAGTAGAATTGAAGAAAGATATTAACGGTTTGGGTATAACAATTGCTGGTTATGTTTGTGAAAAAGAAGAATTGTCAGGAATTTTTGTGAAGAGTGTCAGTAAAGGTAGTGCAGCTGATATAAGTGGCAAAATCAAAGTCAACGATAGAATAGTAGAAGTTGATGGTCAATCACTGCAGGGCTATTCCAACTTGCAAGCTGTTGAAGTGCTGAGAAACTCCGGTAGTATAGTCAAGTTGTGTTTAGAGAGATATCTACATGGACCGAAATACGAGCAACTTCAACAAGCAATCGCAGCTAGTGAAATAAAACCGGCATCACCTCCTGATGTGCCACGGTAATAGAGAAGCTGTTTGTACCCTTTACTTAGTTGCCTTTTCAATACACACACCTCTTCCTCTCTCATACTAACCTTAGCTCTTACTCATACTAATCACGGTGTCTGGCTACAATTGTTGCTCATTTCTATTCTAAATATACCATATTTTATATAAATTTCAGATTCCTCAAGGAAGAAGGAATGCTAAATCTTAACAGCAGCTGCAGTAATAATCATGATTCTTCTCAGATGCATAAGGAACATTACAACAATGTTTTAACTAAACAAGAACACCTAATTCCGATAAATGAAGAGGCTCTCCAAAAGAAATGGCAAATTATAATGGGACCAGACACTGAAATAATCATAGCACAACTAACCAAGTTTGGAGAAAAAGGGGGGTTGGGTATAAGTTTAGAGGGTACAGTAGACGTAGAAGATGGACAAGAAGTTAGACCGCATCACTACATCCGTTCAATTTTACCAGAGGGTCCTGTAGGCAGAAATGGGACTTTGAAATCAGGAGATGAATTATTAGAAGTCAACAATCATAAGCTACTAGGTATGAATCACCATGAAGTAGTCAGCATTCTCAAAGATCTACCTATCAATGTCTGCATGGTTTGTGGCAGAAATCCTCTAAATCTACTAGCTCAGCGTGACGACTCCATAACAGATCGGGGATCTCTGAATAGGAGTTTACAAAATTTGCTTCCAGTTTCTGACAGACTCGTCAAAGCCAAATCGGACGGATCTTTAGCAAGCAGTATCACAATTTTAGGATCTTCAGATCAAGCTTTCACAAAAATGAAGTCTCGGTCATTAGAACCACTGACTGGGCTTGCAATGTGGAGTTCCGAACCGCAGATAATCGAATTAGTAAAAGGCGAACGTGGCTTGGGCTTTTCAATTTTAGACTATCAGGATCCTATAGATCCAAATGATACTGTTATTGTGATAAGGAGTTTAGTGCCAGGTGGCGTAGCACAATTAGATGGTAGGCTTATTCCAGGTGATAGACTTTTATTCGTTAATGACACATTGTTAGAAAATGCTTCCCTTGATCAAGCTGTGCAAGCTCTTAAAGGTGCACCCAAAGGAATTGTTAGGATAGGCGTAGCTAAACCATTGCCAATTCCAGATACAATAGGTCATAATTCTCTTATTGATATTGACTCAAACAGATATGTAACTGCAAATTCTATACTAAATTAGCAGTTTTTATCTTGAAAAGTTTTTTTTAAGAATTTACTACTTCTTATAATAGACTATCACTTCACACAAATATGGTTGTTCTTAACTTCAAAAAATCCTTTATATATGGCTGAACTTTAAAATGTTCTTTAATTCTTACTTGATTCGAGCAAGCAGGCTCTCCTGTGTACATTTGGTCACAAGTTTATTTATTATGGAGATAAATCTATGAAGTTTGAGTTAAGTTAAGAAGAAGTAAACTCTTATAATTTGTGATCATGGAAGCTGTATTTTTTATTTTTTGCTTTGTGTTTAAGATCAAAATATCAAAATTTCTGGCTGTTTCAAGTAAAACAAAACAAACGTATTATTAAAGCATATAGAATAACAACGTACAAGTTACATTCTATTTCTTTAAGATATTAGCTGCATTATGTGACATTTATCAAACGCAAAATAAAGCCACTAATAATTTGTATGTTGGTGTTTTTAGGGTAGCGAAAAATTTACATTTCTTATCATTAGTTAAGTTTGAATCAATAATTAAATTTGGCATTACTCTACACTACATTGAGGACCTCCTATTTCTTATAACATATCATTCCATTTTAAATAAATTCGTTTTCAATTTTCCGGAAATTGAATGTGTTTTATAGTACATATTGTACAGCAATAATTTTTCAAGATGTCTGAAAAAGTCATAGTTTTGATATAGTTAGATCTGATAAAACTTAATAGATATAATATAACAAAGTTAGTTTATTCGTTGTATATTTCTGTATAATTTTTCAAGGTAGCGAAGAATCTCGTTAATTTTAACAGTGGATTAGAAGTGTAGAAAAAATACATATTATTGCCTTGAAAAAATGTACACTGAATTACTTTTAAGTATTTAACAAAGTTATATTTTATTTACATTTTTAAATTTTATTTTTATATATCAAAATTTCGTTATTATTCTAAATAATATTAATTAAATTTCTATTATCTTTTACAATGTTTTTTATCATTATTTAAAATAAACTTTAAAATATTAAACTATATATATAAATACGATAGGCATAATGGTAAAAAAATAAACACCAATATTAATTTTCCCAATACTTTTTTTGGCATTCACTTTTGCCTACATGAATAGCAATAAGTCTTTAAATCTGCAAGTATCTCACAAACTGTATAAAGTTCATTACCCGTTATAATGAAGAAGTAACATTTCCTGTCGCTTTTTATGCTTTTACAGCAGAGAACAAACAATAAATTCTTCGATACATATTCGCAACGTAGTATTAATTGCATACATCGTGTACGTGCAGTTATATTTTAATTGACCAAATTACTATGTTCCACATACGCATTTTGAATCTGACAATCTTCGAATAGTATAATTTTTTGTGTTTTATGATTTTTAATAGAACCATGTGTTAAGCTGCATACTGACTTTATGCACTGAGTAAATTTTTCAACCATGTGTGCAATCGTCTTAACTCAGTAATATGCGCATTCAAGGTAACGCGACTTGACTCTACATAATTATTAAATATGCCATACCTACCTGTATTTTTGTACAGCAGTTCGTAGTTTCGCAAAAGTTTATACATATAGAAGTCTAGTTTTAGGAATCGGAAATTTTCAGGCAGTTGTATTGGTTTTCCTCACTGTAATGTGAAAATAAACCAGAAATAATATATTCAATATTTCTTGCAGGTTCTAAATTTGGTGTTGAAACTAATTTTAATTTGAATTATCTTCTTTGTTGATCCATGGTTAAAAAAAATAGGAAAATATTGTAATTTAGAATACTGTCCGCTTGTTTAAAGTTACACCAAAAACTACTTTGAACGGTTCAACTGTGAAATAATTTTTATGTTTAATGTTTTACTTAAATATGAAAAATCATAAAGACGCATTATACCTTACAATACTATACAGAAGGTGTTCTGATCACATTACTCTTAATATTTTTACATAGAGACTAAACTCTATTCCTCGTCAATTTTTTCCTAATCTGCCTAACACCTAAGTTTTAGAATCTGTGTCAGTAATCATCCCTGCTCTCCCTAAATAGACTTCTAAACTATATTACGAATAGTACTTAGGTTTTACCAAAGAAAACCTTTGAACAAGTTGCTTTAACAATACCAGTGGGTGGGTATCAATATCGAAATGATAGACTACTTGAAGAG
Organism: Psylliodes chrysocephalus; assembly: GCA_927349885.1. Classification (NCBI taxonomy): domain Eukaryota; kingdom Metazoa; phylum Arthropoda; class Insecta; order Coleoptera; family Chrysomelidae; genus Psylliodes; species Psylliodes chrysocephalus. The sequence continues at coordinate 25,033,644 of OV651826.1, read as the reverse complement.
GTAGATTAGTTTGATGTAGATGAGGAAATGTTAGCTAGTATTCAAGTATTGTACGTCCTTTATCTAAAAAAATAGCGTTGGGTGAATTTCATATTCACATATGGCATTTATACAAATATTTCAAAAACTAGGTGTTATTGATGTGTCCATTGGTTTAATATTGTACCTACCAAGCGAATATAAAGAAGAGATCTTAAGAAAATGCAAGATATCTCGAGTATATTACTAATTAGTTAGTTGATAATTGAATTAACATTATATAAAAATAGTATAAATAAATGAAACATTACTATTACAGACATATGCCCAACTGCAAATTTTTATGATTTATATGTTAGATGTATGCTAATAGAACACCAATATAACGTAATATCGCACTCGTAATATTATTTAAAAAACTGCATTATGCATTTTATATGACGGCCTAAATATTTTCTTTCAATTTATTTATAATGTAGACAATTAATAGCGAATTTGCAACGGCAAAAATTTAATAAGCCATCATATAAAAGGGAGACTTAAATATTTGTAAATATTGTAAAATTAAATCTAAATAAGATATATTATGAATCCGAAGCTACTGTTTAGATGTACATGATGTCTCAATAATACTGGATGCCCCAGTTTTATTACATGTTATTTTTATAGAAACCGATTTGGAATTACTTTGTAAACATTTAAAAGATTTAAAAACCCAATGTGAGGTACTTATGCAATGGATTGTAGTGCAATTTGTGTTTTAAATTAACTTATATTAAGTTATTAATTACATCACATATTGTAAGATAAATGTTATCCTTACATTCACTATATTATTAGATTTAAAATATAAAATTGATGGTTTTTATTACATATTTTATTTTATCGAAACAGGTATTAAGTTGCCTATCGGATTTTTGGATCTTTTATTTTCGTATGAATAAGTTTATATAGATGAATAAAGTCATTGTTATTAGTATTATTATTATTATGATTAGAAATTTTAAATAAAAGAATTTCATTTGAAGAGTGAATTACCATAAACAATTCATTTCTTTATTTATACCAATTATCGAATTGTTTTAAGATTTTATTTCCCTAATACGCTATATTAGTGATGACGAAATATGTTTTCCACTGACAATTACAGTGACTTATAAATAGAGGTTCATTAATATTTAATTTCTATTATTTACAAGATTGTATTCATTTAAACACTAAAAATAAAATTGGTTAAGTGCATACATCATTTTAAACTATTTTTGTACCACCTGCTAACAATATTAAAAAGAAAACTATGTCAAATTGAATGATACATCCGATGTGAGCTTGTGGAATTCTGTACCATACTGTAAAAAGTGATTTTTTGGTTGTTTTTCCTAGATTTTCACCTCGTTTGATGATTATTTAAATTCGCAGAATAATATATTTAATTATGTTCTCGAACCTTGTAATTTTTACCACACGTAACCAATACGTCTAGAGCCTTTATTTATTACATTCACATTTGAATCTAATCCTCAGTCACGTGATCAAAAATTCACATCTCTGTTGCATCCGATGTAGATAAACAAACGCAGCATAATATAGCGTATGAAGGTCGATATATATTATTGGGACATTCTGTATGTTCTCGGAGGGTTGTCCCTACCTGTTAGTTAATTTAATATCTACACTACTCGACTAAAAAAAGTGATTAGTTAACTTTAGGATTATTTAAATACTCTTGACAATAAATTTGTTTGAAACTGGTTTTTTTGTTTCATTTATTAATGTTTTGAAAATGTTGATTCGATATATCTGATTGTGGATAAAGGTACATACCTAAAGAGTGATCTACAAAAAGTGGCAAAAAGAAGAATAATAGAACGTTCTGACATGCGTGAATTTTTCCAAGGCCTAATTTAGAAACTTTTTGTGGCGCTCATTACATTCATTGTGGAAAGTTACTAAAAAATAAAAAGAACTTTAATTACTTTATCAATGATGTGTCATACTTGATACTCTCACTATTTAAATTGTATTGGGTAGAGTGACGTAGGAATGACGTATGACAGTTGAGGATATGATAGAAAGATGCCCTTTAATCAACATTTGACGGATCCGAGTCTTTGTCTAAAATGTTGACGTAGTTTCTGATAATTCGTCTGGCCACTCTGTATATTTTAAAATAAAAAATATTTTCTGAACACCCGTAGTAAACTTTGATAATTAAAAATTCCGCTACGTATTTTTGGACAGTTGAAATACTGCTTATGAATATCAAAAACATACATAAATAGTCCCTACTGTTCAACTAAGTATAGGTTTTGGTTTATCCGCGTAAATAGTTTGACAGGGATGTTTTTATACTTGGAATAATTCGCATTTTTTGTTCATTTAATGAAAGTTGCAACAAAAATATGTCTATAACTAGCGATAGCAACATAGAATCTACTTTCTACACCAGAGGTGCTCAAGCGGTCGATCATAAAATCTTTTCCGGTCTAGTTTGGTGCAAGGGCGACTCCAGGACGAATTTTCCGAGGGGGGGGGGGGGGCATAGCCATTCCCCTTTTAGCATTTTTTTTAAATAAAAAGCTTATAAATTGTAAGAATTTTCATCTCGGTAAAGGGGGGAAGGGCATGGCTCCCAAAGCTCGCCCCTGGAGCCACTCTTGGTTTGGTGACTAAACCTACATTAAATAATTAGCTACTCTTTATTAAAAGATCCCAACAAACAATGAATTGCCGGGATATTGCTGGACTTTTGCTGTAATTGAAGGGGAAATGAATGCGACAGCATTATATTGGTTGATGATGGCCTTATGAAGTAACTGTATTAGGTAAAAGTATAGTAAAAGTCAACATGCTTTTAACTGCCGCAGACCCATCCCCATTAGTCCAGGAGGGCTCCGTCCCGCGTTCATATATGGAAACACCAATGATCGCTTGTGTAATAATTGGCATGGTTATTGGAAAATATAAAGAATTTACCAAAAATTTTAAAAAAGAATTTTTAATGTTTTAAATTAATATTCAAAAGAAAACATGTAGGTTTTGTAAAAAATCTGATGTGTCCAACACATGACTTTCCTATCTAGTTATTATAGGCTTTTTCCGGTTATTTTGTACAACCTATTGCAGCACCTCTATAAATGTTTAGAGGATAAACTTAATATATACATTTTCCACATACATATACCTCGAAAACATTTTTCTATAGATATTCATTGAAAACGAAAATATTGAAAAATTTAAATTTAGCACTTTTTCTCCAATTTTTGCATTACGGTCCATTTTAGAAAAATCATGTATAAACAAAAATTATAGAGATCGATATCGCAAACAACTTTTAGTTTAACAATTTTCTTAAAAATCAGAATTTTGCACATTTTGTCAAATTTCTCGAATACGGGCCATTTCAGGAAAATTTGACACAAAGCAAAAATTATAGATAATAATATTAGAAGTAACTTTTATTTGAACAATTTTCTTCTCCAAACATAAATAATACATATATTCCATAAAATATAAAAACGGCCTCCCATAAAGTACCCCCAGATGTTCCGACTTTGTCCAAAATCTAATCATTTCACGTCAGGCGGAAATAAAACTTAAGTTTAAAATTTAATGTTTTTTCCTCTATCCGTTTTTGAGTTTTCTTCAAAATTCGAAATTTACACATTTTCTCAAATATCTCGAATACGGTCCATTTTAGAGGAATTATGTATAAAATAAAAATTATACAGAATTATATTACAAACAACTTTATTTGAACAATTTTTATAAAAAAAATTTTTTTTACATTTTATCAAATTTCTCGAATACGGACCATTTTAGGAAAATTTTGTACAGAACAAAAAATATTGACAATAATATTGGAAGTAACTTTTATAAGAAGAATTTTCTTCTCCAAACGTAAATAACATACATTCCATAAAATATAAAAATGACCACCTATAAAGTCCCCCCAGATGTTCCTTTTAAACACTCTTGCAAAGATAACAGGACATGTTCTGTTTTTGACTTTTTTTCTCAAAATTTTGACTTTTTTCTTAAAACTTTGACTTTTTTCTTCAAAATTTTGACTTTCTTTTCTCCAAATTTTGCCCCTTTTTTCAAAATTTTGACTTTCATTCTCTGAAAACTTTGAATTTATTTCTCTCAAAACTTTGACTTTATTTTCTCAAAATTTTGAATTTTTTTTTGCAAAATTTTAACTTTTTTAAAACTAAATTATTTTTTTGTGGAACTAATACGTCGTCGTAAAAATCTGATGAAAATGAAAAACTAAAATATTTATTCCAAATGAAATAAAAACCTTTAATCTACAAAGTAGTAGAGGACCAAAAATATTTAATGACAAAGTAAATAATTCACTATAAATTGCTTCTTATTATTTTGTAAATAGAAATAGCACTATATTCTCTTTTAATTCATAATCTATCAGATTTAAGCATTTGGATTGAGCCATAATTGCCCAGTGACATAAATAGATTAATTTTTCGCTAATTTTGTAACTAGTCGTAGAAATAATAGGGCATGTAACTCTCTTGTAATCGCTATTAATACACACTCATGAAGCACCCACCTTCGTACTTCAAGCTCGTGTATTAATAGCTCCCATTATTTACACATGATCGTTGCATAATGGGCTTATACCTTGGTTCCCAGATGATATGAAATATTAGATGATTATATTTTAACTAGTCCGCAATGATTTGATGACTTTTCAATGTCAAATTTTAATTATAAACATGAAATATTAAATTAAAAATATTTTAAATTGCTTTCTCGAAATAAAGGACGCCTCGCATATATGGAAAAATATTGCATTTTTGTGGGTAGTGATGAGTGTCGCAATAAGGGCTTGGGTCATAGGCTAGCTAGAGAGAGTAAGCAGGGCAGAGTTAATAGCAGTAAATCTGTATAGTTTTGGTGCAATTGCAGCGGCAGACGACAGGAGCAGAGCAACGCATTGCCGCGATCGTTAGGAAAATCGTAGTTTTGGCGTTCAGCGGCGTCAAAACATGTGGGGTTAAGGGGGATAACCAAAAGTAATATAACGGAAAAATGTAAATAAAATATATTTTTCTCCGATTGATATTAAATGTCACTTTTAGTGCCTATGCATTAAAAATCATTTTTACTGCCTAGGCATTAAAAATTTACTCTTTAATATTTTCTCTTTTGAAGTCTGGCTCTTCATGAATATCCGGCCAATAAAGTTATTCTATTAAATTAACTACAATATTACTTTAAGTATATTTGTATAAGAATTAAAGGTATATAGTTATAAAATATTAAAATTGAGTGAATTATATCCGTTATACCTAAAAGAGGTTTTTATGTTGGTTCCATTTTTTTAAACACACTGTATATAAGTAATCGGAGAAAAAATTATAAGTATGTTTCACATGACAGAGAAATAGATTTACTGCCTTGGTTAGTTTCATTACCTCTGCCTAGTTAAACAAATAACTATTTTTAGTTAGTTACTTGCTGCTTATAATACTGAATGGCACGTAAATGTTTTTTTTTTGAATTCCTTTTAACAATTATCAAAATAAATACTTTCGAAGGTTTACAAAAATTCAAGATTTCTTCGCCCTAAGATTTGTTATAATTGAAATTTACTGAAAATTTCACAAACATCAGACTAAAAATAAAGGTTTAAAAGGAATTAGGAATTTTCAAGATGTTCGGTTTGCTATTAACGCATTTAAAAATAAGGTATACAAACAACCTAACTCCAGAAGAATGTGCTTCAATTACCATCAGGGCCGCCGAGAGCCAGGTTGGGCCCCGCGACAACAATTTCATAAAAAAATTAACCTCTTCCAATATCACATTTCTAAAAAAAAAAAAAAAGTCTTCAAGCAAAAACTAAAAACTTCTCTTTGTGAAATCTCTGAAGAAAAAAAGTCCTCCCTTTCGTGCTTCTCGTGGTGAACTTCTAAAAAAAATAAAAAAAAGTCCTCACCTAAAGCTGCCGGGCCCCCCTTATGCCTCTGCCGGGCCCTGGGAATTAGTCCCGGCTACCCCCTCTTGTCGGCCCTGATTACCATTACCAACTACTTTGTTAAAAGTACTTCAAATACCAAGCATAGGTATTTGAAAAATAAAGCGTCAAGTACCAAATACTTATTGAAAAGTACCATCGTGCAATCAAATATGATCAAATATAAATATTTTGAAGCATGTTTTCAAAAATATAAAATACGTTCTTATTTTTTACTTTTTGTGTGACAGTTTTTCGAAAAAACGCTTAAAAATTGCTGTCTTTCCAACTTATCTCCAAAAGTAACCCCAGAAAAACAGAATGGATTTAATTTAAGAAATTGAAGACGTCTCTGCAAGCCACACTGCGTTTTACTCCTGAAGACGTCTCTGCTGCAATGCCTTGGCCGATAAGAACGGTTTTCCATCTAATATCTACGTCATAGGCGTCATTCACTTCTTCTATACTTCTCATTGGTCATCCATATCCGGCAATCGCCCTCATTGGTTAAAAACACCGGCGTAAGGCACTTCCTAACTGGTCAAAGTTGAGCGTCACTCTCAATCTAGCTGAATAACTTCTCTTCCGGTAGAGCTTTAGTACCTCTCAAACACAACACATCGTTCTGCGGTGTACACGATGGCTTGAGTGCTTAAGTAACAAATTTCTGAAGAAAAGTCTGTATATAGTGTAAAAAGTATGTAGTTTGTAAATGAATCATGTAATAAAATTAACATAGTTTTTCAATAGTGTTTTAAAATAAAGTGCAAATTAATACGACTTGTGGTGTATGTGCTTGCAATCTTGCATGAACGTGTTTGATTCTTCACCAATATAAATACGAATGTCAAGGATAATCGTTACTCAAAAGTAAAGTGAATCGATATTAGTATTGGCCAGTGACTGAATTTGTTTCCAGAATTTCGAAAAGAAAAGTAAAGTGAATCGATATTAGCGATTGCCAGTGTCGGTTTTAAAAACTGTTCTGCACAAATCTTCATTTGACATACTCAAAAGAATTCCTTTGAGTAACAACACTGTACAAAGACGTATTGATGAAATGAGCTCTGATGTTGAAAGTTTCTTGTCCGATTATCTACGAACAACTCATTTTCCTATTCAACTGGACGAGTCAACTTTACCTGGCAATGAAGCATTATTATTGGCATATGTTCGATATGTTATGGGCGAAGAAATTCATGAAGAGCTACTATTCGCGAAAACTTTGAAGACGGACACTAAAGGTGAATCAATATTTAATGTTTTGAGTGATTTAAAAAAAATCGATTCCATTCACAAACGTTATTTCGGTGGCAACAGATGGAGCTCCTGTCACGACGGTTATAACAATAATAATAGTGTAATAATTTATATATTTAAATTTAAATAAATACTTACAACACAAGGAAATATTCTATATTTCTTTTTACCACTCCGAATGGGACATTTTCTAAATAAAATTTGGGAGAATTGATTGGTTTTTTTTCGAGATTTAGACATTGGAAGTGATGTAGCTGTATTATTTTAAAAGTATACCTACACCCGAAAGGTTTTAATACTCCAACCTATTTTACAAAGTGCGTCAAATATAAAATAGTTATTTTTAAAAATAGGTAATTGAAGCATGATTGAAGACTTGAAAGTGCTTCAAGCACTTTATTGCAGTACTTTGGAAAAAATGCTTTATTCAGCTCTGAACGGAATTAATAAAATAGTTTTTGAAACAGTTTTGTATAAGAATTAAGCGATCCTCTGCGAAAATTTTGTAGTACGTCTGTGGTAGACGGCGCTGAAAATTCGCGGCGTCTCGCGTCGCCGCAGAGAGTTCGACGTCGAGACCAGAAGGAGGAAATAGAAAAGCACATGCCTTCTGCCTTCAACCAAAGCCAACATGTATTTGCCACGGCCTAACCAGCATACCGTCGGCGTCGCAACGCTCCGAAATCTAAATATAAGCGCCGTGGCGACTCAACGGACGTCCCACACTTATTAATAGCAATCCGTAAGTGAATCTCGGGAGTTTGGTGTTTCTCTTTCCTTAGGTCAACGACGATTACAGTCATTTGAGTCGCTATAAATCGAAAACTATGGTGTAGTTCGCACGCTGGAAGCAATCATTGTGATAGTCGTTGTCTTGAGCGAAAGAGAAAGTGGTGACGATTTTTTTTTCGTTTTCGAGTGACCAAAAAGTTTTTTGTGAGTGAACTTGAGAACAAATTAAGCCTCTATGATGGGAAGACTCTCGCATTCGGCCGCTATTCGGTGACGGTGACGTAATTGTGAGGAATGTTCATCCCTGACACGCTGCGCAGCTGCATGGTGGAACCCGATGTATCCTCATATCTGCAGACGCCGTCCTCGGGACAGGTGCCTACCCGCTGCTATCCTTCCCTCTTCTCCCCCACGCCGCAATCCGCGATGCGTGATATGTAATTAACCTGATTAACATGAGTGTTATTATGTTCTGTATACTGTTATTCACTGTTCAGTTTCTTGGCTCAGTCGGTTTTCCTCACAACTGCATGCTCTATCTCACTGAAAACTAGATTCATTATTTTTATTCTCCAGAAAATACCGCGATCCTCAAAAACAAATTAAGATACTTAAACTAACGTTTGTATCGTCAAAACACACTGCAAATAGAATTTGAATCTCACAAATATTACTTATTATATCTGTGCTTTGTGAACGCATCTTACAGCAATTAAGTCATAAATTAAAAGGATCCAAAAACAGTTAACGGCTGTGTGCACTTAGCTTAGATTAGCAATTAAAAACTTGTATTTCGTATGAGTATAAATATAGTTACAATTTTTAAAAAATAGCTCTTAGTACAATAACAAGAAAAAGGAACCCATGCTAACAACACTAACTAGGCCAGCATCTTTTCGCATTTCTAATGGAGGAACCCTAAAGCTAAGCGAAGGAATTTATTCGAAATCAACGCTTCCAGCATAAATTCAATTTATGATTACACTCACTCAATGCATTGGATTCACATTCCTTCTTTAACAATTTTTTTTTAACTTCGAATTTATGCTAGAGCATTGATTTCGTTAGCATTCATTCCACCACACAAGCTTAGCTCTAGGGTTCTTCCTTTAGGAATGCAAAAGAATGCTGGCCTAATCAAAGTTGTTAACATCGTCTTCTTTTTCTTTTTAAAATTGTAACATTTTCAAAAATATTTTTTATCTATTATTGTAGATACTTAATCCCAAAAGTGCTAAAAGTCATATGCGAAAATAATTTTTTTTTAGTATAGCATATAAGCAATTTATTTATAACTTGTTTCACCCTGTTTTATACCTCAACCCGATTCATTCTAAAACAGGCTTTATAATTTGATTTAAAATATTTTGATCTTAATTTGAATTTTTATATTTGTTAGATACTTTTTCACATTATATTCATTTTATAGCACTAATTTTTAATAGAAATTTAGATATATTAATAAATAAAATACAATAGCTCAATGATTAAAAAACAACTCTTTCATATAAAAAATACGACAGTAATTTTGCTTCAAACTCAGCTTCAATCAATATTTTTCTTTTATATAAAAGACGTAATTGAACAAAACGATTGACGCCAGAACAAAGATATGAAGCAAGATGTTAGGCAGGGTATCAAAGGACAAGGGGAACTGGTATAAGAATTTATGAAGTTTCGCCTAAATCTCGGCTGAAACTCCTCTCTGTGTTCCAAGCCAAGATCCAAGCAATTGCTGGATATCGGAAAGAGAACCTAGATCGAAAATGGTTTGGTAAACCTATCTAGGTATATGGTCTCAGTTATTCAGGCAGCTTTATAAAGAATAAAAGTATGAAACTGGGAATAAAGAAGGGTGGAGACAAAATGTCAATCAAGGTTAGACCTTCAAGGTCTATCGTTATGTATATGTATAATTCTACAACAAATATACTGATTGCATGCACCATTTATGTTGCCAAAATTCGAAACGCTATGAAGAAAAAACGACGTGGGAAAATGAAAAAGGTGAGCAACGGTTGCAATTTATCAAGTGGCTTTTCAAATGGAGCCCACCCACTGTATTCTAAGGATCTGGCCTCCAGCTGCTGCAGAATAAGAGTATACCTACAAACTATTTTAACTAAGTCTGTTGTAAATAAACAATTAAGTATAATTCTATGAGCTGTAAACCTTAAATAACCTCATGATGAATCAAATTTCAGTGACGATAGCTTTGCAGTTTGCTGATTGGGCTGACTGCGGCTTTCGATGTTGAAATGCTATTTTGATGTTTTAACTGATTGTTGTTTCTGTTGAATGAATTGTTTTGTTGTCTTTTGTCTCCTTTATGCACCAACTTATTTATAATTAATACTTATGCAGTATTTCTTGTGTGCTCTCTGCCCATTCTCTTTCTCTTCTCTAATACTATTTATAAATGTTGAATCACCAACCCGAAATGACGAATTTGTATCCTCTTAGAATTATGTTTAACCGACTCTGGGTCAAGTTCATAGATTTTAAGATACCACTAGTGAGTTTAAAGTAGGCACCTTTTGGAAGATTTATATTTTCACGATCAGGTGTTTTAAATTTAAAATTTTGGTGGAGGATCACAAAAGTTTATTTTTTTAACTCAGCCAGTTTAATTATTTTATTAAAGCATTAAAATTTAAGAGTTTGGCACAAAGTAACGTAAAACCTAAAGAAATTTCCATTAGACTATCTTCTTATATGCAAAATGTATTGTCATCCTTTATGTTTGGCAGTATGAAGATTTGATCATCTATTTTAGACCCTATAGTTGGTGACAAACCTACAAACCACTGGAAAATATTGGACTGTATGTCTGGAGACTAGCAGTCTTCTGCAAAGCTATAGATTGAGAGTAGTTCGTTGATAAGTTTTACGTAGGTCCAAAAATGTAAAATTATTTTAAAAAATAAGATAGTTGAAAAATTAGTATAAAATTTATAGCAATAAAACACCATTTAATTTTTCATTTATTGAACTTTTGTGATTCCATCGTAGAATATTTTACACTAAACGTAAATTACATTATTACTTTATAAACATGTAAATATTGTTTAAGACATATCAAAAAATCTATGAATTTGACCTTAAGGAGATGATATACTTTATTCGTCAGTGTTATAGGTATGCCATGCAAGGGGTGTCACTCCGACTTAAAATATCTAGTCTTCCCTAATTCGTCAATAAAGATAATATAGTTTTTAAAATCAAAATATTTAGTAATATTTAAACTACTAGTGCTTTTATAAGGTGTTTCACAAAAAATATCGTAATATAGTCGTACCTACCTATATCTGTATCTATAATGTGTGGAGGGTGGTTTAACCTACGGCATTTAGGCCTCACTAGGTCCATTGTACATCCTCCTAAGTAGATAGGCACCTCCTAGCTCGTGAGCCAGCCTACAGATTTGATGTAGTTGACAACGTCGCCAAGAGGTACTTCTATTATATCGGCCAGTGTTAGCCAATACTCACCGAACACAAATCTTTTAATAAACGAGAGAATCAAGCAATCGTAGAGGATGTGTTTCATGGTCTCAGCTTCTTGATCGCACCACCTACAAAGTGCTGATTCTGACAGCCCCTTGATATTAAGATGTTTCCGTACTTGGCAATGACCAGTCAGAATGCCTGTGATCAGACGCAGATTCTGTCTATTCATAGTCAAGTATTTGTTTGCTGTAGTACTGTCAGGATAACTTAAAAGTTCCCTGGCAAGTCTGCAGCTTCTTGTTTCATCCCATCTTTCCTTGAATTTCACAAGGGAATGTTATTTAATTAGGTTTGTCACTACCGAAGGGTCAGGTCCTAAAATTATTTGATTGGCTGCCTTCTTGTCTAGTGAATCAACAAGACAGTTATCTTTCGATGTGGCGTGATCTTTGACAAACATTGTTAATAGTTACTTCGGCCAAAGCTTCGTGGCATTCTAGTACTAACCCTGAGTAAATTCGTGGTCTGTCCAGAGTAGTGCTTGTCTGCTATCTGTATTGATGAGCATGTTCCTTCCAGTGGTAATATTTCTGGTGATTTGTTTTGCTGCTATGAGCTCGGTTTGAACTACAATGGCACTACTGTTCACAGCCAATTTTAGGTTTAGGGATCCGAATATATTCCACATTCTGAGCCGTGTTTTGTTTTAGAACCATCCGTTGGTGTAGATACGAATCGTACTTGCCACTTCCGGCTCTTCTGTTTGTTCTATTATAACTTTATATGGCTTATGAAAGATATATTTCGGTAATATAAAGTCCATGTTCGCTTGAAGCAGTATTCGACTCACCAGATCCTACATCAGGTTTTATTCCAACCGTGTGGAGACGTGTCATTGTCATCAGAGTGGTCCTTGCACCACTGTTCTATAATTTTGAGATCTACTTGCATTTTATGGCAGAGAATGTTCTCAAAATTCCCTGTTTGCAGAATGACCTATTTGCAGAATACGCTATTGTGTATGAAGCGGCTGATGATGGTGTCAAGGGCCATGTTCTACAGTAGGGGTGATAACACCCCTCTCTTATATACTCATCTTCTACACTTATGTTTACTGCTCGCTTTGAGAGCATGTTATGTATCCACCCACTAACCATCTGGAGAAAATTCTTGTTGGTTAGTAAGTGTATTATGTCTAGATGCTCCCCTATTAATTCTCTTTAACGTATGCGCTTTTCCCAATTAGGAGAAATTAAATATTTTTCCCTGGACCTACCTCTGTTAGGTTTCAGTTTATTAAACAAATAATGATTTCAAATAAGTATGTAGAGTTTTTAAAAATATGAAACTTTCAGTAAAGATATACATTGTAAGAATTAAAAAATGTATTAGAATGTAAAGAGTTTCCTTATTATATCGACAATAGTTTTTTAGAGTCTGGTTGCCATTACTACCATTCAGATAAAATATGACAACCCAGTATATTCTAATACAAATTTTTTAAGACCTATAATACACCTATAGTAAGTACTTTAAATGTCTATCTTTCTATCTGAAATAACGTCATCTCGTCCCCACACATGGGTGCCGTTCAAAAAATGTCCAGGGAAGGGCAAGTCTTATAGGCAGGGTCAAAACGACACAAGCTATAGTCGAAAGCCATGACAAAAAAATGAAAATTCACAAATCCAGGGGTCAGACACCTCCCTTTTCCCTCGTGTGGAGGTACCCATGTCCCCACATCTGGCTTTCGTCGAAAACCATGGTTAATTTTCATTACGCTAGTTACTCGTAATTTTATCATTATATTGTTTATTAATAAATTATTATAAAAAGCACTGACGTATATCCAAGGGTTTAGCGAACAATTTTTGTACCAAAAAAGTATATCATCTCTTTCTAGTGTATTTAAAATAAGTTTGAGCTACTGTTATCAGAAATTATAAGTTCTATAATGAATTAGGTATCTTCTATTTTCTTTCTGCTGCTCAAGCTTATTTTGAAAGTAATTTATCTAAACAAATGCCTTGAAAGTATAATTTGTAAAAAATAAATACGAAAAGTTTTAATCTGGTATTACTGAACAAGTCTGTTTGTAAATTTTAAAATGATTCACAATTTTGGCCATTTATATAAAAAATACACCACGCTGGATACTACATACAACACGATGTTTAATAAATAATTAGGTATAAATATATTTTATTTTCTGGTTAAAATTTAAACAATACACTAAACTTACTCTACCTATTCAAAATCATACAAAAATGATGATTGATTTACTGGTCTAATATCTGTTTTTTGGCATGAAGAATATCAAGCATGTTGATTTTGATGTTTTATATTATTACAAATGTAATTCGAATATGTGGGCATGAAGTATACTATCGATTAATTGTGTGAATAAAAAATAAAATGTTTTAGATACTATGTAGGTATGTGTCTCTTATAATTGCTTAAATACAGATTAATAATCATAGAAAAGTTTAAGAGGTGATTTATATATCTTAATGTAAGAAAAAAGCTCTAGTCTAAACTACTTAGATCTGATACTTTAATAAGGAACATCAAAGCATATAATGGAATATAATTATATGTATGTTCATGAGGGAGATGGTAATATGTAAGTGATTTGCATAATATTACAGCCAGACGCAAAAAACACTGAAAAAACTTTCATTACGAATTGCCTATAAACCCGTTACTAGACAGGAAGAAATCTGTAGGCGTAAGATCTGGTCAAGGAGGTGGCCAGATTTCTCCAAAGCTGCAATTTATATGTCAGAACAATTCTTTCACTCAACATGGCGACCATTCCATTGTTAACAATCAATCTATCCATAACGTCTTTATCCAATTCTCGTTGAAGAGGGCCCTCTTCCTAGTCTTATTTCACCTTATTTTATATTGTATCTCTTCTGACGTCCACCATGATGCTGGATTTATTTCGGCAATCAAATTAGAAAATTAATTTAACTTAAAAGTCTTATACCAGACGACACAACCCATTTTACAATTTTCTTAAATTTCATCAGTTAAAACCACGCGTTTACATTTTTTGTTTTCCAGATTTATACATACATGTGGGAAGATGTTTTTGTTGGAAGGTCGTGCTAATTTTTCCACTGCATGTCATGTTTTTTCATTAATATTCCACGGTTGACTTAAGTACCGTACATCTTGACTGCTTTTAATGAAAATAACTTTGTTTTTTTTTTAACAAAGGGTTTGAAATTTTCTAAGTTTGGGTGATTTGGAAAAACTTACAGAAGAAAAGAGTTTTGAAATCGAGATGTTTTCAATGTCAAAAAGAGCGGTCTTATCGTACATAATGTGAGATGAAAAGCTCTGAAAATCAGAAGATTTTAAAGTATACATTGATGTTCTAAATGACAAACTAATAAATCTATTTAGTGTTGTGGTGTTTATTTTGTTTGGTAATTTGCATGATTGAGGTTTAGAGATATTTCATTAAACCATATTCACGACTTTATAAGTGATAGCCTCTAGATCCTCACTAACAGTAAATGTTAAAATTTATTTTCTACAATACTAGTTTCTTTATAGACTTAGAAACAATGGATAGACACTGTCTTGTATATTGTATTGATTTGTTTATGAAATATTTTGATATAAGTAGATGAACTTATAATGCAAGACAAAAAAATACGTAGAACATAGAAAAATGTATCTTTTTACAAGCATTACAACGTTTTTCTGGCTTTTTTTTTAAATTATGGTATGTGACATCACTTCTAAAATATATAAATATCTGTTTATCCTACCTATACAGATCTAAAGATATCTTTCTAAACACAGCTAGTCTGCATCTTTGTTTGCTAAATACCATCTAAATCAATGTTGTCAAGTTAGAAACCAGCTTACACGACAAACCATACTTATTCTGAAATGAATGAATTATAATGGAATAAACTTTAGGACCAGTGTAATGTAATTTAAACGTTGACAAAATAATATGTTAAAATGATTGCTATATTTTTAGAACATACCTAACTGTCTTAAATGCACGACTTGAACAGGTGTATGTACTTTTAACTCTTATATTTAAAAATATGTGTCTACTGTAATCATATATCAATGTAGTATATTAAACATTTATTCAAAATAAACTTATAATACCTAAGGATTCCTATTTGGTCGATAGGCATGTTAAATTATGTGACCTTATCAGATTGACAATGTTGTGATTGTTACCGCATTTTAAATTATTGTCTATCAATCCAAAAAAAACTGAAATATTTACTCTTGTAAAAGTAACTTAAAAAATTATGCATTCAAGTCATTTGTTTGATTGCTCCTAGAGACCTAAATGTCGGTAGTCATTAATTTTATCTTCACAGACACACTAAAAAAACAGTAATTTTTTGAAGAATCTTTTTCTTGCAGGACGAATTCCATCCTTTCATCGAGGCACTCCTACCTTTCGTTAAATCTTTCTCTTACACATGGTTCAACCTGCAAGCTGCCAAAAGGAAATATTACAAAAAACATGAAAAACGAATGTCCCTGGAGGAGGAGAGACAGTGCAAGGAAGCTCTTCAGGTTTGTCGATAATTAATAACAAAACGCATATTCTTTATATCCTAAACAAAGTTTTAAAATTACAAAAATAGGAAATTACTACTGAAATAAAAACAGTAAAATATTTTATTTGATTTTAACTCATTGTGAGCAATGGAAAAGTCATCTCACTCACTCTGATTTTTATTTCCAATATTTAAAAAAATTGTGAATTAAGTAATGGCTCAATACTCAATTCGCAAATTTATTTGGAACCGTTATCTGTTTTTAGTCACTCTTCAAAAATAAGTTTGGTTGCTCGTACATGATATCCAGTTGTTGCATTGAAAAGAGCATGAAAAATAGGACAGATTTAACTGGATAACTCAAAATGCATGCACTAAGGGGGCGTATATATTTGAAATATTGGTTATGACGTAGCGGTTTCTTCTTATTTTAATCAGACTCTACAATTGTCACCACGTAGTATATAGCAGGAACATACGTTGGAAAGGCTTTTGGTAGGTAGAGAGGTGGTAAGCGTCAAACCCAGTCGGAGGACTACTCACAGTAATGTTTGTTCGCCATTGTCGTATCATAGAATAAAAATAATATCAAACATTTTAAATTATTAGCGACGGAATCGGGCGAACGTATTTATTTATGGGCTCCAAATAATTATTTAAACATGTAATAATATCCTAAATCATAATTTTACAGCTACTCACAATTTATTAAACTATTTACGTGAAAATTTTATTAGCATCTATAAAATAATTTTCTACGCAAATGTTTTGCGTTCACTTCGGTTAGCTCCGCGGCAAAACTGTCAAATCCTGTGTATGAAGTGGGAGAATTGGCAAAAGCCTTTCCAACTTCTGTCCCTGCTATACATTTCAGTAGTTGTTAATATAAGAAGTGGTTTTTACCAAATACGATTTATATCAACACCAACGGTTATAAAATAAAACAAGCCTCAGGATGTGGAATATATTCCAGATCCTTAAATGTAAACATAAAATGGGCTATGAGCATTAATGCCAATTTAGCTCAAACTGAGCTAATAGGGATTCTCATAGTACTAAAAGAAATTCCCAGAAACAATATCTGTGGAAGAAACATGCTCATTTATACAGATAGCAGACAAACAATTACCCTGGACAGATCACAAATTTACTCAGGGTTGGTACTAGAAAGTCATCAAGCCTTGGTCATCGATGTGGTCACCTTAAGATAGATCAAAGGCTACGTCAGATCGGAAGGTAACCGTCTTGCCGATTCACTAACCAAGAAGGCAGCAAACTAAATACTTTTTGGACCTGATCCATTCATTGGACTAACAACAGCGGTCGTGATAAACCTAATTAAAGAACATTACTTTGTGATATTCAAGGAAAGTTAGAATAAAACAAGAAGCTGTGCAGTTGACTGGAAGCTCTAATAAGCTACCCTGACAACACTGCAGACAACAAATACTTGACGAAGACTTACCAGAAACTGCGCCTAATCACAGGCATTTTTTTTTCTCCTGGGCTCGTCTGACTATGTCTCCGAATAATACTGAAGCCTATTGGCTTATTGTGTTTTACCCCATGTTAGTTCATAGCACCCACTCTGTCACCTTTGTACCTTGTACAAGTTTGTACAGATCCTTGGGTGAGTGGGTTCTATACGTTGTTGGATCAACCTGGGGTTGTCCAAAAAGGGCCTGTCTTTTGCGATCTAGAGCTTCGCATTCGCACAGTATGTGTTTGGCCGTTTTTGGTTTCTTGTGACATAGTCGGCACATGAGTTCCCCATTGTATATGCCAATTTTGTTCACGTGTCCCTTTACTGGGGCGTGCCCAGCCATGAACCCTGTTATCACTTTCAACTGGTTCCTATTCATAAAGATTAGTTCTCCAGTTCTTTTGGGACATGGTCTGCCTATGAAGGCTTTTCCATGTACCTGTTTTGGGGTGCTTCCCCAATAGTTAATATTTTGTTCCCGAATCCAGTCGTTTAGGAAACCCCGGACTGTACTTTTTGGTACTCCTGGGTTTGTGCCTGGTTCCGGTGTTTCTTATGACCCTCTTTTTGCAAGTTCGTCAGCTTTTTCGTTGCCTTCGATCCCCGGTCTGCCAGTGTTCTTAATTCTTCGATGCATTCCAATACCAGCCTCGACGTAACTTTCAGACTCATTATGATTTTAAGTGCCGCTTGGCTGTCTGATATTTTTTTTGAATATGCTGATTTTCGACAGCTCTTTCATTGTTCGTTTTTGCACATTGAAAAATTGCGTATACCTCGGCCTGAAATACCGAGGAATGTATTCCTATAGCATAGCTATGGTTAGTATCAGGGTTTTTGGAGAATACTCCCGCCCCAGTGCCTTCCGCAGTCTTAGACCCGTCTGTATACCAGGTTCGTTCATGTCGTTGGGCATTGGGCTCCCTTATGGTGATCTCCGCTCTTTCCTGTATTAAAACCTCAAATGGGGTATTAAAAGAGTACCTCTTGGTTATGTGGTCTGATCTCATGTCTAGCACGTCTCCTGTCACTAACCTTGAGATACTCATGTGACCTGGCCTAATGTCAAGATTTCCCAGTGT
The DNA here is from genome assembly GCA_927349885.1 of Psylliodes chrysocephalus. Lineage (NCBI taxonomy): Eukaryota > Metazoa > Arthropoda > Insecta > Coleoptera > Chrysomelidae > Psylliodes > Psylliodes chrysocephalus. The sequence goes on along the minus strand of OV651826.1, from coordinate 25,015,129 downwards.
ATTCCCTAATATGTAAGCACCTAATCTTGCCTCCCCTTGTATCACATAGTGAAGAGGTGGGAGTCCTATTAGTGCTTCCATTGCAGCAGTGGGGGTTGTTTTCATTGCCCCCGTTATTCCGAGGCAGGCAAGTCTTTGTACCTTGCTTAGCCTTGTTGTTGTTTTCCTTTGCTGTGTCTATGGCCACCACGCCAAAGCTGCGTATGTTATTATCGGTCTCACCACCATGTTATAAAGCCAATATACCATGTCTGATTTTAACCCAAATTTTTTCCAAAGGATCGCCTTGCCATCATTAACGAGGTTTCCGCTCTCCTTGTGGTTTTTTCTAGATGCTGGTTCCAGGTAAGTCTCGAGTCAATCATAACCCCGAGATATTTTACCTCCCTCTTGAGCTGGATGCTTGCATCTCAGGTTTAGAGGCCTTAGTCCCTCCAATTTCCTCTTGCAGGTGAATGCAATTATGTCAGATTTGTTTGGGCTAATGTTTAGTAACAGGCATTCTGACTGATCATTGCCAAGTACGGGAGCATATCCATAGCATGAAGCTGTCAGATTGTAACACCGGCCAACATAAGAGATGCAGTCATCACGCTGCCTACTACATTAAATCTCTAGGTTAGCTGACGAGCCTAGTGAGCGTAAGTGGCCTAAGTTACCACCTTACAGATACATATTACACATGACAAACGATAATCTATTAAAAACCAATGTAATTTTGTATTGAAAAATTAATAAAATTGTTAGGGGAATTAGTACACCGGTTACTTTATCGTCTTCAAATATTTGAACAAAAAATGCTTTGTTTTTAAGAAAAAAATCAGTGTTATTCATTTTTTATTGTAGAACGAGAAGGCGGAAGTCAAGCAAAAGTGGGCATCTCGTTTGTTGGGAAAGTTGCGCAAGGACATCACTCAAGAATGTCGCGAGGACTTCGTCTTGAGTATAACAGGTAAAAGATCGGCCGTTTGTGTCCTGTCAAACCCTGACCAAAAAGGGAAGATGCGCCGAATAGACTGCCTTCGTCAGGCCGACAAGGTTTGGCGTCTTGATCTCGTTATGGTGATATTATTCAAAGCAATTCCTTTAGAGAGTACGGATGGTGAGAGGTTGGAGAAAAATCCAGAATGCCAGCAGCCTGGACTTTGTGTTAACCCGTATCATATTAACGTATCAGTGAGGGAACTGGATCTCTATCTAGCTAATTTCATCAATAGTCACGGTAAGTTTGTATCAAATTACTATTGTTTTATTTTACATACATCCTCAAAAATTTACGACATCTTCACCAAAGTTTACGTTAACTTTACCAACATTTACGCTAGCTTCACCAAAATTTACGTTACCTTCACCAAAATTTACGTTACCTTCACCAAAATTTAAGCTACCTTCACCAAAATTTACGATGCATGCATGTTAATATCTCACTTCTTTATAAAATTAGATATTTTTAACGCCAATGAATTTTACAACTATAAAAAATTAATTAAAATTCATGTGTCACAGAATAGAACGAGCTACCACTTCCCTCCAGAAAACAACTACTACTCTGGCTTACACATTGATATAAATTATTGATTTTGCTACTAAGGAGAATGTTATTCATTTTTTTTTACAAATTTAGTAAAAATTTCCATTAACCTGAAAATTTTGTTGATTCAATTAATTTCTATTACTGTTTTGAAGCGCGTAGAAAACCAGTAACTTTGACAAATAAAAATATACATTTAATGATTCGGAATATTGTGTAAATCGTATCCCGAACATCTGGTGCTGGGCATTTTGATTTCAAATTTCTATTATTTGAATGAAGTATATAAATAACAGTTTACGATCGTGTTACCAAATCTGTGTCATGCGTAGAACGCCTGCAGTTATTAACCAACACTAAAAATAAAATACGAATCGCGCTTCCCGTCGGAAAATCACGGTTCTCGGGTCTCGGGCTGGATATTTGGGGAAAACACAAACAAAACAATAGAAAATAAGAACAGCAAAACACATTCAAACTGAAATATATTTGTGATGAAATCTGATGAAAAATATTGAAATATTTCTTGTTAATATTGTTGAGAGGACCGAAAAAAAAAAAAAAAGCAATAACCAAGACTTAAAGGAAAGAACTGTTTTTAATCAAAATCTGACGTATTACATATATCAGTCATTTTTCTAAAAAACCAAAAACAAAAAACATGTAAAACTTTGCAAAAACAAAAGCAAATCTTAATACTCCCACTTTTTGAAAAGTTTCATGTTAACCAAAAAACATCTTATTTAACAAAGCTTTTAGAAGTAATTCCCATTTTATTGCGGAGTTCTTCAAATTTCTTTTTATGCAGCCCCTTTGTAAAAATGTCTGCTTCTTGATCATCAGTTTTACTAAACATCGGTATAATATCACCAGCTTCATATTTTTCCCGTATAAAATGATATCGAATGTCGATATGCTTTGATCGACTATGGAATTCAGGATTTCTTATCAATTTTATAGCACTTTGATTATCAATAAATAAAATTGTAGGCTTTACAACCTTATCATCTTCACCAACATCTATTAAAAATTGTTGAAGCCAAATTACTTCTTTAACAGCATCCGATGCAGCGATGTATTCTGCTTCAGTAGTAGACATAGAAACACTATTTTGTTTTTTACTTGACCAAGTAATTGGAGCATTACATAATTTGAACAAATATCCACTAGTCGATCTTCGAGTCTTACGATCGCCAGCGTAGTCCGAGTCTGAGTACCCGACCAAGGTACTTAATTTATTTTGTTTTTCATATAGAATGCCAAGATCAGGGGTTCCAATTAAATACCTAATTAACCGTTTAACAGCATTCCAGTGCATTTCAGTAGGTTTACCTACATACCGGCTTAATACTCCCACTGCATGTGCTATATCTGGCCGAGTTACAGTGGCTAGAAATAATAGGCAACCTATAGCTTGTCTGTAAGGAACCTCATCTTCTTCTAATAACCTGCTTGCATCTAGAGACAAATCACAGTTGGGATCCATAGGAGTAGTGCAAGGCTTGGCATTTTCTAATCTAAATTTTTCTATTATCTGTTTAATGTAACTCTCTTGACAAATAAAAATAGATCCGTTAATTGGATTTCTTGAAACCTCAAGTCCAACATAATAGTTGACTTCACTGATTGTTATTTCGAATTTACTTTTCAACTCATCTAAAACTTCTTCAATTGCCAATTTTGACGAGGATATTAACAAACCATCATCAACATAAATGACAAGAATCACTTTAATATTATTGATGTAGCCATGATATACACATCTATCAGCTTGGGACCGTATAAACCCACATTTTTCTAAAAAATTGTTGAACGTCTTGTTCCAGCACTTGGGTGCCTGCTTTAAACCATACAACGATTTTCTTAATTTACAAACTGTATTACTTGTACTATTTACATTCTGTAAGCCTTCTGGAATAGCCATGAAAATTTCTTCATCTAGATCACCGTAGAGAAAGGCGGTTTTAATATCAAATTGCATCATTTTATAGCAATTTTCTGCAGCTATTGCTAGGAGTATCCTTATTGAGTCGAATCGTGTTGTAGGGGAAAATATTTCATTATAATCAACTCCTTGTTGTTGTGCACAACCTTTTACACATAATCTAGCTTTATAGCGCGAAATCTCACCATTGGGATACCTTTTTACCTTAAATACCCATTTTGAATGCAAAATATTCCTATCGGGTGGAATTTCCGTTATCTGCCAAGTATTATTTTTGTTTAAAGCAGATAATTCTTCATTTATGGCTTCTTGCCATTTTTGAGCATCAGTGCAGCTTATTGCTTCTTTGTACGTCTGAGGAATATCTGCTTCAATAAAATTTAACTGATAGTCTTCATATCTTACTGGTACCTTGATATTTCTTTTTGGTCGCAGATCAGACTCTTCATTCTGAATCTCAGGTTCAACAACATCTTGGGCTACATCCTTTGTGTCTATCTCTGGATATTCGGTGATATCATCTATTTCTAGATTAATTTTAACCATGTTATTTATATTTACAGTTCTGGAAGTCTCATTAAAAATTACATTACGACATATTGTTACTTTCTTAGTCATTGGGTCAAAAAGTCTATAGTTAGTAGAGTTTTTGTCATAGCCGACGAATATTAGTTTTTTACTTTTAGCTTCAAACTTGGTTCGCCTCGCATCTGGTACGTGTGCATAAGCATCGCAGCCAAAAATTTTTAAATGCCCCAAGAATGGTTTTTGTCCAGTCCAAATTTCGTATGGGGTAGAATCTGGCGTTTGACTTGTTAAAGTTCTATTTAAAATATAAACTGCCATGCTGACAGCTTCAGCCCATAAATATTTTGGCATTTGTCTTTGAAACATCATAGAACGAGCACTTTCTACGATTGATCGGTTGTCACGTTCAACACGGCCGTTTTGTTCTGGAGTGTATGGAGCGGTTGTTTCAAGAGTAATTCCTTCTTTGTCTAAATAATCTTGGAACTCAATGTTACAGAACTCTTTACCATTGTCCACGTGCAATATATGGATCGGTTTTCCGAATTTGGTTTTGACTTTTTGATTATAGATTTTGAAACACTCCAACGCATCGGATTTGTGTTTGATGAAATACACTACTCGATATCCCGAGTATTCATCTTTCAACGACATAAAATATCGAGTACCCGAAACTGAAGGTACGGTCATAGGTCCACAGAGGTCACTAAATATACGTTCTCCGGTATTTAGCTTTTCGTGCTTACTTTTTGTAACAAATGGTATTTTGTGCTGTTTGCCAAACGCGCATGCTTCACAAAAGAACTTGTCAGTGTCGCTGAAACTCACGCCTGTTATAAGTCCTTTCTTAACCATTTCCCGAATTGCGTTCACATTTAAGTGTCCAAGTCTTTCATGCCACAACTTTAAACTTTCGGGAATGACAATATTTGCGCTATTGATGACTGTGCGAAACATCATCTTATAAATATTATTATAGTCTTTCACTGCTGTTGCGATTACTCCGCTATTGTCCCAAATTTCTGCAAAATCGTTCTGTTTTAAAATTTTCATACCTTTGCCAGTGATGATGCCTTCTGAGAATAAATTTTTCGTTAAACTGGGTATAAATAGAACATTATTTATAGTAGCATTGTACCATTCTCCATTCAGCAATTTTTGAATGTTTACTGTTCCTTTTCCTTTTACAGATAGTCTTTCTCCATTACCAAGTACTACTATACTATTAATGTTTTCATTTAAACTGGCAAAGAAATCTTTTCTGTATGACATGTGAGCAGACGCACCACTGTCCATTATCCAGTAGTCATCCCAGACATTAGCAAAATTTACATCTACATTAAACGCAGTTTCAATGGTTCCTGTGTAAGCTGCACTACCATTATACTTGCTGTTGTTTCCACCGTCTTTTTCATTGTTAAAATTTAATTTTTCCTTCTTTTCTCGACAATTCTTTGAAAAATGTCCCCTTTTTCTACAGTTATAACATACAACATTCTTGTACCTATTTTTCTTCAATGAAACAGTAGCTAATGCAGTCTCAGCTTCTTCATATACGGTTAAACTTTTCTCTTCGTCTAATAGTCGAGCAGTGAGATTGGGAATCGTCTGCTTGTTTTCATCTAATGAGAGCCATGCTTGGCGAAAACTTCTGTATTTTAATGGTAAAGTACTTATGATTTTCATCATTACAGCTGCATCGCTAATTGACTCACCAGACTCTTTCACATGCTTAGCTAGATTTTCCACTTTCGCTATATGTTGAGCTATTGAGTCAGTATTACACATTCTGTACTGATAAAACCTTTCATGAACAATCATTTTATTTGTTTCACTCTTTTGTAGATAGATTGAATCCAATTTATTTACAATCTCTTTACTAGTTTCACAATTCTCGACTAGCGTAATTTGGTCTAGATTCATTGCCGCTGTTAGAAGGAACATTGCTTGAGCATCTTTTTTGTACCACTCCTCTTGTCCTGCTTGAAGTTCTGGTAACTTTATGGTTCCATCAGCTATTCCCCAGAGCCCTTTAGCTTTAAGAGCACACTTAAGCTGAAATTTCCACTGTAGGTAGTTCTGACCATCAAATTTACTAACACTGAGGTCAATTGACTTCTCCGCCATTTTGGTCTTCTAAATTCGTACACAACGTATCTCCTTTTTAAAATACTTAATGCCTTTTCTAGATGCGTACACAACGTATCTTCTTTTCTTAAATTATGCTTTTTTTTTTCTAGATGCGTACACAACGTATCTCTAGAAGAAAACCATACAAAAAAGCAACACAACTTTTAAATGTTTTCTTCTCTCTGCTGGGCTCATAACCTGTTGAGAGGACCGAAAAAAAAAAAAAAAGCAATAACCAAGACTTAAAGGAAAGAACTGTTTTTAATCAAAATCTGACGTATTACATATATCAGTCATTTTTCTAAAAAACCAAAAACAAAAAACATGTAAAACTTTGCAAAAACAAAAGCAAATCTTAATAAATATTACAGTTACAGTTTATTCAAAACTACATACAGGTAGTTTCAAAGTGAAATGTACACTTGGATGATTCAAAATCACCCATTATTAATGGGTTTACTATATCGCACCCTTGTTTCAAAATTGACACAACTCAAAATTCACATCTTTTGAGTGAATACATTAAATGTCATTAGTAAAAAAAATCAACAAAATTGTTTTAATTTGACTTGGTCTTATTTTTGAAGTTTGGCTGTAGTGTTGTTTTTATTAATCCCATTAATGGTATTAACTGAAAAGATGTGAATTTTGAGTTATAAGATCTTATTTGCTAGATATTTTAAAGTGGGTAAAAGAGTAGATTCTTATCTACAAAACAGTTTAAAGGAACAAAAAGAGAATGCAGGGGAAAGGGCAATAGGAAGTTAATTATGAACGCTACAGCCATTCCAAAAAACTGGTACGATTGTTAAAGGTGGCATAAAACAAAAGGGAATTATTTGATCTAATTTCCACATATCTTAGCATAGTATAATTACCTGAAATTAAAGTCATGGTGTGTACTATTAATCAAAAAGTATTGTTTAAGCTACCTTCGAATTGTTTAACCAAAATCCTGATTTGCAATCATGAGAAAGAATTTTTGTACACGCTTACAATTTCATTGAAAATGGCTATAGAAAATTGTCATAAAATCTGTCGATACTGATGTTTTAGCACTTTTTTACCAGTATCAAAATAAATATCAAGACGTATGGATTGAGTTTGGCACTGGTAAGAACCCAAAGTATATTTCTTGTATGGAAGTTGCCAACAAAATTAATGAAAAAGTCTAGCTTTTTTTCACTCATTAACCGGATAACCGGTTGCGATACCACCTCTTCTTTTTTTTTTTTCGAAAAAGAAAAAAGAAGTTCTGGGAAGCTTGGGAATCTTTTGCGGATTACACCTACGTTCATTGAATTAGTGCTGCATTCAAAAGAACTTACATCGGAACAACTCAATATTATTAAAAAATGTACGATAAAAATTCTAAAACCAACGATATTGACATTAATTTTTTTAAAACGTTGTTTACTTGCACACGTACAAAAAAATAAATAAATCAAAATTTTATAATACGGGGTGTTGTTCACACAGTAGTCTGTAAAGAATAATATAGGTATACTTTCAAGAAATCAAAATTATTAATATATATCCAAATTTAAATTAATATTTGTGGAATAATCATAATCATCTTTTCCGAAAA